>OU612045.1:45500231-46100231 GCA_914767935.1 Coremacera marginata | reverse complement strand
TCTCAAATATAAAAAGAAAACTTTACAAAATGAAGAAATTATTGATAAAAATAAAATTTCAAGAACTCGCCAAAGCTCAAAATACAAAATGTTACTGTTAATACAAGCATTAAAAATTTTAAATTAAAAGATTTTCTTCATGGGTGGGTACCAATACTAGCAAGCAAAAAGATTTTCATGTGCCTTATGTTTTACTCATACGAGAAAAAAGCTCACCAAACATGTTTGCCTAGCATAACATTAAGAAACAGAGCAGGCATAAAGAACAGAGGTTGGAACTTTCATGACTTTTTCCCAAAAAGTCTTTAAAATAAGAGTCTTAAGAAACTTTTATTATGAAAATGTTATTATTTATGATCAAAAGAAAAAGTTATTAAATAAGACTTATTTATGATTTTTAATATTAACTCTTATTAATAAGAGTTATTTTTTAACTTTTATGAATAAAAGTCGGACATAACTTTTTTTAACATAACCGACTTTTAAGAATAAAAGTCTCAAAAGACTCTTATATTTTAACTCTTTTGAATAAAAGTCAGAAATGAGGAATAACTTCTTAAAAGTAAAACATAACTCTTAACTTATATTTTTAAATATATAAATTAAAAGTAAATTTTAACTTTAATAAGTATATGAAAAAGTTAACAGTCAAAAAATTATTTCTTAAGGGTTATTTTCAAGCTCTTCTCAGAAACGCATGGTGGCGAAGAAAGCTCTTTGCTAGCGAGCGGCAGAATACCCCTCAATGTTTTACTTACAAGATATTCTTTTTGAGAGCAGAAAAATTCACAAAAACTCCTGTTTTTAAATTTTCCTTCAACAACCTATTTATTTATTTATTTATTATCACTTAATTATACAAAATTTTTAAAATTTTATTACTAATGTTAATCTTTCATAAAAAAATTCATGACATATTTAATTTTTCACAAAATGTTTTTTCTATACTTTCGCATAAAAATGAGTATTATGTAGGTTATGAGGAACATGTAACAAATTTGTAACATTGGCAAGCCTGCTAATATTTTTTGTTTTTTTAATGCATACACTTAGTTTTCCATAAATAGACTGGCAAGAATAGAAAATAATTTTTCGTATGCGCTTTTATTTTGCTTTAAAAATTGTTACTTATTTTCTCGAAATTCTTTTTTAATCTGCTAAATTTAATTTTTTTCTATAAAATACTATTTATTTGCACTAAAGTCATATTTGTAATATTATGCTTGTTTGTAACTGTGCGAAATGTGCCTGGTTTTTCATTTTTTTTTTTCTAATAGTTTAGTTGAAGTACATTCTCTAAAAATACGAGTATTTATTTATTTAATAGTCTATAAAATTTAACAAATTTTCATTTATTTTCAAGTCTTTGATGAAGTTTTAAGTTATTTTTTTTAATATGCCTGCAGTTTTTTAGTTGCAGCTTTTTATTATAAATGTCATACGATGCATCTTTATGTAAAACAAAACACGAGACTGGTAGCTAAGTTCAACGTACTTTTCGTTAAACATAAAGATGCAATTAATTAAATTCACAAATTTCACAAATTAACATATGCTAAAGATTGTTAAGTTGTTTGTAAAAATATTAGTTGCAAACAACGTTTGAACAGCTTTTAAAATATTGTAGATTAAAGCTCGTTGTACGGAAGCTTCTCTTTAACTTTTATGTTTAATTGTTGCTGAAAGTCAAAATTTATTAAAATAGTTTTGACTCATTATTCATTATTTAATGCTTTTATAAATTTTGCTTAGTTTTATCAAAAGATCTTATCGATTTTTTTTTTTATTAATACCTATAAAATCTACGTTCATTCAACCACTTAATCGAAACTTATTTGAACACAAAATGTCTCATTATTTTATTAAAAAAGCTTTGCTTTCTTTACAAATCTCTGTTTTTCTTTGTCTCAACCAAGTTTATGGTTTGGAACAACAAATCCCAAATATATATTTATACATATACATATATATATTTTTTTTTAAGAAATATTTTTCTCTTTTTTCAAAGCAGTCCTGTAAAATATATTTTTCTAAATTTTTAAGTTATTTGCTACAAATTTTCTTTTATATCGGCGTTTGTTTATAAATTCAAAGTAAAATCATTTTTCTTTTCCATACAATACATCAACATATTTTTGGCTGCTTCAATATACAAACGAAAAAAAAAAACGAAATGGCTACTTCAGCCCTTGAAAGCACTTTGACCGAGCTTCTTATGATCAATTGTGTTGTGTGTGTTGTGAAATGTTTGAACACAAATGATCGAGAACTGGATCTACCAGCTTTAAGCCGACTCCGAACGGCTTATGTTCTCAAGAAGCTTTTCATGGCAGTTTTTCACTCTCTGAGGTTTGCTATTGTCTGCAGAGAGCTGACGGCCGAACAGAAAAATTAATTCAATTGAAAAAATTTTCTGTGTCAGATGGAGGATTTGAACCTAGGTTCTCTGGCGTATGAGCCAGACACTCTACCCACTACGCCACGGCCGCTTCAATATATATATTTTTTTATTCCAACGTAATCGAAAAGAGTTCACATGTGAAACTCTAGCATTCTCAGCTGTATTAAGAAACTTTAAATATTTACTAAAAATACGTTTTCAATTAATGCTGAAGCCATTCCTAAGCTCTGAAAAATAATCAGCTTCTGATCAGTGTTGTCTTATGTTCAAGAAGACTAAAGCAGTTTGCACTACCTAAAAGACTACATATGAGACATATGCACATTCGTGCTAGAATGTCATAACTCCAAATTTAAACTTTCGGGGACGACCATTTTATACCATTCATTACTCAAATAATTAAAGAGAGGTTATGTTATAAAAATGGTTAATAGGACGATTGGTAATGTAGTTATATAAGCGGCTGGTCAGCGGCTTAGCCACGTACGTTCCCTCTTTATCAATAAAGCTCTAACACCATTTTGTTACTCTTTGAATGATTGTGGAGAGAGGTAGAGTGCAAAAGCTTCCTATGCATGTCAAACGACATTGTTTAGTTTTGCATGTATATGTATTTCACTATCCGGCTTGTTCGAAGCTCATCTATTTTTTTAGTGTACTGTGCAAGCTCAAGGTTTATTAATATAGGTTAAGGCACTTGCAAGAAAAGCACTCCTTTTTCGCCTTTGTTCGAACTGTCAAAGTAGCTGTTAGTTAAAAATTGTGTAATTCAGATTTTTTTTTTTTTGATTTCCTTTCATCAATTCTGACAGTTCGACCGAGCTTCTCTCAAGTGAATTAACCTGTATTAATCAAACTTGTGCAAGCTGAGCATAAATAGAAAAGCGTAGAAAGCAACATGGAGTTGATTGAAACTCTCGCAACACAACCGCGTGAAAAGAAAACGATCAAGCGTGACACTGAATGATTTCTTAAAAAAAATTTCACTTTATGGATGGAACACATTGATGACGACAACGACGTTACGCCCTCTGTCAAATTTGTTTTGCATGTATTTCTTATGGAGGTGAGTTTGGTGAATATGTCTCAATGACGTTGTCACTTTTGGTGATGTCATCGGTTTAGAACAGAGCTAATCAACTGGTGGCAGCGCGGGCAAAGAGCTTTCTCTGCCGTCACACGTATTTAAGCACATGTACGCTGCTATAGCTTTCAGTATGATTTGAAAACTCATGAGGGAGGATGTCGATGCGCAAACGTAGTAAAAAACACGCACGCTGCTAGAGCTTTCAGATGCGCATTTTCGCTTATTGTTTTGCTTGCAAGCATTATTATAAATAATAAACATTACCATTCACTAAAAAAACTAAATATTTTACAAGTGTATCAAAGCAACTTTTAAAAACTTTGTTCTGCGCAACCACCTTTTTTAAAATCTTTACTCTGCGCAATTACTTTTTTTAGAAGCTTTACTCCGCGCAGCCATCTTTTCTTTTGACAGCACAAAGCTTTTCAATGCACAAATACATAGACATAAGTGCCGAGTTTGCGGTTGTGTAGGAATGTATGCGACACATATTGCTCTTTTTTCATTGCTTAGAGAGCATGTCAAAAGCTTTGCTCATTTAATAATTTGGCTTTGCGTGTGGGAAAGCTTTTTGCTGTGTCGCTTTCAAAATAATCGAGTAGTTATCGGTATGACTACATTTCTCTTTTTCGTGTAGTAAAGCCGTTGCCGTCATCAATATGTTCCATGCAATAATTAAATGCAATGTTGATTTATAAGGTTGTCGCAAGCGAGAGAGCGAGTACCCATAATTGTCAAATCGAAGCTGACAGCTCATAGTAAACCTGCAAGTGCTCTCTTTTATCATCCGTTTTTCTTTCGTAGTCATTCGCAAAATTGGCTGGTTTTGACAATTATGGGTACTGAGAAGAGAGTGCGATCAGCCCTGCGACAACCTTATAAATCAACCTTGATTAAATGTGCTTATGATTAATATTTCGAAACATGATTTTTAAAATTTATTTCATAAAAGCCTGACCAGTACTTTTTGAGTTTACCTGGAAACGAAAATTTGAACTTCAATTTTATATAATAGTAACTTCGATTTTGGATTTTGAGGTTCTCAGAAATAACATATCTCTCATTCCAAAATACCAAAATTCTAAAATTTTTAGTTGTGATGGTCTTGCATAAAATGAGTGATATTATCCTTGAAATCATACTTTGAGTGTCATTTACGGAAAATGATTAAGGCAACGCTTTTAGTCAAATGTGTCCCGACACATAAAATTTTATTTTTTTTTTATATTTTGAGTGTTTTCTATTTAAAAAAAAAATATGTGTTAGTTCTGCGATCAATATTTTACTAGCTACGGCCCTGAGAGTCTGTAATAACTTTTTATGTTACTCATTCACTGTAATCACTGAGTTACTGTAATGAGTTTCAAAACTGTCGAAGCCTGTCCTATAAAAATATACTGTTCTTTTACAATTATCAATATGTTTCTAATATAAACTACAATACACCCATTCCCATGTATTAATTGCCACTCACATGTTGAAATACTCTAGGAATGCAGCTTTATTTTCTTATGTACTCGTTTGTTTATCACCTTTTTCTACAAGTGACTAAATAAATTCGTTTTTAGAGCAATAAACTAATAACTACAACTTTGTGGGTTCAAATCCTGGAGGTTCTGCGAATTCTGCTATTTTTTAATATTCTAAAACAGCGTTTATTTTAATTTAAACCCATGCAGGAACAATTCACATCATCATATCATCATATTCACATCATATTTATAAATCAGGATTTACTAGAATTTAGTCCAAGATTTTTGACCGTATAGTTATTAATCATCAAATCAATTTTAATATGTTTTTCTTTAGAATAAAACTTTTCTTAAGCTATTAATCATTTCGATAATTTAACTCCACCATTTGAATACATCGAAAATATACAACTATCAAAAAAATCTAATTCTTAAATCTTTCAAAAAATCTTCGATTACATTTAACCTTTCCATATAAATTTTCAGAATATCAATAAAAATCCGATAACTTTGATAAAAATCTAAAAGTTTCTGCTAATACTTAATCGTGAAAGCTCTTTGAAAGTTTATTTATAATTTCTTAGGTGCAATCACGATACAATGAACGAGGTAGACGCAAGGGAAAGAGTGTAGACTCAAAACTATTAAAGCTCATAAAAAAAAGAAAATAGAGTGAAAGTAATCTGTAAAAATGTTAAACTATTTTGACATTAATGGTTGACCTTGCATTTACCTTGTTTATTATTTCATATGTGCAATACCGATAGCTTTATCTGTATATAAATAGGCGTAGTAGAAACAGTTAGGAACTAGTTTCTCACGAGTTTCTCAACCGGTTTTGATAATTTTTTTTTAAATTAATTAGAGTTTGGAGAAGGAATACGCCGAAAATTTTTATAGAAATATACCTGCTTTCAACAGTGGAAATGATTTATGATTTATTTGACCCATTGTGGATTCATATGCCCTTAGAAGATTCGCACAAAAAAAAAAACAAAGAGAAGGAAAAAAATGTTCAGCATTATTTCGCAAGATTTTTTTCTTTACACTGCGGTATAGGTGGATTCAAGGTTTATTAATATATGTAGGTCAAGTTACTTGAAAGCACTCTTTTTGCCATTGCTCGAACTGTCAAAGTAGCTGTTAGCTAAAAATTGATTACCTTTTATCCAATCTGACAATTCGACCAAGCTTCTCTCAAGTCACTTAACATATATTAATCAACCCTGGTTGTATTCACTAACCACCTTTCGCATGTTGAGCTAGTTTTTTTAATGTGGAGCTTTTGCGATCTATCTGTCTCTATCTTTCACCCCACACAATGTGAGAGTAACCATGGTAGAATAAGAGAAGGTAGATCCATTTCGGAGAGGCAGGCTGTCATAACTGTCAAAACGAATTTGACAGCTCATAGAAAATCTGAAAGCGATGAGAAAGCTTTAATTGGAAAAATGTAAACAAAAAGTGATTTGTATTGATTTTGGCAATTCTGACTATGAGAAAGAGTGCGCAGTCTGAAATGCATATACCTTCATGTTATAACGCATGATACAATAATTTACAAGGTAGCCTTGACAACTGCCTTTTTTCTCACGAGCGGCGATCGGGAGTTGTTAAATCAATACAAAGTTTAACTTGTCATCTGTTTTGCTGCTTCTTCGTTTTCTCTTTTTCAATATGTTTTTGACAACTCCAAATCACCAACAGAACTGTCACTCCTACCTTGTAAATCATTATACCCATGGTTGTCAAAAACACATTGATAAAGAGAAAACGAAGAAGCAGCCAAACAGATGACAAGTTAAACTTTGTATTGATTTGACAACTCCCTATCACCGCTCGTGAGAAAAAAGGTAGTTGTCAAGGCTACCTTCTTAATTATGGTATCATGTATACACTCAAAAAAAAAATCAACAAAAAACTTTTGTTGGACGTATATTGACAAAAATTTATCAAATCAACCTAGGTTTTTGTCAATTTGATAAAAATTGTTCATATTGACAAAAACCTAGGTTGATTTGACAAATTGTTATCAATATACGTCCAACAAAAGTTTTTTGTTGATTTTTTTTTTTGAGTGTACCTTCTTTTATTCTACCATGAGAGTAACAAGAACCTGTAAGACGCTCTTTGACTTGATTAAATTAATTTTAAATTTTTTACGGAATGTTTTTGAGCGAAGTTGCCAGAATTTACTTTTTTAAGTTTTTGTAATTTGTGGTAGCTTCATAATTAGGAAGCATCACGTCTGGCAATATTTCTTAAATACATAGTCCAAAACCCCCAAATCAGAATCCCCAAACAGAAAATTTCCAATATAAAAATCTCATGCTTAGGTAATATTCCCAAAGAATCCCCAATTTTGGGGATTGTTATGTTTTTTTTCACTTTTTACTTTTTTGTTCAGTCTTAGGAAGAATTTTAGGGCCCACGCCCTTTTTTTTCTTTTTTATTCTAAGTGTGTATTTGCAGCACCTAAAATTTTATTTGGATGCGGCAACAAAAAAAAGGTCGCTCTCCTAAATGGTTTTGGAGATGAAATGCGTGAAGGTTTGAAAAATTTATCTTTGTTTGTATATGACTAATCCATGTATTTTATTCAGAAAAATAGTTCTAAGAATAGTATAAACCATTAAAAGGGTAATCGTAGGGATCGAGTTAATGCAATATTAACTGCAAAATTTCATCCTACACTTTCAAAAATTTGAAGGATTGAAATTGGATCAGTGAAAAATTCCATAAAAGTGTTCTCAAATAAATGCTGTTTGATTAGAATTAGTGCCAATGAGAGTTTTCTTTCTTTTTTAATAAAATGAATGTGTAAGCGAAATTGTAAAAATTTTCGTGATTTAAAAATAAAAAATCGCGATTTTTAAAACAATTTTTAATGAATTGTTGATATAGAAAGAATGAACGCGATTTTTAGTAAACATTTTTCATTAATTGTTAATTTCATAAAAAATGAGCCCGCTCTTACAAATGTACAAATTTTATCATAATTAAACTTCAACAGAGTTAAACCTGGTTATTTTTCACGATAATTTTAAACAGTATTTGTCCTTGTAAATTTTGATCATGGCAAAATTTTGTGAAATTAGCTTGCAGGCACCTTAAAATATGCACTGAATATTCAAAATTTCACGATTTCTATCACCTCAACCATTAGAGACCGACAAAAATTTATCGCACCAATAGATATTAGAGAACCATATACTTACCTATAATAAAAATAAGAAAAAAAATATATATAATATAAGTCTTATTCTTGTAGTTTTTTCCATTGTTAACAATTCAAAAAAAACATGGTTAAACACATTTTTTAATGTTTTACTTTGCACGGAATGGTGTTAACAACATTTAATTGCTTATTTCGTTCTATATTTGAAGATTTTGTGTTTAAGGATTTTGTTTTTGGGGATTCTGTGTTTCGGGATTTTATGTTTGGGGAAAACTTTCCGAAGGTGGTCAGTGATTCCACCTTATAATTTCGGTTAAGTTGGCTCATGAGCGAAGAAAGAAAAAAAAGCAAAGAATATTAACAGAGACGAATGATTTTCTGTGTATATTTGTCGATCAAAAGTACACACAACGATAGTTCCACATAAACGTTGAAAATACCGCACAGAGTGAAGAGAAAGAAAGCTCGCCACTTAACGCAAAAATAGATTTTTTCTGAGCGATAGAACTGGTGGCGAATTCATTAGGAAAGCTAAAGTTATGCCAAATTTTTATGGATAAACATATATTTTTTACATTAATTTTGTATGCAGTTTCTTTTCAATTGAATTAAAATTGCAAATTTGATTGGAACTAAAATTTCAAATTTGATTTGAATAAAATGCGTTGTAAAGTCGAATTCTTTTGAAAAATTTATTGTTACCTATCCAGAATGCTATGCAAACTAAACCTTAAAAACAGTTTACCATGCATTTATGCCAATTAATTTTCCAATAATATTCACTTCAATAACAATTAATTTTAATATAGTTCAGTGTATTACATAAAATTATTTCTCAATTTAATGTTTTTTAACTTCTCGAAAAGTTTTTCATTGAAAATAAAAAAAGAAAATTAAAATCGATTTTAATATGGTCAAAATACGACCACAGGCGATACTTGTTAGGATAATTCGATATTAATCGACCTGAATTGCGTTACAGTTTAAGATATTTAAATTTCGACATAAAAAATGTATATGTACATACAATTTCGAGTTGGGAAGTTCCGACCGCGGAGACAATACACCGCTTTTCCCTTCCTTTCCCCTTTGGTATTAAGATTTATAAAAACGCAATCAATGCAAGCAATAGCTGCATATTTTTCAACATCCAAATCCATTCACAGCAAATATGTTCACAGCGCCATCTAGCTGTGAAATTGAGTTTTTACACTTGGATGTTGAAAAAAACGCAGCTAATAAGACAACAGCGATAACAAATATCGTATACCATGAGACAAAAAACGTCACTGGGGCAAATCGAACACCACTGCATTGAGACCAAACGACAAATACCAACCAAAATACCAAAATACAATAGGGCAATACAAAACCAAATAAAATACCATCACCAACACAAAATCACAGAGAGTATCAACAACAACACGAACACCTTTACCATCATGTATTGAGAAGAGATGAGGGCCTAACCTAAAAATGTGAACCAGCACCAATCGAATACGAGTATGAGTTGTAATGAAAAGTTGTTTTTACGTTGAACTTACGACCATCTTGATGATGTTGTTGCTGTTGTTGCAACAACAAATGCATTGGATCGCCACCAGTCTTTTGACGTTTTCGTCTTAAATGTGCAGGATCTATAACAAAAGAATTGTAATGAAATTTTATTAAAAGTTTTACAAAAGTTTAACTACGTTTAAAAACTTTGCATTTTTGTTATTTTATGTTTTTCATAACTATGCTCTATGAATAACAATAAATAAGTGCAAGTATCTTATTTGGTGCAATCTTAAGATTAGAAAAATAAATAATTAATTATTGAGAATTTCATATAGTGGGTAAAATTCAATCAGTTAAAACTGCTTTTTGGCTGAAAAAGAGTGGGTATAAAATTATTTTTGGGCTTAAGTTTACAAAATATGAGTTTCGTAACAAATACAAATTTATCGACACTTTTTCCAAAAGCGCGATTTACAAATACAAATTTGTTCAATTTTAAGTTACACTAAAATGAACGGGGGTTTTTTTGTCAAAAATTTCACAAGTTTTTTAACAATTTTGTCTCATAATATTAAGAGTTCTTGAGCTTACAAAGTTAAATATAAGCTTCACAAATTTTAACTTCTTCTTTAGCCACAAGTTTAATACTAAGTTAAGAGTTTCAAAAAGCTCTTAAAAGTTTATGTAGCTTTTACAAATTTTAGCTAGATTAAATACAGTTTTACTTGATCAGGTATAACAGCTTTTTGGAGCTTACACGTACAAAGGTTATACAAAAAAGTTTGGACTCGCCTCTGTTACTCTCCCAATATAAGTGGTAGTAAAAAGTTTGAGAGCAACAGTTGGACAAATTCAAGTTTTTTAAGCTAAATTTATAAAAATATTCAGTTGCACTTTAACTGTCGTTTGTATTTTTATATCGTTGCATATAACTGCTGACAAAGTTTAGGTAGCGGCGCTAAAAACACACGTCTGCGCTTGGGTGACGGCCCTACTCCAGCGCCACCAAAACTTTTAGAAAAATGCCTTGCATTTTAAGCGTTCACTTTTGCTTTCAAGCGCTTTTTCTCACTTTCTCTCTCTCACTCAATGCAACCGATTCGCCTCCGTCAAACGCCGCGTAATCTCTTGGGGCGACAGTATCTCGCCCGCATCCACGGGTGCATAATAACAGGAATTCTCATCGAACTCACTGACCGTGGCTTGTGGCGGTATACTTGTGTAGAGCGCAAAGTGCTCGGCCTCTGTCAGATCAACATCCGGATCGAGCTGCACATTGAAAGCTCCTTCGCAGAGATTGCGTAGACTCTGACGATCGGCAATCGCCACGAGCTCCATGTTTCCATCGCTAATGGGTATTTCAGCCAACTGTAGTGCCGAGGCAGTACGACGATCTAGCTGATTGCCGAGCGTTATGGTACTGGCGTTTGAGTAGGCCTCCTGGTGAGGCAGACTACTTGTGCTATCACCGCCTTTGAGCGGTATGTGAATCACATCAGCATTCAGATGATTCGGTCGCTTGCCCGATACGCTGCTGACGCTGCGTCCCACAGGCTTGCCAGTCTTGTGCGGACTCTTGCTCTTTGTCGGACTAACACCGGCTGACTTCGCGGAACGTAGTGAGGAACGATGTGGATCATTTAGGGAGAAGTTGGCGATGCTATTATCGCAACTTGCATTTGGACTGGCCGTCTTCGAGCCTACTAACGATTGCTGTTCGCTATTGGCCTGCTGTAAATCGGACTTGCTCTTGCGACGCGAGAAGAGTTTCGAGAAAAAACCGGGCTTCTTTTGGCGTGGCAAAGTATTAGAGTTGCCTCCGCCTGGCGTGGGTGGCAAACGTTTTGTGGGTGGCGAGTGATCCGGTGTGCGCATTATAATTATGGGCGTCTGATTGCGTGATTTGCGGTCCAATGTGCCGCCACTGTTGGCCTCAATCGAGCGATTCTCCGCGTTGCTGTCCTGCTTGCGTAAACGCTTTGGTGGCAATGGAGGCAACTTTTCCTCTTCCGCTGCCGTGATATGCATGTGAGGTGAGTTGGCGAATTTTGGTGGCGCTGGTCTAGGCGGTGATTGTGTTGCGGCCTGTGTGGTTTCAGCGCATGCCTTACTCTGTGTTTCGTTAAGTTGTTTTAAAGGATTCGGTGATGGATTTGTTAGAACCTCAACATGATCGTAGTGTTGCGCATCCTCGGGTGCCAGATGCGATGCTGGCGGCGTAGGTGGCATCAAATCTTCCATCGGTATATCGATTGGATTTTTGAGCTGTGCTATTTGTAAGCTGGTGTAGGTGGCGGCATCATCGAAATTCTCATCAATATCCATGGCTGCGTGATCGCCACCATCGGCCATAGCATCGGAGTCTGGTAGGCAAGCTTCCAAATCGTTGAGTTCATTAAGCAGCGTATTATTGTAGGTATCGCGACGTAACACATGATCCGTGTAGATTTCATCCAATTCGGCGACCTGATCCAGCAGATCATTCAAGGTTTTGTCTTCCTCCGTGGATACATTTATTCGGCCAGCTACTTTGACCGGCTCCACACCGTCTGCTGTTGTGGTGGTTGTAGGTTGCGTGTCCATCTGCGCGAATTCGTTAGACTTCATCCATTCGTTTATCTTGTCGTTGGCCGTTAACGGACGTAGTGCTTCCGTAGTTTCTAGCGTGCTCTGCAACTCCTTTTGTTGCTGTTGCTCTAGCTCGCGCACCTTCTCGTCAATAATTGTGTCGATTTCATGCTCATTGCGGCGTTTGGCGGCCTCCTCAAAGTCCGTAAGATGTTGTTGATGCTGTAGCGGAGATTCCAATTCTGCTGCTGGTGACACTGGTGTCACCGTTGCTGTCATGCTAAAATCTTGCTGCTCAGTGGTTGGCGTATTTAAGTCGATTACCTCACTTGGCTCAATACTGGCAGCCTTTGCTGCACCATCCACTGAGAGTATTTGCTGGAATATATCTAGGTCGGGCTTCCGTTTAAGATTCCGACGTAGTTGCCAAAAAGTGGGCCTACCTGAATCCAACGGCACATATTCGAAAGGCAGCGATTCACTTGTTACACCATCCGAGGGACGTCGCAGCTGTATGAAAACCTAAAAGGCAGAATGTAGCATATTATTTTCTTTTTACAATACTTCGACATAGTTTACAACTCACCTTAGCCGGTTCTGTAATATCGATTGTATGATATCGCGGTGTCTTAAATGCTATGGCAGTCTGCTTATGTACATCGGTGTGTTGAAATTCGCCAAAAGCCTCCCACACCATTTGTCCGTTTTTCTCCTCGAAGAATCGCACTGCGATATCTTCTTTGGCGACCTTTTCACACAACAGTATGATCTGAGCATTTCCCAACACTGTCGATGTACAGCTACACAAACGGCAAATCACAAGATCCGACATGGCTTTCTTGTCGAAGATTGGTTCGGAAACAACAGGCGGGAGTGGCTGAGTGAAACGTCCTTTCTGTTCGCTCTCCATGAATACTTGAAAACATAGACGCACGGAGTTCAAATCGATGCTGGACGGTTGAAAGCGATGCGAGAAACCAGCTGAAAAAAATTTAGGCGGGGAACATTTAAAAAATTATCTTCAGGCATAAGCATCAGGGGTTAAAAATTTAAAAAAAAAAACAAGGAAGTATGATGTGCAATTACGTTGGAAGATTTGATATATCAATAACAACGACTTTTGGCTTTAGTAATAGCACAAAGATCGAATTGGACATTCAATACTAAGAAAGGTAAATTATAGGCAACAAGCGAGATTTATTTAACGGTATTAAGAAGGGTAAAGTGCAATGAAGCAACTTGGAAAAGGTGATAGTAAATCTCCTTCTTATTCAAAAAAGCTGTACGAAGCTGTCGAAGCTCCAGTTGTCGCCATTGGCTAATAAAAGATACCACAATTAAGCTATTCATGCACGAACTATGTGGACATTACGTGATCTCTTGATCAAAAAAAAACGAATTGGCCTTTTTAGCCCTTGAAAGGACTTTGACCGAGCTTCTTTATGATCAATTGTGTTGTGCGTGCTGTGAAATGTTTGAACACAAATTATCAAGAAATGGACCTACAAGCTTTATGCAGACTTCAAAGGGGTATTGTGCTCAAGAACCTTTACATGACAGTTTTTACTCTCTTTGGCTTGCCATTGTCTGTAGAGAGGTGACGGCCAAAGATTAAAATTTCATAATCTCAAGCTACATAACAAAGTTTATACCGGCACGTATGACAGTGTTTTTCAACCGAAACTTTAAATATTAGATCAAATACAAGATATGACATTAATTTATTTTTCTTTTTTAATTGATATCTCGCAACCATGGTTGAATTATAACGTTGTCGCAAGGTTGAGAGCGAGTACCCATAATTGTCAAATCAAAGTTGACAGCTCATAGAAAATAATTGTTCTCTTTTTTTTCACCCGTTCTTCTTTTGTGTTCATTCGCAAAATGACTGATTTTGACAATTATGGGTACTGCAAAGAGAGTGCAATGAGCCCTGAGACAACCTTAAATTCAACTATGCTCGTAACCAGGTGTCTCAGACAATCGAACAATATATCAAAATGTTCGTATTGAAATGATCTTTTGACTGCCTTTCGTTCACATTGACTGAATTTTTTGAACTTATGTATACATTGTAATGATGTCTCTTGAATTTTACGAATGCTACGGAACTGATATTTTGGTGTTTTGCCTTCATATATTGTGGTGAGGGTGGGCCGGGGTGGTAAAAAAAACAATTATAATTTTTTTTTTCCATTGGCAACTTTTTATCACCAACCAACTTTGAACTATAACAATTGTTCTTCCATATTAAAAGCCACAACCAAATAAGGATTGATATCTGCCTGTCCTGAATTTATACTCCGCCAGTTTAGCATACTGGCATTTATTTAGAACCCGCCTATCCAAAGTCAGGATAAAGGAGGATGGTAATGAATAATAGATGCAAAGAAACGAAACATGTTTGCCAGCATGTACTAGTCTAGTCTTATCCATGTTAAAGAGGGCCCACCTTGGAGTCAGGAGTTTGCGGCCTTCCTTGGAGCATGTATGGAAAGTTGGTATACAACTTTAGCACGCGCCTGCGAATGCAGTAGCAATTGTCCAATTAAACTTGTTAACAAGGAAATAGTCAAACCCACGAAGATAAGGAGACCTGACCTATTAAGACCAAAAAAAAAAGGGTTTTATGTATTACCTTAAGAGACTTATAATCCTTGATCCAAACTCCTATAATGAAGTTTGGTGATATTAGACCTTCCTAGTTTTCAGTGATGGATTTATTTATCCTGATTTGATAACTAGGTAAAATGTACGATTTAGTCTATAAACTGTACACTGACAGTTATATAAGTTCAGATTTGAACTTTTAGTCTTTTATATAGGAGGTGTTCATCTGGTAGGACCCTTGCTCAGGATATCATGGACGACTTTTCGGATAGTGTCGTGCTGTTTGTGGTTTGTGTAAAACCGCTTGCACAGGTTTAAATTAACCGGCTGATATCGAGCTTATTAATACCGAGCTGGTATATCTCTTAATAAACAAGAGATGAGACAGATCTCGCCACCAACAGTAGATGGCAAATAAAGGTACGCCAAAACTAGTAGCCGAATTGGTACTATTAATCATATGGAATTTTTATTGCATATTTTTTTTACATAACAGGGCGCAGGTCTCGCTTTGTATTTATATATAATAAATCAGGAATTAGCCGAATCGGACCACAATGGATCCCTTTGACGAAGGATGCAACTGCTCGGAAAACTCATATGTAAGAATGCGCCTTATATAAGCATACTTTGTCACCTCAAGAATATCCTTGTAGGTCAGTTGACCAAGAATGGCCAAGCTTGCCACCGCTGGACACTGGTACAGAATGTGTGTTGCCCTTTCCGGCTCATCTAGGCATAACCTATACGTATCATCCTCAGTCACAGTCATCTTCCTGAGATGATGCATGTAGGGACCATGTTCTGTGACCAGCGCAGTAAACCAGCTTAAAGTCTTCCGATTGTATCGGATAACTTTTGCTGCCTCACTAGGAGAACATTTCACGGCCGCCTTGGATTGCCTGCAATTAACAGCTTCTTCCCACCTTGTACGGTGTTCCGAGTCCGTCCATTGCTTAATAAGGCCTACCACTCTGTTGTCGCCTATGGCGATCTCCCTTGTTCTATGCCAGAATGTCCTCTCACCCACATAAGTGTGAGCTCATTTATCTGAGAGCACCTATTGAGTTTGGAAAGATATTATATGGCCAACCTGGAAGTGGTATCTATCCGTTGCATGCACCTTATCACCAACTGATTGTCAAGGGCAATTACAATTATCATGTCATCGACCCGGCCATCTAGCAGGTGGTCCAGCGCAAGCACTACACCAGGCATAACCTGGTATACAGACACAAACCTCCCTAACATCAGTACACAGGATAGGCTCAACTCTTCTGAGTAAACACCTGCCCCGGCTCTGCCATTCATCAGAGAGCCGTCTGTGAATATACTGATATCGTTACCAGCGATTTCATCACAAACGGCTCCATCTGTTATAAGAGTTTTACTACATTTTTCTGTTATTCTCACACTGTTTTGTGTTTATGGAGTCATATCCACTTCGTTTACTTTTCACTTTTAATATTTCACTTTTAATATGAACTTGTACGAATTTGTATTACTTAGCAGGTTTATGTATCACTGGTGTATCAATGTGTTGTGAAGTACTGGTTACCGATTTCAACTATTGACTCCTAGGTCTTGGGGCCAAGAGAAATAGAGTCTTAACGGCAGGCTTCCTCAATAAACACAAACATGGACTTCTCTCCCGAATTTAACGAATTTAACGAATTTAACAACTATGATGCAATGATTAAGTAGTGGCACATGTAAATGGCATGATAGTAGTTATATCCAGACTGTTTTCCTCTCTACTTACTAAATAATGAAGTTTGTTAGGCTACAAGGTTCTATCCCGGAATAACTCCTAGTCAAACGGTTTTAAAACAACTCACCACAAATATAAAAATGCAACACATGCATGATTTAACACTCTCATTATCTAGTTGTACCAAAAATCAAAGTAGGAATCATAAAAAATTCCAATTCCGGTTAGACAATCAACAGCAAACAAAGACTACTGCGGTAGTACTTCACACCCTGACATACTAAGTTCGTTACCATCGGAACTGGAGACAATGATACCTCTATTAACTTCCAAAACCTTTCAGAAAACATTTCAGAAGGTCGTTCACAAGAAAGTTCGAAGTCAAGTTAGAATGGTATAATGGGGAAATTGACATAATATTCCACGTAAATTTCGTTACTCATGCTGCTCAAACTTCAAACTGCTAAGACAACATAAATAGTAAACACGCTGTCAATAACAAAAATGCTAGAGCCAGGCCTGTTGACTTTAAGACACAATAATGATTTCGGTGATAGGAATATTTATTGTAATGAAAATGCCGAAACTGGGCAAGAAAGATTTTTCAATTGAAGTGTCTAAAGTGAAACTTATCTAATCCTCTAAATGCAGTGAAAGATTAACTTTTGCTACTTTACCGTAGCTGGTCGATGATGTACAAGACCTGTACCACAGAAATCAACATAATATCCTCTTGATAATATTAAGTTCTCGAACCTTGGTCACTTCTCCACACCTGCTGTCGCAGATATAATAATTATACAAAAAAAAAAGAGTTTTAAATTTCCTCGCATGAGTTGAATTGGTAAGATCAAATACGCAAGCAAAATATTTCTTCAACAATCTAGAATGTTGAATGTTGAGACATAAGTAATGTCTCAATTTGAAAGCTTTCTGATACAACTAAAATTGGAGTTTTAACTACACTACCGAATAAAGGAACTGATAAAATACAGAAATTAGAGAGATATTTTCATCTTGATCACTCCATGTAAATAAAAAAAAATATATTTCTTTAACATCTTGTAAGAAGATGTGGCGCTTCTATTTGAATGGATCAATGAATCTGATGTTAGAGGTGTACAGACGGTTCAGAAATAATACTCCCAAGAAGTTCAAAAGTGACTTCCAACACAAACATTTTAAGACCGAAAACTCAAACTACAATAAAATGAGCTGAATTGGCGAGAATGGAAGATATTGCATGTAGATCTTGACAAAGTATGTAGGAGAAAAACGGAAGAATTTGGAGTCAGCGATTTAAAAATACTGAATAAAAAAATATAGTTTAAGACACTCTATTCAAAAAAATTATAACGAAAGTAATTTCGAAAATGCAAAAACCAAACGAAAATGCCAAAAAAAGAGAGTTCGAATGAAGACTATTTTGAGCATAGGAAATAGAAAATAACACAAAATAATGCGGATGCTTACTTTTATAAGGATCCACGCGTATTTCTTCGCGAGCTTTCAGTGCACCCTCGATGTCCTTCTTCTTGACACACTGTATACCGAGATTACTGAAGACGGCACGCATTGTTTCGCTATTGATTTCCAGCGTACAAACGCCCTTTTTGCAGCCCTCCTTGCCGACTAGATTATGTGGATGAGGTCTGTAGAAAAACAAGCAAATTTTACGTGAAAAGCAGCTGAAGTTAGAAGTTATAATTTAATGAACCTACCTGTAAGGCGTATCTTTGGTTACACACGATACAACAACAACAGCGCGTCCTTTATAGCCGACGATTTCGATGGTGGGAAAGGTCTTATTTTCCGGTGTTGAATTAACACCAGGTATCGAACCAGCCGAACGACCTTCACATTCATAACGAAATCTCAGCGCCTTGCCGGCAGGTTGTTCTGTGATCTTGACGAAGGGTTTTTTGCGTAAATTTTTATTGGCTTGTTGTTGTTGTTGTTGCTGATGTTGCTGCATGCCATTGTATGTAGGTGGCGGCTGTGACTGTGTAGGGTCCATAGGTCCCCCCACATTATTGCCTGGATTTTGATTTTGAAACATCTCACGGCCAATTAATAAGCTGAAAAATAGTAGAAAAAAATTTTTTTTTAATACTTAAAGCATATTTAGGAAGTTTTTGTCTAAAATAAACCTTTTCACGTTTAAAGCTTTAACTTTTTATGTGTATATCGATGTTTAAACACTACTGCACTGAAAATTTTGACAGAAATATGCAAAGTTCTCTCTGTATAACTCTTTCTATACTCAGATTTTTTAAAAATTAAAAAATCAAAATTTTGCTTCTTGTTTGGTCACCTTACTACAAACTGTCGTCAACTACTAAATTCTTATTTCAAACAATATTCAGCGATTGGCCGCACGTTTTCACTTGTTCGCTTAAAATGAGCTCCCATTAAACAAAGAAGAAAAAATAAAAATCATTGATGTTAGCAAAAATAATTTCGTTCTTTTTACTTGGAATACATCTTTTCATATTTTATTAGCTATTAAATAAAATTCCTTCAAGTATAGCGAACTAGACTCCCTCATATAATGCAGAAATTCTTTCTACACGAATGTGTCTCACTCGTTTCTATAGTATTTTTGTTTTTTTTTTTTTATCTGATGAGCCGAGAGAAACAAAAGAGCGCATATATTGAAAATAATTTCTCGTTTTCGTTTTTTTTTTTTTTTTGTTTCGTCTCATTTCTTTTCTGAGGATTTCACCTCTGGTTTTAAACGCCGCGAAATGGAGCAAACACAATTTTTGTCAGCTCCGGAAAATTTGTTAAAAATAACATTTTGCGTAACTCGCGACAAAGCGACAATCTGACGAACATGCTTTTTCTCTGTCAATATAGACTACATTGATTTGCCTTGACTAGCCTACTGATATATAGCCTATCATTTCACTTATTTAGACAGCATAAATTTTAATGTAAGAAATTATAAAATTAATTTGATACATTAGCACCACTAAATGTTTAGGAAAATTTAATTTTATAAGTAATTAAAAATGCAGTTACAGACTATACTACTGTGGGTAAAAAATACCAGGAAATTTGAATTAAAATTTTTGGGGATTTAGATAGTGACAAATGTTTTTATTTTCAAGGTGGCACTACTGTCACCCACAAATTAAAAATTACACGTCAAAATATTCATTAGTGTTTGAGTTATGAGTGCTTTTTTAAATAGCTAAAAGTGAATTTTTCGTTTTTTATAAAGTCTGAAACTATCAATAACGTAGTTCCATTAAATTATGTGTGCGGATTGATTACTGCTGCCGAAACGTTGAAAATGTTGCAGAAGACCTTCGGTGAGCAAGTTCTATCAAAAACAAGAGTTTATGAGTGTTACAAAGCGTTGAAGACGAGGCACTGAAAAAATCAAAGAATTTTGCTTCAAAATCGTCGATTGACAGTCGGAGACCTTACTGATCATGTTGATCAGTGAAAACTATTTTGAGTGCCCGTTTGGGCCTTAGAAGTGTGAAATCTCGATTGGTGCCAAAAACGCTAAATTTCATGGAAAAACAGCGCCGCGTAGATGTGTGTAAAACAATGCTTTCCGACTATCAAGACAAAATAAAACTCTCCATAACTGGAGATTAAAATTGGATGTACGCTTACGACCCGGAAACAGCCGATCAATCGGTTGAATATCGTGCCAAAGATAAACCGAGACCGAAAAAACCACGTCAAAGCAAGTCAAAAATGAAGGTAATGTTGAAATGTTTGACGAATTTCTTCCAAAGAATACTTCTTGGGTGTTATACGTCGTTGGCGTAATGGTGTGCGTCAAAAAAGATCGGATTTTGCCCCAAAAACCCTAACTCAATTTTGGGGATTCCGTGATTGGGGGTTATGTTCTGGCAGCTTTATTTCATATGAAAAATGTATGGGATTTTTTTGGGGCCTATTACCTTTTTATTTTGAGACTTAATTCATTTGAGGGTTATTTCCTAGAGACGGATTATTATATTTTTGATTACTTTTGATTTTGTTTTATTACTTTCGTAATCTCAAGTAATCGTGATTAAAGTTTGATTATTTGTAATCGTAATCATTTCAATACTGATTACTGAGGGGCAACTGCCCCTCTCTGCCCTATCCACGCTACGCCCATGTTTGCATAGATTAAACTGTAAACTTTTTATCAAACTATTGGATTTCTAGCGAATATTGGAAAAGCTCTAAACACTAGTAGAGGAGGGGGCTTTCGGCTTTACATTAAGATCTTATTGATCTTTAAGACCTTAGAAATAGCCAAGTCATTAAGACGCCAGACAGTTTTTTTTTTCATAGCCAGACAAATTAAGCAGACGTAATATAATTGAGATATTTATTAGTATAAGCTTTTGCATAAAAATTTCTATATAAAAATACGTTTTAAAATTGGCACTGGACCCCCACTGGAGATGGCGCCAGTAAAATCATTAATAATTTAACAAATAAATTAATAAAAATATTCTTCAAAAGTAAATTAGGGACCACGACTTGTATTTTATTATGTCTGGGATTTTGTTTATACACGCTGCTTTATATGTATGTTTATAGCAATAGCAGTGCATAGATTTATAAGGAATTTGATCAAATGCTATAATTCAACATTTAAAGTGACATAAAGGAAAGTTTTTTTAAATTTGCCACCTACAGCTAAATTAATACAAATAAAACATGACGTCACTTTAAAAACAAAAATCTCTATAATATTAAAATATATAACAGCATCACTTGAAATGTTGCCAATTAGTACGCAAACAATTACACGATCGACTGCTTGAAACGTTTTAAAAACGAACGAGCAAAAATGACTTGCTTTGTTATGAAAAAAATAAGGTGCAAAACTTATCGATAGCAACCAATTGAAAACAAAATGTTTTCTTCTTTTTCTCTTTCTCTAAACATACAAATTTGTATTGTTTATATTTTTATTTTCTGTTATTGTATATTTTGCGGTTTCTGTTTAGACTTGTGCAGTCAGCAGGCATTTAACTAGGCGGCAACAATTCCAAATGTTGTTGAAAAGTCAAAATAATACTAAGTGAAAGAATACACGTTAAATTCAAAAATACTTAAATAAGTTGCGAATGTTCTATGCAGTACCAACAAGAAGTTGAAAAACGGTTGACTTAATGTGGAATTTGAAATTAAATGTAAATATTTTTAGGCTGTCGGCTATGTAGTTCTAGGTCTATCCGCTTAATTTAGAAATTTAGAGATATGATGATGATATAAGATGTAATGTTCAATGTTAAATAATATTGAACTTTTTTAATGTTTTTCGCCAGCCATGAACAGGTGGTGCTATAATAACCAATATGTGTCTGAACTATAATTAATTTAAACTTTATTATCAACGACAGACATCTTAGGCGAATTTGACAACCGACAGGCGCATAAACTGACGAAATCCTTAATGCTTTACGTGCAAAGCACAACCAGTAATCGACATTTGAATGTACAATTTATTGAATTGTAGAAGCGACCAAGCTGAGTGCGGCATAACTACCATGGAAAGGCAAGTTCGGAGGGGTACACCCCAGGGGGGGATTTCATAGCCCTTACTATGAAACCTTGTCGTTAATGAACAATTATTAAACAACTTTTAAGGTAGAGACCCGAAGATAACAGCTTATGTAGATGATCAAGGTGAAGAAAGCCACGCATTCACGCATTCAAGAATACGCATTCACGCATACGCATTCAAGAATATTCAGAGCAGAACCTTGGGTTCTATCACCCTCCTGGATACACTTGACCTGCGTAATCGTAGTGTGTTCAATTCAACACTTCGGAATTACTGTGTGGAGGCCGCCTGTGAAAGAATCAACGCATCTCAGACACCTGAAGAAAACACCGCGGCAGGCAGGAATCGGCATAACATAAATCCACAATCTCGGATAGCAGTTAGCAACTGCCCTTTGTGGAGAATAATTCTTCTACAATGAAAGAGATATATTTTCAATGAAGAGTCATTGAAATCTTAACAAAAACAAAGCCAAAAAAAACGTGCGCTTCTACTCTGGCTCGAGATTTGCCCAACCTTTTTAACATCTCCTACAGGATTTAAAAAAAAAATTCCCATCCAAAACAAAAGTTTCCCAAATATTACTACAATTACATTGCAGCTGAAACTCAAGATTTGACTGATTTCGTAACCTCTAAACTGTTAACACTGTCTGTTGGGAGGTTAAGTCTGGCGTTTACCGAAGCCAACTTGCGACATTTTCTGTTTACGAAATTTTTTAATCTGACATTCCACTTTGAAAAAAAAAAAAAAACGAAATGGCCATTTCAGCCCTTGAAAGGACTTTGACCGAGCTTCTTATGATCAATTGTGTTGTGTGTGATGTGAAATGTTTGCACACAAATGATCGAGAACTGGACCTACATGTTTTATGCCGACTCCGAACGGCTTATGTTCTCAAGAAGCTTTTCATGGCAGTTTTTACTCTCTGAGGTTTGCCATTGTCTGCAGAGAGGTGACGGCCGAACAGAAAAGTTAGTTCAATGAAAAAACTTTCTGTGCCGGATGGAGGATTCGAACCTGGGTTCTCTGGCGTAAGAGTCACACACTCTACCCACTACGCCACGGCCGCCACATTCCCCTTTGTGTTTTACAAAAAAAAAAAAAAAATAAACACAGTGTTGCCTTATAAAATTTGAAGATTTCGATGGTGATTTCGATGAAAGTCGTCACAAGGTTTGAATTTATATGCGAAACCCTAGAAGTTAGTAAGCGGTTTCAGTACTTAATCACATTTTTGGACTTAACCTCCAGATTTAGCTGCAATATAAACGTATTATAGGATCAATCAAAAAACTAATTAGTTAAAACAAGTTTTAAATATTCAGCGAATATACTGTGGTCGGCATAAATATTTTGACTAAAGCTGGCATCACACGTGCTCTCTGAATAAAATCTAATGTTAAACGATTTTCTCTTACTGTGATAAATTATTGTAAAAACATGGTGTGAGGAATTTAAATCTAAATAAACAAAGTCATTAAAGTCACGCTTTTCGAGGTAGTAAGTCGTTCATTACAAAAAGAAAGAATTTCTTGGCGACAAAAGTATTTTGACGTATATGCGAGGTTTTTAAGTTACGAGTTAGTAATTAATATTAAAGTATTTAATAATTATTCAACTTTACTCAAATGTATTTGTTTATTTTAATTATGTTTTCATAAAAAAATTTAAAAAAAAAGTCGGAACTAAGTATTGAAATTTCTGTCACATATGCTCCCATTTACATTTGTTTAAGCAAACAGTTCACTATCAAATAAATAAGCACACAGAAACAAATTCAGTGAAAAATTTGCCACGTTCTGGCAGAAAACGTAAAACAACACGTAAAGAAGACCAGCGTATTGTACGGAAATTCGCAAAGAGCCTTGGTTTAACTCCAAAAAGCCATGAATTTCGGATGAAAATTTTTTTTCAGGATTCAGTTAGCGAACGCACTATTCGCAGACGTTTAAAATAATTCCGATTCGGTACATATTCCGTTAGGAAAATACCGTATATAAGGCCGGCAAATAAATTCAAATGACTCAAATTTGTCAAAGATTTTCTCTGTAAGACTATGAGCTTTCGGAACCGAGTTTTGTGGTCTGATGAAAGTACGTTTGAGTATCACGACTCACCTAAAAAGATTTTGTTCGAATTCCAAAGAAAACACGAAAAGAAGTAACAAGCAAATCGCCATGTTGGCGGATTGGTTATGATCTGGGGATGCAGTTCCTCTTGTGGTCATAGTGATTTGGTTCCACTTGATGAAACGATGAACCAATAGAAATATTTGGATGTCTTAAATGATCATGCATTTCCATCTGGTGAAAAACTTATTGATAAATCATTTATTTTGCAACAAGATAATGCACGATGCCACAAGAGTAAGTTTATAATGTACTTTTTGAATCGAACTGGCGTAGATGTTTTAAACTGACCACCACAAAGTTTTGATTTAAACGTTGTAGAAAATTTGTGGGCCTATATTAAAGGAAAGCGAAGCGTTTGCTTGACTCAGACTAGGCATGAAAGCATTACTGAAATAAAACATTTTTGGGAGCAAATTCCGGCAGATATTTTGAAATATCTTTTGGAATCGGTACCTAAACGCCTTTAAAAAGTAATAGATGCTTTTGGCGGATATATTTTTTATTAAATTGTTAAGTTTTTGTATTTATTTTTCTGATATTTAAGTTTAGTATTGCATAAAATTGAACTGTCAAAATAATTATGCCTTCTTTGAAATTAAGTTTTATTTTTAATATGCTAAACTTATAAGTTATTTTCAAAAAAATGTACACATTTTTGGTTACATTTTAAGCTAATAAAAATATATCAATTCCGGTCTTCTCAAACTATTTCAGAAACCCAAAATATTTGCATTTTCTGTTCGTCAAAATAATTATGCCGACCACTGTTATTTATTGTAAATATGAGTAATACATAAATATTCAATTAAATGTATTATTTTATGGTGCATATGGTTGCATGAGAGCAATATTGTATCAATTTTTTTTCACAAAAATTTACAAAAATCATAAAAGTAAGTTAAACCTAAGAAACATATACAGAGCTGTCCATATTCGAAGCGCCCATCTGGCAAAAATCGATTGTAGTGCGGCTTGTGTGTGGTGGCGCGCCGTCTTGTTGAAACCAGTAGTGCCTGATACGCTTTCGACGAAAGATTGGCATGAAACAATTGTTTATCATATCGCGAAAACGCTCCTGATTGACAGTAACTCTGTGGCCATTATCATCTTCGAAAAAGAACGGCCCAATGAGCATTTTAGCACAAACGCCGCACCAAACAGTCACTTTTGCATCGTGAAGAGGTACCTCTTGAATCTCTTGTGGATTTTCAGTTTCATACAAACGATAAATTGTTTTCTTGGAAGGCGCACTTTTCACTTTATTTATTTTTTTGAAATCACGTTGAGTTTTCACTATTGACTTGTTTTGTTGAATGTAAATTTCAACAATTTTAGAGCGTTCGCGTAGCGTGTACTGTTCCATTGTAAACATTTGCTTGGAATGACGCTTCAAACGCGGTATGTCATTAGTCGATTTGGCATCACTGCGGAAAGTTATAGTGTTGCCAGATGGGCGCTTCGAATATTGACAACCCTGTACAGTGGGTGGCCAAATTAGTAGAGACAATATTTAAAATGTGAATTGAGCGTTATATTGATTATTCAAAAAATGACAAACAAGTTAGTAAAAATAATAAAAATTTAAAATTGCATTTTTAGCCAACTTCCATATGAAATGGCATTTACTTATGTAGCATTGTGAATTTATAACGAAAGTGAATTTACACTTATTGAAAGGTAGTTAAAAATGCTATTGCAATTAATTGGCTATTCACTATATATCGACGGTTAAGCACACAAAAGTGATAAGCAAAAATATTAAAATTTCCAGAAATGCTTTTTTATGTTTTCAACTGAAAAATAATTAAATTTAAAAAAAATTGTTTAAAACAAAGCTGTTTCAGTTTTTGTAAAGTAAAGTAAAGTAAAGTAAAGTCAATCTAGATGTCTGCTCTTACAGATATTTTTTCGCTGACCATACAAAGTGCGAATTATTTCAACTATTCATTAATTCTTTGGAAAGCATTGAGACTTTACAATCGAGTCTGTTTCTTAGTTTTGGTTTTATTAAAGCTAGGTCTGAAAATTTTCTATCGGCATTGAATCAGAGTACATACAGCAATCAAAATTCGCTCTCGCTCTTTCGAATTATCATTTATAAAAACAGAATCAATGAATAATCTTTTCAGAGCAATTCGTTTAAAGCTACGCTCTCGCATAAACTCCTCAAACACTTGTATTCGTATTCGTCTGTGTACAAAGAGCGCTCATCGTTGTGAGAACATCGTCACTGTTTTCATCCCTCGAGTTCTCCAAATGATGTGCTCTTTATATGAGCTGAAAATAATTTGAATTCATCAGTGATAAGTATTTTGATACTTGCAAAACATACGTAAGATACATAAAATCGAAAGATATCGAAAAATCCTCGAAAAGTCTTCCAAAAAATAGAAAAAGTGCCATATCTCGAAGGAAAAGCAAAATAGGTAAAAATTAACTATTTTTTGGGAGTATCTAAGGGGGAAAGCATTTCCGAGACGCACAAATAGAGGGTCTAGCAGCCCCCCATCTTGCACATTTTTAGGCGGGTCATTGAAACACGAGTTTAACTGTCCATTATAAGTCAAATTGTAATTCAAACACATGTTTCGGTCCCCCCTCAAAAATATTGAAAATGGGGACAGATAGACCCCTTTATTAGTGTTCGGATTCAGATTCAGCGACCCATTTTTTGCCAAGAAAGAGAAATGCATATAAACAATTCGCTCGCTCATTCGGAGATTAACAAATGATCGCTCGTTTGATTTTCATTTCCAATGAAAGGAACAAAACGAAATGCACTGAGCTGAGATGTATTGAGGTGAGTGATGGATATTTTACTCCTCAATGATAAGTATTTGCAAACTCTGCAATAAATGAACTATGAGGAAGTGTTATTACATTTTTTACAAAATTTGTTAGTTTTATATTACAGTTTTTTTTTTCCATGGCATTTTTAAAAGAAGCAACTTTGTCCCAAAAGTATAATATTCATGCCGTTTTAGGCCAAATTTAGAAAATCCTAGTTATTTCCATTCAGTGTTAATTTCTCTTAACGGTAAAAAAAAAAAATTAACGGTATTAAGGAAAATTTTTCTTTGTTTCGTCACTGAAAAAATTTACCAAAATGGAATTGAATATCACGTTTTCACATCGAACAAAAAATTTACCAGTTTTGGTAAAATTTTCACATTTTGGCAATGTTGACTGCGAAATGCTCTACGCTTTCCAAAGTTATGAGAGCGTAATAAATTTCCACCTAATGAACTATCTGGAGCACAACGAATTGCACCGTGAACATCAATATGGTTTTCGTAGGGCCCGCTCTACTGGCGACCTTACGGCGTGCCTTACCTAAAAATATAACCAATGCGTTCTCCAATTCGGTGGTTGTTTATCTGGATATTTCAAAGGCGTTTGACCGAGTGTGGGCAGAGGCGCATTTTTTCTTCCATCGTAAAAATCGAAAACACGACAAAAGTTGTTATAAACAAAACACTGTCACTTTACCAAATGTCAACGAGAGACGCTGATATTTGGCAGCCTTATGATAGACACATGTGGCAACCTATTAAAAAAAAAAATTTCGAATCGGGCAGTTAAGTTCGGTTCACAGTGTGAATGAACATTTCTTTTTGAACAAGAGGTTTTTTTTGGAAAACCTGCACACCTTATTAAAAATAAAAAAAAAAACAATTTATAACGAAACCCAAAAAGAGATTTTTTCGAAATTGAACCTTAAGCCCAAAAAAGCAAGAAACAATAACCATAATGATCGACTAAAATCAAAATCAAAATTGTTTTCAAATTTTTTTACATATTTTATTTAACCCTCCGTGTGGCTAACGATATCGTCAAAGTCATTTTTTAACCCCTTCAAAAATAATTTTTGATCAACATTTTTTTTTAAGGTTTTAGATAAACATTTCAATTTAAAACAAATAAAGCCAAAAGGCTTTAAAGGCCAAAATTTACACTCAGTTTTGCGCGACAAATTTCGGATCAGCCGAAAACGAACATTTTTTCAATTTTTAATCCAAAATTCATATCTCCGGCCATAATTGATATTAAGAAATAATATTCTAGGGATTCATATAGGTATATGTCTTAAAAAAAACCTACCCAGATTTGGCTCCGTTCCAAAAACCATAATTATTTTGCAACCTGAAATTCGAGTAAAACAATTTAAAAAAAAATGAAGTTTTTTTTGGATAAACACCCCCTAGGGGCATTTAATGCTCAAAAAAGTTATTTGGAGATGAAGTTTCCTTTTTATCAACAAATAAAAAAATTTTGTAAAAAAATTAAGGTTGCTGTTCGAATAAAATTTGAGACGGTAAAAAAATGCTTTTTTTTTGTGAGAAATTTTTAATGAAATTATTTTTACATGGATTTACTATTTTTTTATTGTTTTTATTATTTTTTTTATTTATTATTTTTACAAAAAATATAGTTATTCAAAATAATAAATATTATTGTACAAAAATTAAAAATATTTTAAGTCCGTTTTTTGGTCACATACACGTGTTTTTATGTTGCATTCATATGTACATTGAAAAAAGGAAAAAATATGACAAAATTACTTCATTTGGAGCAAAAATAACAACATTTTTTACTAACAAAAAATAGTAAAAAAAAAACAGAGGTGCGTCGTTGGACACACGAGAGAAGCGAAGCTTTTTCGCAGTTACATAGATTTGATAGCTTAATAATTTTTTCTTTTTAATAAATTAAATTTGAAATTAAAAAATTTAAAATAACATAAAATAAATTACATATATATAGAAAACATATTTACCAGGGATGATATTTTGGGGCTTTCAGGGCTTTTTTGAGCCCTTTTTCATTTCATAAGCCCCGAAGCCCTTTCGATTCATTTTAGGCCCTTTTGAAAAATTCTTCTAAAATAATAACATCTAACAATAAGTAGTATGTCACATCGATGTACAAAATTTAAATTTTTAATAAAATGATTTTAAATCGATCTCAATAAAATAAGTTCTGTTGAATTTTTTGAAATTATAGCTTTAGGAAAACAAAAAACTTGAACAATTCTCCTCAATTTTATTTTTTTTCTTCAAGCTATATTTAAGCTTTATTTAAGCATTATAAAATGTTTGAAAAACTGATGTTTTTAAATATTATATAAAGCCACCATGTTAGTTTTATGCAGAAGAACCACTATTTTGTAGAATTGATTGACATCTACGGGAAAATTCCTTACAGACATTTGGTATCTACTATAATGGAGGAAGTGTGAAGATTTCTGCACACCCTCCAAAAAAATGTCTAAGTTTTCGAATCGTTTTTTTTTTTATAATAGTATCCCAAAGTAATTCTATAGGTTTAAGAATGGAATTTTGAGCTGAACAGCTTCAAGCACGATACATTCCTCACAGCATTTTATCATACATATAGATGGAAAAGGCGAACCCATAAAAAAGGCTCTATCGTAGTCTTAAGTAGCCTTAACCAATTAAGTGTTTAATGTCGTCAATTTTCAATGAACTTTCACCCATTTGTTTTATATTATCTGTACCAAAAATAATTTCTGACGTATGATATCCTATACGGGCATTTCCACAGAAAAGTCCACTGTGGCCCAAAAATGAAAGTTATTAAAAACTTATTATTTTATGATATTATCTTAGAGAATAAATAATGTTATTCATTCCTGCGTTTTATACATAAATTCATTTGCCATGATGATCAAATCGTCTGTTTGACAAATGTTTTTTTTTCTACTTTGTAAATGTTTAGTAAATGTTTCGAAAAGTTTTTGTTTTAGTAAACATGGAAGATGTTGGCTAAATATAATGGCAAATGGTTGAGGTTTAATTACTAAATTACAATTACTTAAATACTCAATTGAATCCTTATGGAAAAAATGTCACGTTCAAAATATCACGTATCGACTCAGTTAATGATTAAAAAATAAAAAAGTACTGAAGATATTTGAATGTAACATTATTTCATAAGATTCTAAAACTATCATAGTTGCACCAAAAAAATGTGACAGATTTCGCTGAAATCTGATTTTCTATATATAGACACAAAAACTACTTCCATTTTTGTTTGTTTTTTGAACCAGGACTATACCTACTATAAACTTGGGCACTAATTAAAGTGCTGCCTAAGAGCTTCAATGTCAACTAAAAAGAAAATGCAAATTTGTTTTACTTTTCCTTTTTTTCACTTTAAATGTGTGCGATGGTCTCGTTTGGCATTATTGAAATGCCCATATAAAACTTCACGCTATTTAAGATTATGTTGTCAGAATTTATCTAAATAAATTCTTAAGAAGTAATAAACAATTATTTGCATAAAATTTCGTTTTTTTTCTACCTTCAATTAGTTTTGATTTAACAAATATTGTTGCTCAAGGCTCTATATTCCAAAATTGTATAACATTCATGAAATTTTTCTATAATAAATTCCGCCATTCCTTAATATGTTTTCAGACTCTTTGTTAAATTTATCAATCATATCTTTCTGAAATTCTTATTTATATAACCAAGGACTTGAAAGAATACTCCTAAGACTCTTTTTCAAAGAATATATTGATCCAATTTGCGGTTTTCTGTGGAAATGCTTTGCTATTTTTATTTGTATTATTAAATAAATGGCTTTGTTACAAATTTTTTTGGAGAATTTTTGATTATTTTTTGACATATTTTTGATTTTTCCAATGAGAAATTAAATATATATGTCGATTATTTTTTGATATATTTTTGACGTTTGTAATCAATGCACAAGCTTTTTTTCTAAAATGCAATGGGACCTCTATATATGAAAACAAATCTATTTAAAAGAAAGAATTAAGTAATATTATTCTGACCCACAATTTTCGATTCTGAAAGCTGATCGTTTAAACTAAAATGTGCTATTTTTGTGACAAATAATTAAACTTCCCTGCTTAGGTCCAAATAGTGAAATAAAAAATAAATAAAAAAAAAATCTGACAAACTTTGAAAACACTCAATTCGAAATCTATTTGGATATATGTGGTCATGGCAGAATATTCAAATAGAAAGTCTTAATATTGAATTACCACTAAGGGACCCATTCTTGTCAAAAATGCCCTATTTTTGTATAAATTTTGGCCCTTTTACAACTAAGCCAATATCATCCCTGATATTTACTGCTTATTTTTTTATTGTTGAATGTCAAATTTCCACGCCAATAACATATACGGGCATATAATGCCAGCGACTCTCCATTTTAACTCTCCATACATGGTTGTGAACTTGGCTGCACTGACTCATGCGTGCGTTTGTTAATTCCATATTTATTGATATCTATTTTTTTGACACTTAAAAAAGCACTTGTCAACGCACTTGTCATAGAGTGTAAATTATTATCTAGAGATTGCATCAACTCTGCTAAATCTCTGGCATGTGTTAACAGAGTTATTTCACTTAAAAACATGAAGAAAAAAAAACTCTGTTAACCTCTGTTAACACATGCCAGAGATTTAGCAGAGTTGATGCAATCTCTAGAAAATAATTTATACTTTATGCCAACAGCACCACAAACGCATTCACAATACAAACAAACCGATGCTGGAGACACCTTGTGGCAAATAAAAGCAAATTTTTGATAGTTGCAGCATAGCAAATACACAATCCTCTATCTATTGATAGATGATAACGATCTACTGCAGCATAGCTTCTGTTATAATTAGGATTGAATTAACAACTACTTCTAGCAAGTCTTTGTGGCCTAGTGGATAGTGCATTGGACTCTCGTATAAGAGTACGTGGCTTCGATCCCCACGGGCAGGCCATTAAATATTTTTAGTATTTAATATTAAAGTATTAAATTTTCTTGTTGTCATAAGCACTAGCAACAAAGAAACCATAAAATTTCCAAGAAAAAATCTGTCGAAAATTTTTCAGATTTCACTCCAAGCAAATCACAGAACGAGGAGTAAAAAGCTTCGCTTCAAAAATCACGTCTTGTGGCTACTGTAACGATTTCGTAGTCGGTCCAACTTTGCACTCACAGGTGCTTAGCAGGTGTTCATACAAAGGTTCAAAGTTTTTTAAGGAGGAGATACCAACCGTCGCCCATTGAACATGTCTGAGATACAGGTATGTCGTAAAAAGTAGGGTGACGACATCGTTACACTAGCCACACGGAGGGTTAAGATGATATTTTTTAAGTAGATCAAAAGCGACTTCAGGGGTATGTTTATAAGCCGACTTGTCCGATGTCATATTTTATACATAGTCATAATTTCTATAAAAGGTATATAATATTTATATAAATTAATTAAAACAAATGATTATTACTAATCTAATACGTGTACCACCAATTAACATTGGTCGGTTTTATTTGACCCACCCTGCAGAATATACGAACAAGCCTTACATGAATTTAGGCTCGGTCACTCCCAAGTAAAATTTTGTAGAAGAACTTTTTCCCCATTTGCGCCATCAACGAAAATCAGAAGTCTGATTTTCAATGAACAAATTTCTTCATAAATTCAACAATTTTTATAATATGTAAAGCATTTTTAGAGATTGTTTATTAAAATTTTAATGCAAATAGTTATGCCAGTCTTTTTTTTTTTTTGTATGTACTCTTATTTAGCAAAAGTGTTTATTTGTAGAACTGTAATATTGAATATTTTCCATGATTACTCCAACACTCGACAACAATTTCATTGCAGATTTTTTAGCACATAAAACCAAATGTGATAAAATAGCAATAAGTTATATTAGCGACCATATCAAAAACAAAGCTTAGATTTATGATGGTTACAGAGTTCAAACAGTAACAAAATGAAAAATATGTTGGTACTAAAATCACCTTGATTTGTTATCAAACGCCGCTGACTGATAGCATACAACACAGGAGCGTGTGTATTGGCTCCTACACCTATATTTTTTTATGATAGGATTTCAGATATTTTTTGTACTTTTTTTATGAATTTATTACTGCTGTTGCTGTTGAAAATTTTATTGAATGCAATTCGATCACAACACAATCAGTTTTATGAAAATCAATCAATCAGAGTTATAGTTTAGTTAATAATAAGTTGTATTCTTATTATTTAGATTATAAAGATTTTGTTTTTTTATTCGTTTAGTCACTTTAAGCTTTAGGAATATTTGTATTAAGACGTAGTTTTTTTTTTTAATATTATTTTTTAGTGGATTTTGAAAATATCGTTTTTATTATTCAGTATCGCGCCCGTTAGACGTGCTTCAATGTTGTTGCTTTGCTGAAAACTAAAAGCAACGAATTTCGAAATTTTGCCTCAAGTTTTCTTTGTGAAATTTTGGTTTCTACACACAATGAAACACATGTTATATTTTCTCAAAATTCAGCATAAGTAAAAATAAATTTTCTTATTTTTGTGTCGTTTGATTCTTTGAATCTGCTTTACTTCGATTCTATAGATTACAGTCAACGAGCGACTCGTTTCCATTCCACGACGCAGACGCAGTTTTCCAAAAATATTTTCTTTATGTTTGCATTTTAGAGTGTGTAGAAGAAAACTTGTGGAAAATTGCAAATGAAAGCAAATTTTCAACAAAGTAACTGCAAAGAAAAACTGAAAGCGGAATATATTTCATCTATAAAGAAGTCGTAAATAGCACTTAAGTAGGTAAATGGATTTGTTTTTTTTTTTTTCTCAACCAACCAAAGTCAATAAACTCTATTTGTGGAAATTGTAAAGTTTTGTAAGATTTCAAATTAACAATGTTTTTCAATTTATTTTGTGTCATTAATGGATGCATCTTTCAATTCTTGCATAGAATTAGTTACAACTTAAAACATTATTTGGCTTATAGCCAAAAATTATTTTTCTTTTTTCTTTCCATCCATTTAAATTTTGACTTATTACAACACTGCACAGACGACACGAAACTTGTTTTTGTCGTGCAGATAGCTTTGTAGAGTACAGTAGAAAATATAAATTTACTCGATAATATACACCATAAATGTGATAAAATTGATATATTCTATAAACCTACATTTTGACTTTATGGTATTAACTATATGTGAATTATAGGTTCATAATTGTTATCTCTATCTTCATCAGATCAGTCACTAGGTGAGGTCTTATTTATTTTTGTATTTTTTTTTAATTTTTCACAATTTTTGCATCAGCAACCTTATTTTTATCGCTGATAGTCGTCATAGTTGAAATAAATACCACGTCAATAATATAAATAGTATTAAGTTGACTTTTGTCAGACGACTTTGGTAGACATTTCATGATGCCATGATTATATTTACACTGTGACTAACTTTAACAAGTCAAGCAAATACAATAAAACAATATTCAAAATTAACTGCATACTGGCAGTTTAGAGACGTCGTGTGCCAATTTACTGCGTGAATATTTTAAAATACTCATCATATTTATTTTTCTTAATAGCCCTATCGTGGCGAAATCGCCAAATTCAATTTTCTTTGCTTAAACTATTGAGCTCAAAAAAAGTAGGAGTGTTTTAATTGTAATATAACATATAGCAAGGAACCCAAAAACAAACTACCAGAACAGATGAAATTATAAAAAACATTCTGTTAAAAAAGTACCAGAAAATGATCATTTAAAAAATCCGCTTAAAGATCTTGTAAAAATTCTTTTTTTCGCTTAGTTTCCACAACTGTCCTCTATCTCGAAGTGAATTTTGAGCGTGATCTGCCATTAGAGTTTGTTTACATCTCTCGAATTTATCAGTTCATCTCAACAGTGTTTTACGATTTTAAATAAAAATATTAATATCGAACGAAATATCGAATAAACATATCTGTTCGATATGTCCTAATTCGATATGTCGATATGTCCTAATTTTGAATTAATAATGAAATTAGTGTAAATGTTACAGAAGGTTAAGTGAATCGAAAACGGTAGAGTGCATTCAAAAGCGATCAAGTGGCCTATTTTTTTGAAGCGAAGCTTTTTACTCCTCGTTCTGTGATTTGCTTGGAGTGAAATCTGAAAAATTTTCGACAGATTTTTTCTTGGAAATTTGATGGTTTCTTTGTTGCTAGTGCTTATTACAACAAGAAAATTTAATACTTCAATATTAAATACTAAAAATATTTTTGGCCGGCACGTAGGATCGAACCCACGTCCTCTTATACGAGAGTCCAACGCACAATCCACTAGGACACAAAGACTTGTTAGAAATAGTTGTTAATTCAATCCTAATTATAACAGAAGCTTTGCTGCAGTAGATCGTCACCATCTATCAATAGATAGAGGATTGTGTATTTGCTACAACTATCAAAAATTTGCTTTTATTTGCCACAAGGTGTCTCCAGCATCGGTTTGTTTGTATTGTGAATGCGTTTGTGGTGCTGTTGGTATAGACTATAAATTATTATCTAGAGATTGCATCAACTCTGCTAAATCTCTGGCATGTGTTAACAGAGGATAACAGAGTTTTTTCTCTTCATGTTTTTAAGTGAAATAACTCTGTTAACACATGCCAGATAATAATTTACACTCTATGACAAGTGCGTTGACAAGTGCTTTTTTAAGTGTCAAAAAAATAGATATCAATAAATATGGAATTAACAAACGCATGCATGAGTCAGTGCAGCCAAGTTCACAACCATTTTGTGAAGAGTCAAAATGGAGAGTCGCTGGCATTATATGCCCGTATATGTAATTGGCGTGGAAATTTGACATTCAACAAAAAAAAAAAACAGTAAATATGTTTTCTGTATATTTATGTTATGTTATTTTAAATTTTTGAATTTAAAAGTTAATTTATTAAAAAGAAAAAATTATTAAGCTATCAAATCGATGCAACTGAAAAAAAAGCTTCGCTTCTCTCGTGTGTCCAACGACGCACCTGTGTTTTTTAGACTTAACCAGCACTCAGAGGATGCCCGCTATAAATGCGAGTGCATTGTATTGATTCGGAAGACGGATGATACTTAGTTGGAGGGCGGGAAGATGTCGGTAAAGATTCGATTAAAATTTACACAGATTAAAACTACCGGGAAACACGCTCGCAGTGCGATTGTTTCACAATTTTACTGAGTGACCCAAGAACGCATTATCTTGGTAATGCGATGTTCTATTGGGCAAACTTGCAATGGTAAAAGGATGGGCTTGGAGAGCTGCCCGAATGGACCTAGGAAACACACGAGCTGGTGGCGTCAGGCCATGTATCTCCCTTGAACACTTCTCATGGTAGTACCTGTACAGAAGGCTTAGGCAACCAAAATTGCGACGATGTCCAAGAGAGTTGAGAGAAGATGAAATATTTCTATCACCTATCAAATATATCGCACGTCTTTGAATCCGATCCAGAAGCTCCAAATATGATCTTGAAGCCCCTGCCCTGCCATGTGCGAATTGTACTCCATTTTCGGCCTAATATATGAGTTATAGATCAAACGAAAATCAGATGGAGTGAAGTATTTCTTACACCATTTTAAAAAAACCAAGGCACTTGGCTGCTTCTTTTGACACATCATAAATATGATAATTCCACCGAAGATCTGCTTGTATTGATATGCCTAGAACGTCAAGAGCATCTGACTCCGTAAGATCTACACCGTTCATATTGAGGGGAGCTAAGGGGCAATTGATTCGCTTATGGGTTGATAGACAACACTGGGTTTTGCTAGCATTAAACTCTACTCTATTACCAAGACCCCACTCGGAGATTTTTCCTAAATCATTATTAAGTGTGTCATTCATATGTTGCCTCTTCTTCTCAATCTACAAAGAGCTCGGGCGATTTCTAAATGAATATGAATGGCAAATGCCGCTGTCATCCGCAAACGATTGAATTGGGTTGTGAGTTAACGACAGAAGGTCGTTGATAAAAACCAGAAACAAAGTTGGCGATAGAACTGAGCCCTGCAGTACACCTGCGTTGATGGCGTGCTCTCTGGACGATATGCCATCGACTACAACATGGATCGTTCGATTCATAAGGAAGCACGTGATCCACTGAGCAAAGTTACCACCAACACCATATGCAATTAGTTTAGACACGAGCGCTTTGTGCCACACTCGGTCAAATGCCTTTGAACTATCCAGAGCAACAACTCTGCTCTCACCGAATAAGTGAACGCATTGGTGCCATTTTTCAGTTAGGAACGCCATAAGGTCACCAGTAGAACGGGCCCTACGAAAACCATATTGACGGTCACTAAGCAATTCATTATGCTCCAGATAGTTCATAAGGTTGAAGTTAATAACGCTCTTCATAACTTTGGCGAGCGTAGAGCATATCGATATGGGTTGGTAGTTTGCAGGGTTCGTGGCATCGCCCTTTTTTGGTACTGGCTGGACCCTTGCGACCTTCCAACAAGATGGAACTACTCCTGTCCTGTAGGAGATGTTGAACAGGTTACGCAAAGGCCGATCCAGACTAGAAGCACACGCTTTAAGCACAAGTGGTGGTATGCCATCCGGACCAGAGGCTTTATTTATGTTGAAGTTTGCAAGGACTTTTTTAACTGCTCTCGTACGAAAATATATCTCCTGCATTACAAAAGACGTTCTTTCAACGAAAGGCAGTGGCTGGTTGCTTACTGTGATTGTGGAGCTATGTGCAAACATTCCGGCCAACAGGTTCGCTTTATCAGCCGAGACCGTGAAGATTTGATTATCTTTTATAAGAGTTGGAATAGTCGATCACGTCTGATTTTTAACTCTTTTAACAAATGACCAAAAGTTTTTGCTCCCTTTTGGGCAGAGAAGAACCTGTTCTCTGATGCGAGTTTTGTGAAGAAACCTTTCGCGTTTTAAAATTGCATTACAGCGATTCCTAGCCTCAATGCGAAGTCTTTTCGTATCGGCATTCTTATCAAAGCGCCAATACTGAAAGGCTTCCTCTTTGGACCTGACTGCAATCCTGCAAGTCTCATTAAACCATGAGTGGTCTTTTGGTTTAATGCTTCCCATCTTATTGGGGATGAAAGACCGCATACCCAATAACATAATTTCTTGCACCATAACAGCCGCGGCATTCACATTTCTGTCAGCGAAACATAATTTCCAATTGAAGAGTTGCGATAACAATCGCTAAATCGCAGTCCAATTTGCTCTTTCATAAAACCATGCAGTCCTTTTCGGGGCTTCAGGCGTAGAGTTGCGAAGGTTAGAATATGGAAAAACCGCGGAGATCGTGCAATGGTCCGAATTACCAAGAGGTGCGTTGATACTCACATCATATTTTAGCACTTTATTGGCCAAAATTTGTAATAGTAATGCCTACCCTTATACTAAATTGCAGTACCATAGTATCAATATTATTCGAGATATACTGTTTTTCTAATATTGCCACGCCCATTTGCCAAATAACGCCCATTTTCTTGACCGCAATTTGTAATATTTGTGCCTACCCTACACTAAATTGCAGTAAATTTAGTATTGCGAGATCACTAATTGCCACGCCCAGTTCCCGAATACCGCCCACTCTTTTACGGGCACCTCCATGCTTATGATATCTATCTGTTCCTCAAAAATTATGGCAATCAGGCATATGGTTTAGGAGTTATCGATGTACATACATTTAAAAAAAGAGAAACCGACGAACTTGAGAACCTCCTCCTTTTTGAAGTCGGTTAAAAAAATAAAAATATTTGCATAGTTTTTTTTTTAATTTTTTTTTGCAGTTATACGCTGTGGAAAATTAAAAAAAGTTCAAAAGTCCGTTATGACATGGAATCGCCGATATATAAAAATGGATGTATATTTATGTGGGTGTATATGTCAGATATAAGCCGCTGAGCCAATTTTTATGAAATTTCCAATAAATTGAGTGTTCCTTTGAAGTTTGGTACCAATCGAACCAATGGGGCGGGCACTGGACAACGAAATATGGTATTTGATATCGAATAGCTTTGGTGTTTATAGGTCGCACAACTTCAGCATTCGGTATTTAACCTCAATTTACAACTGCCGTCCCACTAGTAACATTTATGGATGTTGAACGAGAGGTGTGGCATTTTTTTAGCAGCCCAAATTTCCGGTACAACTTTCAAACTGTAGGGCACACATAAATAAAATTCGGTACGAGCTAATGCTATTTAGCCGTTTCATTCGACTAAAAAAATTTAGCGATCATTAAACAATTAGGCGAGACACCACCCATATAATTCAAATTTTTGATATCGAATAGCTTTGGAACTAAATGTCGCATAGCAATGAAACTAAGTATGGAATTACTAATAAGCCAAGTCTTTCTATTAGAAAACTGACACGAGCTTTTAAGTACGGAGAGTGCCTCCGCTTATACAAGCCAAATGTTCGATGAAAAATAGCTATAGCGGTAAAAGTCACAGAACATTGAAACTCAGAATGGAGTTATCACTTGGTGATGCCCTTCTACTAGAAAACTGGGACGGGAATTGGAATAGGGAATGGGGGTATGCCCATTTAAGCCAAGTTCTTATATCGAATAGCTTTGGATATAAAAGTCACAGAATATTGAAACATAGAAAGGAGTTTCTATTTGGTGATGTCCTGCTACTGGGAAACTGGAACGGGCATTGAACAATGAGCGTGGATCAAACAAAGGGTCTAATAAAAGTTATAAATAGCCGAAGGCAAAACAGTTAAGAATTATTTTCTCCTGTGTTTCTGAAGCGATTTTGATGATTTTCTTTTTTCCACATGATAACGAAATATGCATTCAAAATATGAAAATAACTCGAAATATTCTCAAAAATGGCAAATTATGAATGAATACCTACATGAGGTTTTTAATTTTTGTTAACTAGTGTTATCCGTACAAATATTTACTTAACGTTACAAAAAAATTTATCCGATGATTGCAACAATACTTTTTACTCACATTTTATTATAAACACTGCATTACGTAAATTTCAGCTTTGTTTGACGATAGCTTCTGCAAAGAAAGAAAAAAATATTTTTTAATATAAATAAAAATTTTGCGGGTGCAAGAAACCAATATTATTTAAATTGCTTTTCTTTGGAAATTCAAGAGAAAAAAAATAAAAAAAAAGTTAAGCACGCCTTTCCAAAAGTGATAATTTTTAAGGACCGAGAAGAAAATTTATTTTATCTACCTACGGGAAATTCTTCAGTTGTGAATCATGGCATAGATTTCATTGAGAAAAACTTTCGTATGAGTGAAAAAGTGATAGGAATAAGTTGTACTGACAATGCCCAGATTAATTTTTATAATGGCGTCGCTATTAAAAATCGGTGAGTAACTAAATACAAAAAGTAAAAAATATATAAAAACTGACAAAATTTAAAAACTGCCAAGGGCTGCAGAGCATAAAATTTTAAAATAGATAATATCATCTAAGTTAAATGTTTCAACCGATCACTTTTTAAAGAAAATTTCTGTGCTTTTTGGGAAATTCCAAAATTTTTATTGAGGTTTAAACATTTTTCGAACGAATAAGTGACGCCCAAAATCCATCAAAGCTCTGTATGAACGTGTATATAAAATACATTTATTTTAATATAACGTATAATTAAAATAATTTATTTTATCAGTTTAAATGTTTGTATATCGAAAAATTAAAGCAAAACAAAATTCTTTAGGAATTTAAAAAATGTTTTGAACACATCAACAAGCATGAGAATTGTTCCAAGAAATCCATGAGTCAAAATCAGAAACTGAATCAAATGCTAACGAATGAGTTTGTCAACAAGAAAAAATATATGAAAAGCAGTTAAACGACAATTTCGTCAAATTCCCACAACAAAAATAAATTTTGGTGAAATGCATTAAGACTAAAAAAAAAGGAAAATAAAAATTAGATTCTGCTGATTGACAGCTGATTTTGACGTTGCGTTTATTTATTTACACAGAGCAGTATAAGATAATATTTACGGCACTAAAGCTGTCCGAATTTCTTGACCTACCATTGAATATACGGTACTAATAGAAATTGCAGAAAATACCGAAGAAATATTCAAAAGCCAACGTGTGCATGTGATCATATAATGATGATAGATATGAAATATTTTTAAAGAAGACGCCATTTTTCGAGGCTGTTGTTGGCACGCTTCTTACTTTTGGCAATATTTTTAATTTGGCATTAATTGAAAAATTCTCAGAAATACGGCCGGATATAAAGAGGTACATAGAAGTACGTATGGCGGCATAAACATATACTTTATAAATATTGTTTGTTGAACATAATATATCTGCACTACAAATACAAATACAAATACAAATATACGTATCTATCAGTCAAACAATAAATGCCTCTCACGTTTTTTTACGTTTCGTTTCGAAATTTTATCTCATGATTCAAGAGAAAAACTTTTGCCCTGTTAATATTTCGAATAAACTTTCAATAAATATTTTGTATTTTCCACTTAATAAATAAGTTCTTTAAATTTTTATTAGATGCTTGCCAAAAAAGAAAATTATTATTAACAGAATAGAAATATTGCTCAATAATGCTTACATCAAGCTTCTAATTATGCATTAAATTAATAAAATTTCAATGCAATTTAAATTTCATAAATTGAAACAAATTTTATAAAGTATGAATTAAATAACTTTCTTAAATCAAACACGTTTAAAAAGATCTTGAACAGCAACGAAATCTTTCTTCGCAAAAGTTGTGAAGTTGTAATTGTAATAATTGCAGATAACAATTTCACCTTAATAAGCCTTAAGTAAAGTTTTGAATAAGGAACTTATATAGAAAGGAGAAATTAAACTTCCTTGAACAATCTTTGAAACAAGTCTTATAAAAGGTCTATGCAAGAAAAAAAGGCATATGAAATAATTTCCTTTATACAAGAACTTATATAAAGTTTAATCTAAGGTTTTTATTCAAGGCTTATTCAGGAACTCAGAAACTAAAAAAAAAAAAACTTAATTTTTAAGTAATCTCTTTTCATAATCTTCGTTTCATCATTTCATTTTATTTATAGCACAGAAAACTTATACATTTTAAAAATCTTTGTATTTTCACCATGTCCTAACCAGCACGGATTGAACTCGGATTCTTCGTATTGCCAGACGCACACTCTAACCACTCGTCTATTCAGGACTTTAATCGCGCGACGTTGGAACTTAATTAGTATTTTTTTTTAATTCCCTTAAGAAAAATCCCTTAAGAACAAAGCTATCGATTGCAATCATTTCATATACGCACTTAATTTTAATCCAATAAATTGCTTCGGTAGCGGTTTAAGGTGACAGTTTATCAGCACATTGGTCCAAGGTTCAAACCCGCGCTTAGATGAATTTTTTTTTTTTATTATCGAAGTTTTTTTTTCTAACGTTATTTAATAAATTTCTAATGTTATTGTTTCCACAAACTGAAACTTTGTTTATTAAAAAAAAAATCTAAGCTTGAGTAAAAACCTTCTTGACTACTTCCTAAAATGTGGCATTGAATAAAGCTTTCAATAAAAAAATTATACAAGAAATTTAAATTTTCAAGGCTTTCACAAGGCTATTTCAAGAAAACCATGAATAATAACTTTTATACAAAGCATTTTCAAGTTGAGTATGAATAACTTCAAATATTTAGGTGAAATTGTTACCTGCGCTGAGAACATAGGCATAGCTAACTAGGATATCAGGCAGGGGCGTCTATAAGTTTACAGTTTGATTTGATAAAAGTTTCTTTGAATGGAAAAAGTTTGACTCGAAGTGGAAAAACTTGAAATTGAAGTTTTCTTTTTTTTTTTTACCAGATTTTTTTTTACCAGACAAATGTGTTGTTATACTCGTATAATCCCTGCCCTTAAAGAGTTTTGAAGTGAAACTTCTATAGCGGCAAGACGACGATTCGATATTGAGAGTGAACTTTCAAACACGAGTCACGCATCACGCGGAGGTATATATTGTATATAAGCGCTGTCTAAGAGTATGCAATGACTTCAAAGAAAAAAAAAACAAAATGGCCATTTCAGCCCTTGACTTTGACCGAGCTTCTTTTGATCAATTATGTTGTGCGTGTTGTGAAATGTTTGAACACAAATGATCGAAAACTGGACACACAAGTTTTATGCCGACTCCGAGCGGCTTATGTTCTCAAGAAGCTTTTCATGGCAGTTTTTACTCTCTGATGCTTGCCATTGTCTGCAGAGAGGTGACGGCCGAACAGAAAAATGAATAACTTCATGAATAACTTCAAGGTTGATCTATTACAACAGTGATGATCATAAAAACATGTATATCAGGGAAAAGAGAAAAAAAACCAAAAGCACCAAATTATCTTTACAACTGAAGTGAAGAGCTATATACCAAAAACACAAAACAACACAAAACCAAAAACAACAAGAACACCAACAGCATCAACAACAACAAAAGTACCAAAAATACCAATTACACTAAAAACACCTAACTCATCACAAAAAACTCACAAAAAACAACAACAATAAATAGCATCAAAAGGAACAACAACACTAATTACACCAAAACACTCTTTGACCGCTTACAACTGCAGTGCAGAGCTTACACCTAAAAAAAAAACAGAAACCCTAAAAATACCAACAACAGCAATAACACCAACGACAACAATAGCAACAACAACACCAAGGACCACAATAGCAACAATAACATCAAATGATCTATTACAACTGCAGAGCTATACACCAAAAACAACAACAACACCAACAACACCAAAACAACAATTACTCCAAAACACCAAATGATCTGTTACATATGCAGTGCAGAGCTATATAGTACACCAAAAACAACCAAAATCACAAAAACTCCTAAAACACAAACAAAACACCAAAGACAACAACAACAACATTACCAACAACACCAACAAGCATTAAAAAAGGATACAATTTTGTATTGCATTTCTATTTAAATGCTCTCTCACTCTCTCACACTCTCTTTCTCTCAATCTTTTACACTAAAATCTCTGTTATTCTAGAAGGGAAAGAGTGTATACCGAAAAGAAGTCTCACTTGTTACTTTTTAACCGACTTCAAAAAGGAGGAGGTTCTCAAGTTCGCCGGTTTCTCTGTATTTTTTTTTTATTTTTTTTTCTTTTAAATGTATGTGCATCGATAATTCCTAAACAATATGCCTGATTGGGCGGTATTCGAGAACTGGGCGAGGCAATACTAGATCTCGCAATACTAGATACTACTGTATCTCGAATAATATTGACACTAGGGTACTGCATTTTAGTGTAGGGGTAGGCACAATTATTAAAAATTACCGTCAAGAAAATGGGCGTTATTTTACAAATGGGCGTGGCAATATTAGAAAAGGAGTGTATCTCGAATAATATTCATACAATGGTACTGCAATTTGGTATAGGGGTAGGCATTATTTGTACAAATTATTGTCAAGAAAGTGGGAAGTATTCGGCTACTGGGCGTGGCAATATTAAGAAAACAGTGTATCTCGAATAATATTGACACAAGGGCACTGAAATTTATTGTAGTACAGGGGTAGGCAGAATTATTAAAGAGTACAGTCAATAAAGTAGGCGTTATTCGACAAATGGGCGTGACAATACTAGATAAGCACTATCTTAGTTAATATTCACGCTGGGGTACTGAAATGAAGTAAAGGGGTAGGCACAATTATTACAAATAACGCTTAATAAAGTGGGCGCTTATTTAACAAAGGGGCGTGGCAATATTAGGAAAACACTCTATCTCGAATAATATTGACCTAGGGTAATAAAACTTGTTACAAGAATGGGTATAATTATTTCAAAACACGTGACATCTAATTTAATTTTAAGAGATTTAATAGAACAAAGTTGTTAAGAGCAATTAGTAGATACAATATAGCGATTCTGGCTCAGGTGGAGCGGTGGAGCAAGCCGATGACGTCACTCTGGCCCAGCGCCATCTTGTGGGGGCTTTTTTGCTAAAATGTGTAAAGGTGCATGTCTTTGCTAAAAGCTATTATGGTGTATGTCTTTGCTAAAAGCTATTATGGTGTATGTCTTTGCTAAAAGCTATTATGGTGTATGTCTTTGCTAAACGCTATTATGGTGTATGTCTTTGCTAAAAGCTATTAAAAGTAGGCAAGTTTGGTGTATGTCTTTGCTTTAAACTTTTAAATTAACAAGTTTGGTGTATGTCTTTGCTGTAAGCTTTTAAAAATTGGCAAGTTTGGTGTATATCTTTGCTAAAAAGCTATTATGGTGTATGTCTTTGCTAAAAGCTATTATGGTGTATGTCTTTGCTTTTAAGCGTTAGTCATAATTTCATACACTACATTATCGGTAGTGGTAGTCAAGCGAGTTCTTATCAGTGTTTGCATGTTTTGTTTTTCTTAACCCTCGAATACCTAATAGCAATGACTCAAATCCTGAGTGACGAGCTTAGCTGAAATGATATGACTTGCTATATGAAAATATATATATTAATATGGATTGAAGCAATTTAGGTACGGCGAAGGTTGAAGGGTTAAAGAATTGTTTATAAATTTATCATAATGGTGCTAAGTATTAGGTGCGAGTATTAGATTTGTATAAGTAGTTTAAGAATTGGATGACAACCATTTGAAACATAGGCGTATATAAATATCCATTCGTCAGCTGGGGGACATCGGGGTAACAAGCCCCCGCGTAATAACCACCGGCCAAGTCACTTACACCCAGCAACTTCTCCGCCGCTGTATTTTATTTTAAGTAAACGAAATACACCGCAACCAAGAAGAGTCAAGAAGTTTCTAGAAGCTTCGAGATGCAGAAACTTCGAGAACATTTTAGAAGCTGACTTATGTCATTGCATGCCGAAGCGAATGGTGTGAGAGAGAAAGGGAGAGAGAGAATTTGATAGTAAGAGAGAGAAAGGGAGATAGCAAATAGCGCGATCCTATACAAATAATACTTCAGAATCAACCTAACCTTAGCCAATGCCATAGGTATAGGGGGGCACCCTTTATATATATATAGGTATATAGGCTACTCTATAGGTATAGACTATCAGTTTAAAACGAATACGCATAATGTCAATAACAATCTCTTTAAGCGGAACCACTTCAACTCTTGTTGCAAAATATTTTCCTCCGGTTGAATTACCTACAAGATATGTTTGTGGACTTATAGACTTTGTATCTATTAATTCTATACCAAATGTACATGATTACAATAATTTATTCCATATCGGACCACATACTATTACAATTCCAGTTGGTTCATATGAACTGAAAGACATTGCTTCTTTCTTAGAGTCAAGTATAAAATCCATTGATGATTCAATTTACTTAAAAATTGAGCGAAACAATAACACCCTAAAAACTGAAATTACTTCCTCCGAAGACATAGATTTTTCAAAACCAAACAGTGTAGGACAATTGTTGGGATTCAGTAAAAGAAAATTGATAGAAAATGAGCTACCGTACGAGGAATTTATCAATGTGGTTACTATAGAGCCATTACAAGATATAGAAAAAACAAAATATATAAATATAGATCAGTCAGGTACAACTAGATATTTTCAATCTGACTTACCTTTGAATATTACAAATGTAAATACAATACGTATCGAAAGCAACTTGACAGATGGATCATATATTAATAGCACTTTGGTTCACACTATTCACGAATTTCCTCTAGATGTTCCACCCGGATATAAAATTAAAGAGAAACCTCAAAATGTCATTTATTTACCTGTCAACTGTCAACAAGTAAACAACATAACGATTAGAATCTTAAATCAAGACGGCGACCTTATAAATTTTCGAGGGGAAAAGATTACCGTAAGACTACACTTCAAGCCAGAAGAATTATAATTATGATTATTTATAATAAAAAAAAGATACAAAGAGAATTTACAGTTAGTCCCACATCAGCACTTGAACGAGGAAGAAGAAGATCTAACAAACCATTGACAAGATATAATATAGAATTTTTAAAATCCTTGGGACTTAATCTTGGGAGAAGAGTCAACAACAACTATTACTAAACTGCTAAACTGGTCTGTACTATTCAACAGCTAACTGCTAAAACTGATCTGTGCTGTTCAACAGCTAACTGCTAAACTGGTCTGTACCACTCAACAGCTAACTGCTAAAACTGATCTGTACTGTTCTACAGCTACCGGCTAAAACTGATCGATAATTAGTCAATCAATCACAATATCGATAATCAATCAACCAATAATTCAATATGAATGAAATACTCAATGTACTTCAACAACCTATGTACGATGAGAGTATTATAAAAAGAGACTATCATAGTTACTATCCATACCAAAAATCGTTTAACAATAACGATGAGATTCGTATACCCATTCAAAATCAAGATCTCTTTGTCTTACCAAGTGAGAGTATGATTTACATTCATGGTTTTATAGTAAAACAGGAAGGAGGAAATGATGTAGTAACAACAGGTGTGAAATTTAAAAACAACTTTGTTTCATATCTGTTTGATGAAATTCGTTATGAAATTAATGGTTTTGAAGTTGATCGTACACGTAATCTTGGAATTTCATCAACCATGAAAAATTTCGTTTCATTGAATAAAGCTGAAAGTGGCGCATTAAGAAACGCAGGTTGGGTTCCTGATGAAAATTTCACATTGGAAAAATCTCATTTTAGTTGTTGTGTGCCGTTGAAAATGTTCCTGGGTTTTGCTGAAGATTATAATAAAATAATATTAAATTCGAAGCATGAACTTATCCTTCAACGTTCTACATATAATGATAGATCATATCATTCTACAAATGGAACTGATCAGTTAAAGCTAACAATACTGGACATAGTTTGGAAAATGCCTCATATACAATTATCAGACTTTGCAAAATTGGAAATGTACAAGATAATTAAAAACGAAAATTTGCTAATACCAATGGCGTTTAGAAGTTGGGACTATCATATGAATCCTATACTACCAAAGGAAACAAAAGTTTTATGGAATGTTAAGCTTTCACCGCAAAATGAAAGACCACGATTTCTTATAATCGGTTTACAAAGAGAAAAAAGTAAACAGGAAGGAAATATATTTGATCATTGTAATATATCTAATTTAAAAGTATATATAAACTCTGAATCATATCCCTATGATGATTTAAATAGTCGCTTTGAAATGGGACAGTATGCTGTACTATATGATATGTATGCAAAATTTCAACAAAGTTATTATATGCGGGAACCTAAACCATTGCTAGATGTCGTTGGATTTAAGGCTATTGCACCACTTATTGTTGTTGATGTAACACACCAAAATGAAGCAGTTAAAGTTGGACCTATTGATGTACGAATTGAATTTGAAACCGAAGCAAACAAACCGATTCCAGATAGAACCTCAGCCCACTGTTTAGTAATTCATGATCGAGTAATTGAATATTCACCTCTAACCAGCGAAATCAGAAAAAATTAATTAAATATAAGATCACTTTTTTCCATTAATAAAATTATACAATTTGTTTATATATATATATATATATAAATAATAATAATAATAGTAATAAAGAAAAATTTGAATAAATTTTTAAGTCTATACCTATAGAGTAGCCTATATACCTATATATATATAAAGGGTGCCCCCCTATACCTATGGCATTGGCTAAGGTTAGGTTGATTCTGAAGTATTATTTGTATAGGATCGCGCTATTTGCTATCTCCCTTTCTCTCTCTTACTATCAAATTCTCTCTCTCCCTTTCTCTCTCACACCATTCGCTTCGGCATGCAATGACATAAGTCAGCTTCTAAAATGTTCTCGAAGTTTCTGCATCTCGAAGCTTCTAGAAACTTCTTGACTCTTCTTGGTTGCGGTGTATTTCGTTTACTTAAAATAAAATACAGCGGCGGAGAAGTTGCTGGGTGTAAGTGACTTGGCCGGTGGTTATTACGCGGGGGCTTGTTACCCCGATGTCCCCCAGCTGACGAATGGATATTTATATACGCCTATGTTTCAAATGGTTGTCATCCAATTCTTAAACTACTTATACAAATCTAATACTCGCACCTAATACTTAGCACCATTATGATAAATTTATAAACAATTCTTTAACCCTTCAACCTTCGCCGTACCTAAATTGCTTCAATCCATATTAATATATATATTTTCATATAGCAAGTCATATCATTTCAGCTAAGCTCGTCACTCAGGATTTGAGTCATTGCTATTAGGTATTCGAGGGTTAAGAAAAACAAAACATGCAAACACTGATAAGAACTCGCTTGACTACCACTACCGATAATGTAGTGTATGAAATTATGACTAACGCTTAAAAGCAAAGACATACACCATAATAGCTTTTAGCAAAGACATACACCATAATAGCTTTTTAGCAAAGATATACACCAAACTTGCCAATTTTTAAAAGCTTACAGCAAAGACATACACCAAACTTGTTAATTTAAAAGTTTAAAGCAAAGACATACACCAAACTTGCCTACTTTTAATAGCTTTTAGCAAAGACATACACCATAATAGCGTTTAGCAAAGACATACACCATAATAGCTTTTAGCAAAGACATACACCATAATAGCTTTTAGCAAAGACATACACCATAATAGCTTTTAGCAAAGACATGCACCTTTACACATTTTAGCAAAAAAGCCCCCACAAGATGGCGCTGGGCCAGAGTGACGTCATCGGCTTGCTCCACCGCTCCACCTGAGCCAGAATCGCTATATTGTATCTACTGCAATTATACACTTTTTTCGAAAATTTATCATATTCTCTAAAAAGGAAGAAATAAAAACTTTAAAACTGTTTAAATAAATTACGAAATATTACCAAGAAATTTAAAGGAAAAGCTATTTTAAAATTATTTTTTACTTTGTAGTGATTTAGTAGTCGGTTTTTTTTAAAGAAAAGTTTTTTTTATATTAAATTATTTGTTAATTTTTCAGATATTAGATTCAGACAAATTGCCAAGGAAGGCAGCTGTCCCCTTACCCCTATGCTATGTTCATGCCTTAGAAAATAAAATTCTAGATTTTGAGATCTTTATAACAAAGTATTGTGAATCAGATCCTAGCAATCTATTACTAAATAGCAAAGTTATGACAAAAATAAATTTCGGAGGTTATTGCTGTAGTCCCAAACGTTTAAAATTTGTTTGGTGCCTATAATCTATCAAAGCAAGCCTTCAAATAGAGGGTAGATTTTTTAAAAAAATGTTTTTTTTTTTTGAGGACGCTGACCCACTAGAATAAACAAACATATTTTATTTTAATTAATATTTTCTTAAAATTATATTTTGTCGAAAACTTTTCATCACTTATTCAGTGCACTATAATATGGCAAGATTACGAAGACACAAGGTACTACATTTAGATCTCAGATAGGTTTTTATAAGTTTTAACTAAGTGTTCTCACAACAAGAAACGCCAAACTTGCGTAGTATGACCTTTCTTAGATGTCAGCTATTCTATACAATGATAATAGTTTAACCTAAATTTTTGAAGTTATTGCAATCCAACTTGAAAAAGCCTTGCATAAAAGTAGATTATACAAACTTTGCTTGAAAGGGACTTGTCAAAGAAAGTAATTTCTTATATAAAGCTTTATTCAAGGAGACATTTTAAGGAAGTATTGCAAAAGATTTTTACTCAAGTATAGCTCTTTATTTAAAACCTTATTCAAGGATACACTTTTAGAATGCTTTAAAGAATTCCCTCTATAAGGTTTTTATAAAGTTTAACTCAAGGAAATTCAAAGAAAATGAAAATTAGGTTTCAACGTTATTTGATCAAATTCCTAAATAGAGGAATGGATATGTGAGCGGCTGCCTCTACAAAGGTTCCGAGTTCAATTCCCCCTGGGTGACCATGGTAAATATTACAAAATTTTTGAAATGTAAAAAAATGCCTGTTATAAAATTTTATAAAATATGCTTATACGAAATAATAATAAAAATCTAATTTTTTCAGTTTCCGAATTTAGGAATAAGCCTTGAATAAAAACCTTATATAACACTTTATTCATGTACTTATATAAAACATATATAAAACTTTATATAAATTCTTGAATAATGGAAATAATTTTATACGCCATTTCTCCTTGTAAGGAACATAAATTCCTTATATAAGGCTTTACTCAAGGCATATTTAGTTGAAATTGTTACCTGAATATTAAACGTATAAGTCATACGGGTTGACCATCTCCGATGATTCTGGCACAATTATAGTTTAATGAATGCGTTTAAATTTCAAAAAGTTGTTTAGTACAATGAATGGCAGAATTATAATTGTATCATGCATACAAGGATATATGTCTTAATATCGAGAGAAGTAAAACCTCACTTGATTCACAAAGGTAATGTTATGCTCTTTTGGAAAGCTAGTTCTAATATCGAGAGAAGTATCGATTAACAAATGTTATATGATGATATTGTGGAGAAATATGTCCTAATAATGAAAGAGCGAAACCGCACTCGATTGACAAATGTGATGTGATGCTATTGTGGAGAAATATATCCTATTGAGAGAAGTAAATCCTGACTTGATTTACAAATGTAATGCGACGCTCTTTTGGAAAGTTAGGTTTAATATCAAATTATTCAATTCTATTTACTTTGCGGTGAACAATAAAGATATGTATCTTAATAAAGAAAAATTATCTGATTGGTGTCTACGATTGTTCTTTTAAGAACGAAAAATCGTATCTTCATATATAGGGTCTTATTCTAGAGTACCTTAGAATCATAAAAGATTATAAGATGCAGCTAATTGGAAAACCTACGATTAAACAAATCTATCTACAAAATAAAAACAATAATATTAAAGCAAAAGTAACGAATGAAATTAGAAGGCAGAATAGATCCCCTATATCCACCACCAGTAGATTTATTTGATTTCAACTCAAAAATCAACTAAAAATGTAGCTATCAGTATAGTATCAACACTTAGCTTGAAGCACGCAGCATGGGCGAATGTATTTGGCACAAACTTTTCTCTGTAGAAGCTGTATCTGTATCCATATATTTTTATTGCGTCAGTATAAAAAAAAAAAATAAATCTAGTTTTATTTAATTTAATTGATGCTTGTGTGATGCTTAGACGTTTAAAAAACACGACACATCCATTTAGGTGTTCAGTGTTTTAAGTCCCCTGCTGAGATTTTCTTAAAAAAAATTAAAAACAACCAAGCAAATTTACAAGCGGAAAACAAAACTCACAAAAAAAAGATACAAAAATAAATGCACATATATAAATGCACAAAAAGCATCAAGCAAGAAAACCTGAAGCTTATCTTCTATTTACATAGATACTATTTTACTTAGACCAAAGTGCAAATATTATGATGGATTTAATTGTATGTAACAAATTCAATATTAGTAAATAGCAAATAAATTAATTAATTTTCGCTATTCTTCAGGCTTATCTATAAGTGTATTTATCATTCGGTCTGTCAATTATTTCATATACATATCTTCTAGTATTCATAGTACAACAAGTAATGTTGTTCCAATGGTGTATATTGTGCAGATAAGCTACTGTAGCGTTCGTTATAAGCCCGTCATGCAGATTAATATATTTGTATCCTCTGCAAGAAGCGATAACTAGATAATAAAAAAATGCGCTATAGCCATGAAAATATCAGCATGCATTATAACGTATTTTGCGTTACTTATTTAGCTACGCTCATATCAATGTTTAACATGAAATTCATTTTTAGCTTGACACAAACTCTAAATTTATTTTGAATCAAATGAAGAACGCTTTGGCACCAGCGTTACTGATTGAGATACAGATAAAAGCTTTTAATTAGATAAGAATATTCAAAAGCCTCTCGATAATATGTGGAAAAATGTAATCAGCTATCATTAATTGGTCACTTGAGTCCAAAAAACGTGCTTCTAATTTGATGTGCTTGAAAAAAATTGTAGGGACGCACTACGACGCCGCACATAGAACATATTTTTGAAGGCGTTTCTATTGATAGTAACAAATTAGCACTTCAAATTTTTGTTTCTTCAATTTAATTCATAACGGCCTAAGAGCACAGCTTGAGCTGATTAAAAATGTATTGTTTGATGAAAAGATATAAATTTATTTATTTTATATTTTTTTTTTTTTTTTAAAGGCGGACATGGCATTGGCAGTTTTTTGAAATCGATAATTTTTTAATAATTTTGTATTTAAGTAAATATTCTTAAGATTTTAAGAAAAAATTTCATGAAAAATTCCTACGGGTTCAAAAGTTACAGCCGGATTAGTGAGAGCGCATTTTTAATTTTTGCGCTACCTATGTACGGCAGCTGGTATATACTTGTTTTACTTGCTACCTGACTTTTGGTGGTTGTTATTTCGTACCTTATAGTATAGTTATTTGCAAATGTTTCAACTACTTGGTATCACCATAGGACAGCATTGAATTTTTCCAAAGGAAATGATGCAAATCGTTTGAAATGCGCCAGAGTGAAGGCATATGAAGCTTCAAAACAAGCCCGAATTGCTAAACGATTGCAAAAAACTAATAGAAACAGCACAACACAAGATAACGAAGGCATACAGTACGAAGAAGGCATGGCAGATTGAAGGTAACCTTTTTTTCTTTGTTCACAAACTTTGAACGCGTTTATCTCGAAACCATGTTTTTAATTCGCTATCGTATGACACGATTTTTTTAAAAAATTTTTTTCCATTGTTTATGAATTTTTAAAGTCAATACTTTTTTCGAAAAAACACACTTTCAAATTTGGAACATCACCAAAAATTGAAAAAATATTTAAAAAAAAAAAGCTCGTGTCATACGATAACCAATTTTGTTAAGATTTAAAAAAGTAATTTTTTTCCAGATCGGACAATTTTGCAACCACGAGGCCCCGTTTTATTCTCTGCCGCCAGTTTGGAGCTCTATAAAACCATGTTGGAGTGAATAATATATTTTTTGAATTTTTTTTCTTGTAATTTCTTCAATTCTCTACAATAATTTTGGGAAAATGTTTCTTTTTGACAGAGTTATGAATTTTTAAAAAAAAGGTCTGTTTTCTCTGCCGCGAATGTCTTGTCCCACCTTAATACAATTATTCTTCTTGTATGGTAAAATGGTTCAAATTTTATCGAAATAACGAAAAATATGGTTGTACGAAGCTATTTTTTATGGCAGACCGTGATACGTATAGTAGAATTTCTCAACTTTAAGAAATAATAATTCGAGCTCTTAATTAAAATACAATAGTTCAGTCTGGTTTAAAATCACTTTAAAAATCGCCATGTCTGAAATTACAATTTAAGATCGAACAAACTATCAACAAAATTTAATGGCTAAAAATAACTCTTTCACTTTCTGATATTATAAAATTTTACCCTAGTTTAATGCTTGGATACTAAAAATATTAAAATACTAAACATATAAATATAAATTTATGTAACTATATTTTGTATGAGCTTTAGTCAAACCACTGAGTTTACATAATATAACACAACAAAACATAACAAAACATAACATAACATAACATAACATAACATAACATAACATAACATAACATAACATGACATAACATAACATAACATAACATAACATAACATAACATAACATAACATAACATAACATAACATAACATAACATAACATAACATAACATAACATAACATAACATAACATAACATAACATAACATAACATAACATAACATAACATAACATAACATAACATAACATAACATAACATAACATAACATAACATAACATAATATAACATAACATAACATAACATAACATAACATAACATAACATAACATAACATAACATAACATAACATAACATAACATAACATAACATAACATAACATAACATAACATAATATAACATAACATAGCATAAAATTTTAACGTTATAACATCGTTTTTAAGAGTTCCTCTTATATTTAAGAAGCTGAACGGCTAACCTAAATTCCAATCCGATCTACCGTTTATCGTCCAATTAGATTTAGAGCACCACCTTGACAGGTGTGCCTTCTATACCACACGTCGCATTATATGGCATGTTAAATATCTTAATAACGACAACCTTAAACCAACCAGACCAGACAATTGTTGTCATAAAAAAGGAAATTCAATCAAAATTGTACCCGATATTTGCAGATATCTACGAAACTATAAAATAAGCGATTATAAAGCAAGAAATTACGATGGGCTATAAAAAATTTCCGATAATAAATGACAGTCTGATGTCTGGCAACTAAACAATTATGTCAATGTGATAGTTTTAAGTGCTTAAACACAAAATAAAATAAGCAATTGAATTTGACTTGCGTTTGAAAGTTGGCAGCTTAAGAAATCATAATTTTCAAGTTAATTATAGTAGCGGCGTAGATAAGGCGAATCAAGGGAATCAATACCCCCGAAGACTATGGATAGTCCCAAATGCAGTAAATCTCAAAAAAAGAGTCAAAAAATTGTTTCTCTTATTGAAACGATTATTGTTCTTGGGAGGCAAGAGTTGAATTTGAGTGGACATCTTGATAACGGTAGAATGGTTATTCAAAACGATTTCACCGGATCAAATGAAAGAAATTTTAGAGCTCTATTGAGATATAGAGACAACTTGGATTCACTTCTTTATAACTTCTTTAAAACGTTCAGGGAAACGAGATAAATATACCAGTCCTTCTGTTATAGATATTGACTCAAAAAGTTATAACTAAAATCAAAGCTGTTAAAGTTTACTCTGTTCTGACAGATGAAGCCCCAGATGCATCTTCAATTGAGCTGATCACAAATTACATTCGATAATACCTTCATCATTGTAAGCTCGGTAATTTTTTCATGACCAACCTAGAGTAGTTGCAATCTTTCCGATTTTGTAATCCGATTTCGTTACGAAATCGATTTTCATATAAAAATTTGGTTATTTTAGCAACCTAAGTGTTTTATCTTCATTCATTAAAAAAAAAAAAAATTTATATTGATTTAAGTTTTTATTTAAAAAGAAAATAAAAATACTTAAAAAAAATTCCCTTAAAATTGCTCAAAGACATATATTATTTTATTAATGATGCCATGCCCCTTTGTGGTATCCCATATATTTTTTACATGCTACTTACAAAATATCCTACCTACCCTTATTCCAAATTTCTGGAAATTTAGACCACCAGTTCTGGAGTTATTAATTTTGTCCAGCTTGATTCTTGAATTCTCACACTGTGCGCTGGATGTTGCTAAGGATATTACAGGGTGTCCGCTGGCAATTTTCATATTGTAAACATTATGAAACATCTCAAGGACTGTTTCAGTTAGTGCAAAAATGAAATCGAGCAACACAAAATTTCATCCTTTTCTTATCACATCTTCCTGCTTCAAAATGTCCTTAAAGATGACATAAGCTGTATGGAAAAGTTTACACTGATGTTACATTGAAATGATAACACTGTACAACAATTTAAAAAAAAAGCCCATGGGGTTTCATGAATTTTTTTATGTTTTTGAGGTCGCTGAAACCGAATATGAATTCAGTTTTTTCGGGTCACGTAAGGTTCTCCCTGCAGGCGGATCCAGGGTAAACCCTAAACCTCTACAATTAATGAAATCAATATTTCCCTTTTTGGGAAGGGCAGGAGACGGCTAAAATGTAAGACCGATCGCCATTATTTTCCAAAAGGAAAATGTTTTCCTTAGAACCTATCCTCTTTCACCCCTCCTGAGGGGGGCTCCCATACAATGAACCCTAACCCCCTACATTAAATGAAATCGATATTTACCTCTTTGGGAGTGTAGGAGATGGTTGATATGTACGACCGACCTCCAGTATCTTTGCATGTGTAACATTTTTTCCATGCGGACCTATCCCGTCCAACCCCTCCTTAGGGAGACTGCCATACAATGCACCCTACTGTTAATGAAATCAATATTTCCCCTCTTGGGAAGGGAAGGAGAGAACTAATATGTACTGCCAACCTCCAGTACTTTTTCAAGTGTAGCATTTTTTCCCTTAGGATCTATCCCCCCGACCCCTCAAGCCCCTCCTTAGGGGTGGGTGCTCCCATACAATGTTATTTCATTAACAGTAGGGTAATTTGAATGGGAGCCTTCCTAAGGAGGGCTCGGAGGGGATAGGTCCCGAAGGGAAAAATATTACACTTGAAAAAGTAATTCAGGTTAGTCGTACATATTAACCCTCTCCTACCCTTCCCAAGAGGGGAAATATTGATTTTTTTAACAGTAGGGTGGATTGTATGGGAGCCACCCTAAGGAGGGGTCGGAGGGGATATGTCACTCCCCAAAGAGGTAAATATCGATTTTATTTTCTGTAGGGGGCTCGGGTTCATTGTATGGGAGCCCCTCTTAGGAGGGTTCTAAGGAAAAAATTTTTCTCTTGGAAAAATAATGGCGGTCGGTCATACATTTTTACCCTCTCCTGCTCTTCCCAAAAGGGGAAATATTGATTTCATTAATTGTAGAGGCCTGGACCCGCCTCCAGGGAGAGCCTTACGTGACCCGAAAAAAACTGAATTCATATTCGGTTTTAGCGAATGTGCCATATACTTATCCGAATATTGCTTATATGCAATTTTTTTGCGATCTGAAGTCAACTTCCTGTTATTGAATGTCCTTTAAAATGGCATAACAGTTAAAAATCGTAAAAATCGCTTTAATTATTGGCGAAAACAGTTGATAAAAGAATATGTGAATTTCTATAAAATTTCATTTTGATCTCAACTGAATTGTGTACTCCCAAGTGTCCTTGAAAATAACGAATTTTTTAAAATTATTTGTACGGCAGTAAGTAGGAAGAGCATCAATAATTATTAGATACAAAAGCATCTCTTCAAATCTCTTTGGTCTCAATATAACACTATCCTTCTATGTCCAAATGTCTTTATCGATCTATCTATCTATATATGTCTATCACTATCCAAATGTCATTTAACTTCATGATATTTCAGCAGAGTTTATTTTTTTTTCAATAATGTAATCGATCTTAATAGATTTGTGATTACGGATTCCGAATATGGCAACCGATTTTTCTATATTTATTCGAAGTTTAGATATTTAATATTTATATAAAAAAAAAAAAAAACGAGTCTATAGGCAAATTTTAAAAGTTTTTAAAAAATATTGGAAAATAGAGTGAATTTCTATTTATAACCGCTTTAACGGTCCGGCTGCTCTGACAATTTGTCGTGACATTGGCGAAGTCATAAGTGAATTATCGAGATAACCTTGCAAATTCGATTTTTTTCTCTAATGTTCTAAATACATCTAACTGAAAAATATTAACAATTTTTGTACTTACACCACATAAAAATTCATTTTTACGATAAAAAATTAAACTTTAGAAGAAAATTTTATGGAAATCCCCGTCATCGAAAAAAGCTATCTACTCCACTTAATTATAATACGTTGAGTCTAACTACAACTTGAAGATGTAATTAAAAAAAAACAGGAGTTAACAGGACTATGTACTGACAAGAAAGCTACACATATACGAGCTTCCCATTAATAACTTATTAACAATTTATTAAAAATTGTTAGAAAAAACGAGTAGATGTGTTGGCTCTGCTTGATATATTTGATGTGCAGTTGTATTTAATGTGCATGTATGTATGTGTTTGGTGCACATTTAATGATATTTCTAAACGTTTTATCAGCACCTGCTTGCCAACAATTTTACTTGATTTCCATGAAGTTTTTTTAGATTTGTTTCAATCACTCAAGTGATTCAGCCATTCTAATGGGGATTCCAAGAAATCGTCAGCGTGATGTGTAGCACTTGTTTAAATAAAATTTTTTTCAAATTTACTTAATTAATTTTTAAATAATTCTCAATAAACTTGTGATCGATCACAGTTCATATCAGATGAGTGCTAATGGTTTTTTAATACCATCAACTAAATGTGATTCTATCGATCCTATGTATATATTATATGTATGTATATACAATTATAATATATTTTATACTGTTCGTTTATTGATTATTTTGAATTTAAATCTTTTGTCTGTCATGCATATATTATTGGATTCTATTTATAAGTTTTAAAATATTATAATCATATGACTTTATAAATTACTAGCAATAGCCGGTGTGTGTTGCAACACGCGGTAACTAAATTGGGAAATAATAGGGGTATTCACACCGGACTCGTTTGTGTATTAGTTGTTACTTGCGATTTGTATTACATGCACTTTGTTTTTGTTCGATAATTTTACAAAATCAAAGTGCGTGTAAAAAAATAACAAGTAACAACTAATAACTAACAAACTAACGAGTCCGGCGTGAATACCCCTAATAAGTATATTCAAAACTTGTATTATACCCTTAGTTAAATATCACAGCCCGTTCCACTTTCCCTGTAGTTTCTGAGTTTTTAATGTTCTGTGACTTTTACTTCCTAATCTATTCGATACCAACAATTTGGCTTGTATGCACCTCCTTGTCCAGTCCCAGTTCCAGTTTTCTATAAGAAGGTCATCACCAAGTGGTAACTCCATTCTGAGTTTTAATTTTCTGTGGCTTTTACTTCCAAATCTATTCTGTATCGAATATTCGGCTTGTATGGGCGGCGCTACTCCTCGTTTATAATGCCGGTGTTAGTTTTCCAGTGAAAAGACCAGGCCAGTTAGTAGGCCATACTGAGTTTAATTGTTATATGACGTTTAGTTCCAAGGCTATTCGATATCAAAAATTTTAATTGTATGGGCAGTGCCACGCCTCCTTGTCTAATGCTCGCTCAATTTTACCATTTGAAGGACACGAGTAGTTCAAAAGTTATACCGAAAATTTTGGCTGTTAAAAGAGTGTTACACCCCCACTCCAACACCCATAAAATAATACCAGTGGAACGACATGCGTGGATTGAAGTTGAATACTGAATTCCGAGGATGTGCGACCTATAAATCCAAAGCAATTCGATATCGCAAATTTGTGTTGTATGGGTGGTGCTACAAACCCTTAATTATACCTTATACCGACTCGCATTGTAGGCAAAAAAAAATATATGGCCTTATAGGCCACACACCAGGTAATCTAAAGCATTATTGAAAGAAAGTTTGGACAGCAAATTTTTTACGGAACGTAGAGTTCGCGCATTGATCTATTTCTTCATAACTTCGGTATTTACCGTCCGATCGCTATTTCCACTAGAAATATTTTCCAATTTTTAAAAAATTTTTTTTTTGCATAACGTAGGGCAAGTTTTTAAAATTTTTGTCATATATTATTTTTATAATATATCCACCGAAAACGTTCTTATCCGAATCTACCATCCTAATGTACACCTCTAAAAACAATTAAAACCTTCAAAAAGTTATTAAGCTCTTCCAAAGAAAATCATTTAAATAAAACATAGCATTTTATAGTGGGAAGAGTGTTGATTAAAAATACACTTTTATTATTTTACTAAGAAACTTTTCACATATTAAAATCGTCGAGTTTTAAAGATTTTTTTAAGGTTTTAATTGTATTACTTGAGAATGGTACATTAGGATGGTAGATTCGAATAGGAACGTTTTCGGTAGATATTTTACAAAAATAGTACGATATGACGAAAAATTTAGAAATTTGACCAACGATTTGCAAAAAAAATTAAAAAAAAAAATTTTTATTATTTTTAGTGGAAATAGCGAAAAATTTCTATAAAAAAAGTTCAATGATTTTTTACGGACTTTACATTTCTGAAATCAAAATGGTACCTTAAGATGGTAGAAACTGAAGTCCGGTGGGTTAGTACTAACAGGTCATTTAATAAGTCCGTAGGATAAGTAAGAAAAAAACAAAACTTTTATAAGACTAGATTACATATTATTCATAATATATAATATTATAATATAATACTAATAATATTATTATAATAATATTATAATAATATTATATATATTATTATTATAATAATATTATAATATTATATTATATAATATTATATAATATATTATTATAATAATATTATTCAACATAGTTGCCTTTGAGAGTGATACAACGAGGACAGCGATTTTTCAACTTTTCGATACGACTTCTATAGTAAAATTTCTCTTTCTCGTCAAAATTGGCCTCAGTTTCAGCGATTACTATAGCATTGGACTTGAATTTCTTTCCAGCAAGCATTCTCTTGAGATCTGAAAACAGGAAAAAGTCGCTGGGCGCTAAATCTGGAGAATACGGTGGGTGGGTAAGCAATTCGAAGCCCAATTCATTCAATTTTGCCATCGTTTTCATCGATTTGTGACACGGTGCATTGTCTTGGTAAAACAACACTTTTTTTCTTTTGCAAATGTGGACGTTTCTTGGCGATTTCAGCCTTCAATCGATAAGTCTTAAGAAAAGTCTTTGCTCGCTTTGGATTCGGTTCGTCGACTGTTGTCCACTCAGCTGACTGTCTTTTGGATTCTGGTGTGTAATAGTTAAGCCATGTTTCATCCATTGTCACATATCGACGATAGAATTCGATTTTATTGCGGTTTAACATCGCCAAACACTCCTCTGAGGCATCAATTCGTTGTTGTTTTTGGTCGACTGTGAGCTCACGCGGCACCCACTTAGCACAGAGCTTTCGCATACCCAAATGTTCGTGTAATATGGTAAAAACACTACCATCTGATATCTTTACAATGTCAGCTAGCTCGTCCACCTTCAATTTGTGATCGTTCATAATCAATTTGTAGATTTTTTTGATGTTTTGTGGATCATTTGTGCTGGTACGACCACGTTTAAATTCAGTTATCCACTTTTCGACCATTTGTCTCGATGGAGCAGAGTCCGAATAATGTTTATCAAGCCATTGCTTGGTTTCCACTGTATTTTTTTCATCAAAAAGTCAAGTAATCAATTTGTAGATTTTTTTGATGTTTTGTGGATCATTTGTGCTGGTACGACCACGTTTAAATTCAGCTATCCACTTTTCGCAGAGTCCGAATAATGTTTATCAAGCCATTGCTTGGTTTCCACTGTATTTTTTTCATCAAAAAGTAATGCTTTTTCAAAACTCGAAATTCACTTTTTTTAATTTTTTTTCAATGACAATAGTTGCACACAAAATGCTATAACTCACGAATCAATTGTCAGATTGTTGTCAAATTTTTATACGTATCGTTTGAAAGTTGTACTAAATAAAAATCATATGGAAAAAAATCTAGTAACTCCATCTATGTGTCATCCTATGGACTTTTGAACAAACTGTTATAAGTAGTTAACTGAGGTCAATGAATCGTAGAAACTAAAAATAGGTCTCCCTGAGACAACAACATAGACATACTATGATTTTTAAAAGCGGACGGTATATACTGAAGTTATAAAGAAATATATCGATGCGCGACCCCTACGTTCGGTAAAAAAAAACAGTTTTTTTTCGAAATTTTCTTTCATCAATGCTTTAGATTAGCTGGTGTGCGGCGAAATTTATTTTTTCGATACGGTCTATTACTCGTATACATATTTGCAACATTTATATACATATATACTGACCGCCACTTGGACCCAAAGCACCTATATGCCAAGAAGGTTCACTGTCAAAACATGTACAACTTAGGAAATATAATGATTTCTGAAATATCACTATTTTTTTTTCTTTTTAAATTTTCATATAAGAATGCTTATAAGCATTCCGACTTTTCCGGTTGATTTTTCGAAAAATTATTCTAAGGGTGGTTAAATTTTATAAGCCGATGTTGAATGTGAACCACACCTAAACGTCAAGTTTTTTTCTGCATTTCATTTGACTTTTCTCAATTTCAGACTAACTCAATTTGAACCATGGAAAGATACACAATCGAGCAACGCGTTAAAGTTATTCAGGCTTATTATGAAAATGGGCGTTCATATCAAAATGGTCATGACCATATCAAAATGGTTTTCGGTCAATTTAATCGTCCAAATGTGCGTACAATCGGAAAAATCGTGCAAAAATTTGAGCAAACCGGGTCTGTAGGAGATGTGAAAACACCAGTGCATACTCGTACAGCTCGTACTGCAGAAAATATTGCTGCTGTTCGCGATAGTGTTGATGAAGAGCCGTCAGGCAGTTACTGTGAATGGTGTTCGCTATCGTGAGATGATAACGAACTTTTTATGGCCCAAATTGGAAGATATGAATGTGGACGATATGTGGTTTCAACAGGACGGTGCCACTTGCCACACAGCTAACGAAACAATGGCTCTTTTGCGCGACAAATTCAATGGCCTTTTTATCTCAGATCATGTGATTTGACACCATTGGACTTCTTTCTTTGGGGTTATTTGAAAGAAAAGGTGTACATCGATAAGCCAGCAACAATTTACGAGCTAAAAGATGAGATAATTCGGCACATTAACGGCATATAACCTCACTTATGCCTCAGCGTCATCGAAAATTTGGACCATCGGATGGAGGTGTGCCGCCGAGGTCGCGGAGGCCATTTGGCCGATATTTTGTTCCACACATAATTGAACCATACCGATATTATCATAATAAAAACAAATGACAATAATTTCCTAAACAATTTGTGTTTTATTCAAAATCCACATCGGCCCTTAAAATTTAACCACCCTTTATATGCGAACTTCTATACAAACATTGACCTAACAATTACAAACAAATATTAAAAAAAAAAATCCAAATCGGTTGAGCCGTTCTCACGTAATGATCGGTCATCCATGCGGTAATATATAATATATTCCTATAAGGGTCCCCTTATTTCAGTAAATCTACAAACGCTACACAGAGAATACAAAATCATGAAAACTACAAATTTATACAGCATTTCTACACGTTTTGACCGGGACTTTGCACCCATCACGTTTGTGCAGCTTTTACGCACGAACATTTTGAAGATCTAGACGTGGCATGCAGGTTTCTTAGATGCGCTACAGCAACGCTAGATCTGCATTTAGCTTTTCTACACGTACGTTGTAGATCTCTAACGTAACAAAAATATATGAAAAAATCACTGAAAATTCATTGTCCTGTAAAAAATTTATTTCAAAGCTCTCCATTCAAGTTTTGATTTTTATTATAATTTCACTGTTTTCTAAATTTTAAAAAAAAATCGTTAGTTCTGAGAGCAATATTCTGCGAGCTACGGGCAGAGCATTGCACGAACATAATATTTCCATTTTCAGTTCGTTCGTAGAAAAAATTCTGCTAACAAGCAAAATTTTAGTTTCTATTTTCTGCGTACGAACAGCTATTTTCTACGAAGGAACAACTATTTTCTACGAGTGAAAAAACGAATAACTATTTTCAACGAACGAACATCTATTTTCTACGAACGAACAAAATATTTATTTCGTTTCCCTACAAAAGAGAAAAAGAGATAGCGAACATACATTCCGAAGTAATGCGCAAATTAGTTATTATAAATCGAACAGATTAAGGAGTTATTTGTGATTCTACTTCTGGAACGACTATTTTCTATGAACGAACTATTATGTATTTTCTACGAACGAACGTCTATTTTCTACGAACGAACAAAATATGTTTTTTGTTTCTCTATGTACAAACGAACAAAAATTTTTTTACGAACGAACGTTCGTTCAAGGCTCTGCCTACGGGCCTGTAAAAAATTAAAAAATAAACCTGAAAACGTGGAGAATAACACAAACAAAAGTGGTCAAATTTTCTACAAAGTTAAAATTTTCTTATTTTTAAAATATGTTGTTGTTTGAAGTGGGCCCAAGCTCACCGCGACCCATAGGATCTATTGTGCATGCCCTTGGTTTAGATTTCCAGATTTAGACTTTTAATGAATTTCAGCACTATTTCTGGCTTAGTGTCCCATATTTTTGAAAGAGGCACATAGTTTAAGAAAAAATAAAAAATTTCTCCTAAGAACTGGATTTAACATTTACATTTCTGTTCCTAACAAAACAATTTTGGACAAATAGTTTTACTATAAAAAATTACTCAATTTGTATTATTTGCCAAAAATATTGGGTTTCTTTTAAATTTGATATTTTGAAAATGACTCGATAAGAAAATTACTCAGCGGACATTTTAAGATCAATTTCCACTACTTTTTTTGCATATTCTTATTGTTTATTAAACATTTTAATACATTAGTTTTTGGTATAGAAAATGCACTCATGCCATTGCATAAAACACACTTGAAGAATTTTCGGTGCTCGAAATTTTTTTTACACTAAAAATTTATGCTCATTTTAAAATTAAAAAAAAAAAAAATTTAGGGTAAAATACACACTAAAACTTTCTCATAAATTATTAAAAACAAAAAATACCAAAAATGTTTTGTCTCAAAATGTTCACTTAGTAATTTTTCAAAATGACCCTTTTATCGTATTTAAGAAAAGTCACACTAAATAACATTTTTGGAAATACTGGAAAGTTCTATAAAATGTTAAAATTTTGTCATCAAAATCCTCTCCCCCAAGGAAAGTCCTATCTACGATACTGTGCTTTATGAATTGTTAAATATAATGTAAGTATTTTTGTTTATATGTTGTGCTCACAATTTGACTTACATTTTCAAATACTTTAGTGCGATTTTTTTTTAATCATTTGAAATCATTTTATATTTATTGTTTATTCTTTTCAAAACACAGAATAAGTTTTAACTTTTCTTCAAAAAACTTTATTTTTATTGCTTTTATTTATAAAACAAAACGTAGAACTACTCCCTCCTAATAAAGTCTTTTGATTCTTTTTCGGAACATTCAAATATATAAGTTATGGCGCGCACTATTCATTCACTCGAAACTACACACGAAAGTAATACACAAACTCGCTGAAGAAAATACCGCACAAAACTCTCAAAGGAACAAAACAAAAACACAACCGAATTCCTTTGAAGCCAACTTAAGAATGAATAGAGTTGCAAATTCTTTTGGTAAATTTAACTAGTCAAGTTCATGAACGACACAGCAGAAGGTAACAAAATACTACCAATGTACGCTGCAAGCCCTGCAGACTACAACAGTGGGTGGAAGAGGAGGCGCATGGCGAGTATTGCTGCCAAAAAAGAGCTTTTATTTTTATTGTTATAGGTTTGATACGCGAAAGTGAGTCAAAAATTGAATTCCATCATATAGCTCGTGAAAGTGGTTTGGGGAGAGAGTAAGAGTGCGAGAGAGTAGAAACTTTCTGCAAAAGTTGTTTAATTATGAAAAATTAACAACTTTTTTCAGAGACATGCAGTAAATTAATCGAATTAATTAAAAACAAATACAGCTTGCACTCACACTAATATACTTTAGCTATACATTCACTCAAGTCACTCGAACTGCCGCAAAAGACTTAAGTTTTGGCGGTATTTACTCAGGTGTTTTTTGTTTTATATTTTCAAGCAACTCTTAATGTCACAAAAGACATGTGAATATAAACAACATGCGCTGTATAAATATTTGTAGAGAACATGCACACAATACTTTCAGTGCAAAAAAAAAGAAACATGTTTTAATATTTTGCAGTTCACGATCTTAGCTTTGTTTTAATAAATGTGAATTTAGAAATGTTTGCTACATATTAAACATGGGTAACTCAGCAAAAAGTGTTGCGCTGATACACCAACCTAAGCGCAGTATACTGTATCAGCGTAATCCGTTAACGCATTAAATTGCGTCATGAAGTAGTTGGAGAAGCAAGGATACCTAAAGCCTATATAACTTTAAGCAGCGCAGTGAAATTTTGTTTTGGATAGTGTGTTGAGAAATGATATAAATTTATTGAGTGTGGTGATTTAGATAGCGCAGTCAATTATACGGTGAAGTAAGCTCAGTTTTGCCTCACCTTGAAAAAATACAACTAAATGCTTCATTTAAAAAAGTTTTTTACAGGAAAGAAATATTGGTTATAAATTAAAAAAAAGCTTAATCAGTTAGAAATCAACTCTTGTATAGAAATGAAGCATGTCTAAATGATGCGCAGACCTCAGCTTCTAAAAAAAAAAAGAACGAAATGGCCATTTCAGCCCTTGAAAGGACTTTGACCGAGCTTCTTATGATCAAATGTGTTGTGTGTGATGTGAAATATTTTGCACACAAATGATCGAGAACTGGACCTACATGTGTTACGCCGACTCCGAACGGCTTATGTTCTCAAGAAGCTTTCCATGGCAGTTTTTACTCTCTGAGGTTTGCCATTGTCTGCAGAGAGATGACGGCCGAACAGAAAAATTAATTCAATTGAAAAAATTTTCTGTGTCGGATGGAGGATTCGAACCTGGGTTCTCTGGCGTAAGAGTCACACACTCTACCCAATACGCCACGGCCGCCACACAGCTCAGCTTCTACCAAAAATTAAAAAAACTAAATTTTGCGCTTGCGGCCAAACTGTACTTCGCTCATGGTTGATATGAGCAATCAAACAAGCACCATAGCATAGTTCTTGTCTGTAAAACAATTTGAAAGATTGAAGCTGCTTTCAAGTATACTTCCACTTTTGATGCTGAACACGTTCCAATAAACGAAGAAAAAAAAAGACCAAGAAACAATTTGTATTGCCGATCGAGAACTGGACCTACAAACTGTATGCCGACTTCGAACGGCTTATGTTCTCAAAAAGCTTTACATTTTTACAGTTTTACTCCCTGAGGTTTACCATTGCGTTAGTTTTAATAAAGTTAGTGTATGAACGCAATAACACAGTAAGGTGCTTCAACTCAATAACGCAACGCAGCGCTCCATTAACAATGCCTATTACCCACGTCTCCCAAAAATGTTTATGGAAATGTGTTTTTACTTGTTATTTCAAAGTATTTATAAAGGATCAGCACATTTATTGAAATATTAACATACAAATATAACCACGGTTTCGAAAAAAACCATTTCAAATTAGCCTAGAAACAAAATTTGCGAAAAATTTTTTTTTTTAAAAATTCAGTTCTTTATAAGGCAAACAAAAATTAGCGTTTAAAGTAGTAAGGTTATTTTTAAAGTGAAAAAGCTCTATTTTGGTAGAGCTAGAAGTTATAAATTCGCGTCAGCACTGTCAACGTCAGCAACATTATCGTCAGCAATGTTAATGGCAGCATGTGGCGGCCGTGGTATACTAGTTGAGGTGTGTAGCTGATATGCAAAAGAACCAAGGTTAAGGGCAAAAATGGCTATTTCGTTTTATTTGTGTTAAAGCCACCAATGTTATATAGTCACCAATGTTAATTTCACTACTGCTAACGACAGCACTGTTAAGGCTTACACTGTTAACGCCTGTATTTCTGATTCATCTACCAGGCAAGCAGGAAACGTAGCTGCCTTTTTTGCTTTATATGGGAACCCCCAGAAGGGTGACAGATAGAGGATGGGTGTGTTCAGAAGAAATATTGAAAGGCAAAAAATGGTAGGACCAGTTAATATATTTACACCTTTTGGGATCAATTTGGGAGAGATAAAAACTATAATCGACTGTTTTTGTGTATTTTGTATGGTAACCCCAAGAAGAGTGGCAGACAGGGGTTAAGAGTGTTTAGAAAAAATGTTCAGAAGGCAAAAAATTATAGGACCAGCTCATTTATTTCACACAGTCACGTGTCAATTCGAGAGAGATATGAACTCAAAACGACAGTTCTTGTTTTTTTAATGGGGAATCCTAGAAGGGTGGCAGATGAGAGGTAGATGTGCTTAGAACAGGCCTGGGCGTGCCATAGCTCACTGAGCGCTCTCTGAGCGTAACTTTTCACATGAACACAAAGCTCACAACTCAAGAGAATATAATTCAGACGTTTGCTGACGGTGAAGCTATGATAGCCTGTGTCGCTTTGCGCTGCAAATTGTATGAGCTCAGTGTGCTCGATTTGAGAGCACTATAAAGACAAAATAAAATGTGACTGTGTTAGAATGCCCAGACCTGGTTTAGAAGAAATGTAGAAGGCCAAAAAATAATAGTACCAGCTCATATATTTCACCCTTCTAGGAGTAAATTCGGGAGAGAAATGAACTATAATCGACAGTTTTTGTATTTTTTGTATGGGGACCTCCAGAAGGGTGGCAGTTAGTGGGTTAGGTGTGATTGGAAGAAACGTTGAAGTTAAAAAAAGAATAGGACCAGCTCATTTATTTGACCCCTCTAGGGTTAAGATTTACCGAAAAACTTTACGATTTACCTATGATATTTAGTGGAGACCAATGTTAACTTTGCTGAGATGATAAAAATCTACCACTAATTGAATTATTGAATGAAGCATTAGTTTTGACTATGCCCAATGATCAAAAATTGCTATAATTTGCGCTTTGTTTAATGTTTGTGGAGAGTTTGAATTGATTTTTAATAAAGATTGTATGACTAAGTGAAGATTTAAATTTAAATTAATTGTAGTCAAAGAATGTTGAAACTTAAATCTATTTTAAGTAATTTTTTAATTTTTATTTTTTTTTTTGTTTTTCATTTACAAATAAGTCATTGAAATGCCCATTCCAAATATTAGAAAGCGTGTTTTTCTACAATGTTCTGAAGCTGATGAAATCACCCGCATTCAAAATAATTGCTGCCCTCAGCAAACAACATTTATAAATTTATTTTATTTATTTATTTTAAATTTAGTCTACTGATATAATATCTTACAGACTATTTCATAATTACAAAAATATTTCCACCAGTGATAATAATAAAAGATACAATACTACAATATAATACTAGTGATAGTTTATTTAAGCATTTCAAAAACATTCCTTTTAAAAACATTAAAATCATTACTAAAATCTATGTAATTCGCAATGACGTTACAATACATCAAACATCTAGATATGGGCTCATTTATGCCATAATTAGTTCTATGAAATGGAACGTAAAACAAAGCACTCTTCCTTAATGGTCGTATCGGAGTAAAAAATGGAATTAAAGTAAGTAGTTCCGGACAATTAATATAAATTGATTTATTTTTGAACTCCATAGATTTCGGGAGTCCATGAGATTTACGTTTGGAATCAATAAACACCCACAAAGATATTGGGTTTGATTTAATTCCAGATTCGATAGAATTCAAATACTTTTTATATAAGAAAGAAAGTCAAATTCCTTGCGACGTAAAACAAAATTTGCTTTATCAACATCAGTATTTGTTCTCTTTTTATGCGCTTTATTTCTTAAATTTTTTAGGTGTAATAATCGAGAATTATACCAGGGTAAGTTAAATTGCCGATTAAATTTTTTGATTGGTACTATTTTGGCAAATATTAGATATTGAAAAAGGGTTTGTTTATTTTATTTATCAATATGATATTTTTTATTATAAACTAATAAATATTCATTGATAAAATAACAGAGCAACAATCCATTTAAAAGTGTTAACTTAAAGCTCTTGAAATCGATTTAGCAATTAAAAATTCTGTTTCAATTGAATCTGATAGCAATGCCTGCAGAAGTGAATTTATAAAATAAGTACCTATGAGAAAAAATATTTTTTCGATTATAAGTTGTTCGTATGTCCGTTGTGTAAATACGAGTATCAATTAAAATAACAGGAATAATCTAAAGAATCTCACGTTGATATCGACTGAAAGTGTGGTATTTTCCTAATCATAAATTAAATCAATTTCAATTGTTTTGCTTTTATTAATCAGCGGATTATTAACTTTTTTATTTTTTAAGTGAAACTTCTTATGGCTTGATAGTAAGTTAAAACTTTAACATGATAACTGAAACGGAAGTGATTAAATTTAACTTAAATCGCTTATCAAAATTAATATCTACGATGGTAGGAAAAATGTGCTAATAGTCCGCTTGTGCAGGAAACCGCAGTTCAGAAATATATAGACATGGTTATGGATAAAGTGACCACCTGTACTGCAATGATAGCGCAATTTCTTTCAATGTACCGTGTACTGAAGGGAATCATCGGCTGCAGTATGACTGAAATTTTAAAAAAAAATAATCATTCGCCGAAGTATGTTAATCTAAGGAGAAAATCAGATAAGAATAGATAAACACACGGTCACAACATACAATATTATTTTAATACTCTATCAGCAGTGTATTGACTGCATATTGTTATGTATAATGTTCAAATTGAGCATATTTTGATAGTCACTTGATATTCAAAAATAGATAAACAAAAAGACTCTTTTTCAAACAAACTCTGAAATAACGACTTACATATGTCATAAAGTGTCAGATACCAGTACAAAGCTGAGTCATGTCGATTTTCTTGAAATAATCTCTTGAGTTACTGCACAAAACAGATTGCTTTAACTCAACTTAAGTGGGCATTTTGTAATAATTCTCAGATTTTATTTTGATTTAACGGACATTTTTAGAAAGTTATGTTTATAGTTTTGGTTATGGTGATTGTGATGATAATGGTAATTGTTCTGTCTATGGTAGTAGTAATGATAAATGCAAGGGTAATAGTAATGGTAATGGTAATGGTAATGGTAATGGTAATGGTAATGGTAATGGTAATGGTAATGGTAATGGTAATGGTAATGGTAATGGTAATGGTTATGGTTTTGGTTATGGTAATGGTAATGATAATGTTAATGATGATGATAATGGTGTTGGTAATGGAAATAGTTCTGGTAATGGTAATGGTAAAGGTAATGGTAATAGTAATGGAATGGTAATAGGAATGGAAATTGGAATGGAAAAGGAATGGTTATGAAATGGTGATGGAAATGGTAATAGAATTGTTATGGTAATGATAATGGTAAAGGTAATGGCTTTGATAACAGTGATGATTATTGTAATGGAATGTATTGTGTTGGATAATGTTTATTGTAATGGAAATAGGAATGGCAATGATAATGCTAATGATAATTTTAACAGTTATGGTTATGGTAATAGTTTTGTAATGGTGTTGGTAATGGGAATAGTCATGTTAATAGTTACGGTTATGGTAATGTTAATGATTATGTTAATGGTAATGGTAATGATAATAGTAATGATTATGGTTATGGTAGTGTTAATAGTAATGCTCATTTTTACGGTTTAATGGTAATGGTAATAAAAATGGTAATGATAATGGCTATCGGAATTGCTATAGTTATGATTATAGCTTCATCTCATTCTTTAAAGTTCGTCTTTATTTTATCTATAGACATACATAACCAACCCATTTTTTCTCCTTTTGGGAGGATCATCTTCCTTTTTAAGCCAAAAAATTCGAAAACCTTCGAACCTTCTTTTTCGCTTTCAATCCTCCTTTTATTCTCTAATCATCCTCCTTTTATATCCAAATTATAACACAAATTTTTGAGCAATAATAGCCCGAACACATTGAGCGCAACAAGCGACGAGCTCCAATTGTCACTTTTAATTTGCATGTATTTCTTATGGGACACATTTTTAGAGACTTTGTGAAGATATTGTTGCGCGAAATTGTCGTCAAAAGAAAATTTCTATCATTACATCTGTCATCGGAGATGAGAAATCAAAATGTTTTAGTATGACTGCCATTTTTGATTTTTTTAACAAAAACACCACCAAAAAAGTTAAACGCCAAATTCATTTAACAAAAATAATTCTTTGTAAATGTCGAAAACACTTGCTGCTGAAGTTTGTTGCTGTCGTGCCCATTATAATCGTGTCGCGCAACATTTCTCTTTGGAGACAGAGTGGAGACGTGCTGTTTGTCGCTTGATGCGCTCAATGTGTTCGGGCTATTATGGTACATTTAAAAATGTTTTTCATCGTTAAATATTGATCCTCCCTTTATCCTCCTTTGGAAAAAAACCTCCTTTTTTTGTTGCGAAAAGTAAAGAAGATATCGTTATCAAAATTACACAAAGTATCCATCATAGTATTACACAAATTTTTGGTCACTGCATATAAATTTTTCCACGCCCCCTTTGAACACCCATAAAGTAATAAAACTATTATAAATCAGAAGTTTTTGATCTTAGAAAACAAAAATTTGGTAATTCATATGGTATATGGTGTGTGGTATATGATATCTGATGTATATGATTAAAGTGGTTAGCCCATATTCCAAAGAACCGCGGTAGACTCCATCTGGCACAGAATTTTTTTTCAATTGATGCATTTCTGATCAGCCGCCACCTCACAACACACTCACAACACAATTGTTCCTAAAAAGGTCAAAGTACTTTGAAAAGCTGAAATGTTCAAAGCGTTTTTTCCCCGTTTTCTGTCGTAAACTTGGAATGTATTTGCTTAAAATCAAAACTTTTCGAAAATTGGGCGGGGTTGAAGTGTGACGCCTATAAAAACAAAAAATTTGCTAAAAGAAGGATTACAAATGAATTATAGTCTAAAATTTTTAACGTTCACTAACTTAACAATACACGGACAATCATTGTTCGTCACGGACACCAGAACAGGGCCTGGTCATTAAGCTAGTTACGAATAAAGGGGCGCTATAAAACTACATCCCAATAAAATATGGCCTCAAAAACAGGAAAAAAGACCTCAAAACAATAATACAGAGAGCAATAATAAAACAATTTGGGGTGCTATTCATCTTTATTGGTCATATTTCATTTTTCTGAGGGGTAATTTTTCGTATTGAAATTAGGGGCTAAAAAAATCAAAAATCTTCCCAATCTCTCCAAAAAATGATGCCCCAAAAAGCTTACATCTGCAGTTGTCGGGGTATATATTTTCCTTGTACAAAATGAGCATGACTATAAGAATTGTAGACTCATTTTAGTTCAGTAGATTCCGATTAAAAATTAACAAAAACATTTCTTACAAGGGAAGTACTATTTATTTATGTTGATAAATATATGAAAGTAATGTAAAAAGAAACAAAAGAATTCTCAGTGTACCAGAATGTAGCTATGCGTAAAAACTTACACTTCCTTATCTATTTATTAAGATTTCCGTTTAAAGTTAAAGGAAACAGACCTAGTTTTAAAATCTCCGAAATACATTAGTCCATTTATCAGACACGTTAATCGAAAAACAATTTTTTATATCACTCGAAGTTGATTTCTTTATTCCACGCCTTCTTATAACAGTCGTCAGACGCAAGCTTTCTTTTGTTTTACTACTCAACATATTATTTAAAACGCTATATTTCAAAACATTCACGCCTATTTTAACATTACCGCCCGCCTACATATGACAATTTTTTTTTTTAATGTCTGTAGTCAGTACAGAACAATTCAAAACTATTGTCGTGGTTAATTAAAAGTTCGAGCAAATAAATATAAAAATAATGATTCGATTTTGTGCAGTATAAACAAAACGAGAGCCACGCCTTCTGGGAAGCTCTGTTATACACTCTATAGTATGGAGAATAGAACATAAATAGAATTAGCAAACATTTTTATACAAACTCGTGTAATATTTAAAGATAATTAAGTATATTCAAGAAAATTGGTGCTATAATAAGTATAACTACAGTAAAAATGTTAAAGTCAAGGCAAAAAAAATAATTATTTTCACAAAGCCGGTATTTTTACACTTACCTCTAATTTTATATTTTCAATTCATTTACTTTTATAAAGAAGTATTAACCACAAAAGAAAAACACAAATTATATAAAAAAAATAAACACAAAACACAGTGAAAACCCTCTATTTCTAGCAATTTTAAAATTTCTCGAATAAAAACCGCGTATTTTCCCAGATTTCTAACTTTTGTGAGGGGGAAATTCACAGCAACTTAAATTTGCATATTAAAAAATAACACTAAAAACTTGTTAAGTTTTTTTTTTCAAACACCAATGATCACTGTTGAAAGCACTGTTGAAAGAAATTTCAAAATAAAGCAATAGTGGGGGTGTCTCCAGCGAAGACGTCTCCAACAACGAACATAACTATTCTTCTTTTTCTTTTCTTTTTTTTTTTCTTTTTGCAATTAAAACAATAGAACACAAAATAACGTTTAATAGCCGCGAAACTTCAACGTTAAACCGGTTTTTGATTTAAACAAATATTTGTTGTATGATCAAAGCACAGCTTACGATTATAATAACACAACCAATAACAACAACAACAACGACGGTAGCCACAATAACAAAAGCAACAATGACGTTTTCGGAAAGCCCGGGCTTTATAACAAACGTCAATCAAGCACCACGATCAGACGACGATGAACAAGCAGCTCACGTACACACGCTTCGTTAAGTTAACAATATCTAAAAAAAAAATATGAACAATGAGTTGGGACGGTGTTTTTTTTCTTATATCGTCGTAATTCTTGTGAATTATTTATTCATCAATTCAACTATAGCCGATCACAGCTCTTATCGGTACAACTTTAAAGCTCACTTTGATTTGAAAAAAAAAATTTTTTTTTAATTGCTCACTTTAATTTTCACTTCTTGAGGTTAGGTTAAACACGGTATTGAGTCTGGTTTAAACACGACGTACAAAATTCAACGTTGTTCGACTGTTGGCTGAGCAACGATGACTGGCCGCTGAGCAAAAAAAAAAAGTATTGTTGCTCTTGCCTCGGCTATCTTCTCTACTGGCTTTTTTAACCGTCTGTCTTTATTTTGTACTCTATTGACACTTTCGTATATTGTTGACGTTTTTAACACTAGTCAACAAAATTTGAAATGATAAAATAAATTTGTCTGCGTGGCCACCACACATGGTAGACGTAAATCTTTTACACGAAAAAGTGTAAATCTTAAAGTGGTTAAATCGTGTACTCATTAATAACAGGTCATTCAATAAGTAAAACTCGATTATATTATTCAACATAGTTACCTTCGAGAGCGATACAACGAATATAGCGATTTTCCAGCTTTTCGATACCACTTTTATAGTACGATTTCTCTTTCTCTTCAAAATGTGCCACAGTTTCAGCGATTACTTCATCATTGGACTTGAATTTCTTTCCAGCAAGCATTCTCTTGAGATCTGAAAAAGTTGCTGGAGGCTAAATCTGGAGAACACGGTGGGTGGGTAAGCAATTCGAAGCCCAACTCATTCAATTTTACCATGGTTTTCATCGTTTTGACACGGTACATTGTCTTGGTGAAACAACACTTTTTTCTTTTGCAAATGTGTCCGTTTCTTGGCGATTTCAGCCTTCAATCGATCCAAAAGTTCACAGAAATAGTCGCTGTTGATGGTGGTTTCTTTTTGGAGATAGTCGATGAATATTACTCCTTTCGCATCCCAAAATATACACGCCAGCACCTTACAAGCTCCGACTGTTAGGTCTTTGCTCGCTTTGGACTCGGTTCGTCGACTGCTGTCCACTCAGCTGACTGTCTTTTGGATTCTGGTGTGTAATAATGAAGCCATGTTTCATCCATTGTCACATAACGACGATAGAATTCGATTTTATTGCGGTTTAACAGCAGCAACATCTGAAGCATCAATTCGTTGTTGTTTTTGGTCGACTGTGAGCTCACGCGGCACCCACTTTACACAGAGCTTTCGCATAACCAAATGTTCGTGTAAAATGGTAAAAACACTACCATCTGATATCTTTACAATGTCAGATAGCTCGTGCACCTTCCATTTGCAATCGTTCATAACCAATTTGTGGATTTTTTTTTTTTTTATGTTTTGTGGAATAGCAATCTGATTTAGGCGTCCATTGCGGTCTGCATCATTTGTGCTGGTACGACCACGTTTAAATTCAGCAATCCACTTTTCTACCATTTGTCTCGATGGAGCAGAGTCCGGATAATGTTTATCAAGCCATTGTTTGGTTTCCACTGTATTTTTTTTCATCAAAAAGTAATGCTTTTTCAAAACTCGAAATTCACTTTTTTCCATTTTTTTTCAATGACAATAGTTGCACACAAAATGATATAACTCACGAATCAATTGTCAGATTGCTGTCAAGTTTTTATACGTATCGCTTGAAGGTTGGTACTAGATAAAAATCAAATGGAATAAATCTAGTAAAGCCATCTATGTGTCATCCTATAGACTTTTTGAACATACTGTTAGGAAGTTTGTGGCGGCCGTGGCGTAGTGGGTAGAGTGTGTGACTCCTACGCCAGAGAACCCAGGTTCGAATCCACCTTCCGACACAGAAAGTTTTTTCAATTGAATTAATTTTTCTGTTCGGCCGTCACCTCTCTGCAGACAATGGCAAACCTCAGGGAGTAAAAACTGCCATGAAAAGCTTCTTCAAGGTCAAAGTCCTTTCAAGGGCTGAAATGGTCATTTCGTTTTTTTTTTTTTTTTTCGTTAGAAAGTTTAACGACTAAAAATTTACATTTTATATATTGATTAGAGCAGATTAAATTTGTTTTAACACTCATCAAACCAAAGTTGAATTATTTGTCGCAAGGGTGAGAGCGAGTGCCGATAATTGTCAAATCGAAGTTGGCAGCTCATAGAAAATCTGCAAATGCTCTCTTTTTTCATCTTTTTCTCTTTCGTATTCATTCGCAAAATTTGCTGATTTTGACAATTATGGGTACTGAGAATAGAGTACGATTAGCCCTGCGACAATACTCATCATATTATCATAACATATCAATCAAACAATTCTCTACATATCATAACAATAACCCATAACCATCACACGATATCCATCACACCAAACTTAACACAACCATCATCATACTCTAACCATCATACGATGTCTATCACACCAAAATCATCACAATCATAATGCACCATCATACCACACCCATATTTTGCCACTCCCTTTTGCTTGAATGGGCGTGTCCAATTGATTTTATTAAAAAACCCTATCTAAAAATTTTAATAGAAAAATGTTCCTTAACCCTGCTTAGATATCGTACGTCTGCGAGACGTATGATTTTTTAATGTTTTGCTCTCTCTCTCTTCCGATAAGGTTATCTAAGCCTGGTCAAATACGACGGCAATTTAAGAAGCCAGTGACTTTTTAAATTTCCCGCGTAGTAACTTTAAATGTAATACTGGTCCTGTCAACTATCATCTCTTAGTAGACTACTGTCAAATTTTGAACAAGCTGCGTCTTTTAGTTTGTGCTTGACAGCCATTGAAATTGAAGAAAAGTGAATTTCGTATGCTAATCAAGAAATATTTTTTTGCGTAAAAAAACCATTGCCGAAACAAGGAAAAGATTGAGAAATATTATGCGGACTTTGCATCATTAATTTCAAGCGTAAATTTAGTAAATTCCATAGTGGTTGTACCAGTACAAGTGACGCTGAACGTTTAGGTCGCCCAAAAGAGGTTGTCACGCCAAAAATCGTCGATAAGTCGATGAAAGGATATTAGATGGTCGGAGAATGAATTTACATGAATATTTGGACATGAAAAAGCTATCCACGCAATAGGTGCCACGGGGCCATGAAGGTTTCGATTGCCTTGCCAAAAGAGGCGTGTCCCGACATCTTATCGGCCCCGAACCATTTTGTTGTGTTGCTTAAGGCTACTTTGCGGAAAAGGTTAGAATCTGGGAATATAATAAATGTGGGTGCCACTGGAACAATACTTATGGATAGAGGCAAGCAAAGAAATTTCTAACTCTCAGTAGAGCTGAATCGAAAGATGTACCTAACTTAACCAAAGCAGACCATAAAATTTTAACAAGTTATTTTACAGTTTACTGTTTAGACTCTTCGAGGTGGAGGAAAATACTCCAAAGCACATTCAATGAGAACGTCCGGCAATCTACAGTATAAGACTTCTTAATTTTGGGGGGGGCACCAGTGCGTCCATCAAAAACATGGGACACCAAGCCAGACACAGTGCTGAAATTTATAAAAAGCCTAGATATGGAAAGTTAGTCAAGACCATGGGCAATGGATCCTATGGGTCGGGGTGCACATGGGCCCACTACATACAAACAAACAAGGTGCCGCAATTGCTCACACTTGACCATAAGCGCATCCGTGTGACCACTTCAGAGGAGTGTTTGACGAAGTTCAACCGCAACAGGTGGAAAATTTTTGCACCGTTTCGGAACCATGGAAAAAACATGGATTACAAAACGGTAGGCAGACAAAAATTAGTGGAGACTTGAGGCGAAAATGTGATAAAAGAAAAACAATGTCAGAAATGGTTTGATCGTTTCCATGATAGCAGCTTTTCAATCATGAATGCTCCTCGTTGACGAGCAACAAATGAAGACGCTAGTGGAGAAATTTAAGCTTTCGACAGTCAGAGAAATTGCGTGTGCTCTAAATTTGTTCGTTCGAAGCATTCACATTCATTTAAAGTCCGCTGGTTTCATCACCAAATGGGATATCTGGCTGCCACACGAATTGAAAGAAATTCACAAAGTCAATCGAGTTAACATATGCGATCTGCGCATGAAACGTAAAAAAGCGACCCATTTCTTCAGCCTATGATCACGGGTGAAATGTGGATTCTCTACAACGTTACAAAAAAAAGGCTGGTCCAAGAACGACGATAACACCAAACCTCTTACGAGCTTGATGGCTCGTTAAAAATATTTTGAGCTCGGATCGAATATTTTTCCCCAACCTTTCTTTAGTTCAGACCTTGCGCCCTCGGATTACCAGATGTTTCTCGCTTCCTGCAAAAATCACTGAATAGTAAAACCTTTGATGAGGGCCTTATCAAACAGCACCTTGACAGGTTCTTTGAAGAGAAAAGTGGAGACATCTAATTGTGCGAAATAAGCCGTATAAAATAAAAAACCGTACTGACTTTTTGAACAGCCCAAAATTTTACCAGGCTTATGGGGATTCTTACATGTCTCAGCTTCAAAAAGTTTTTTCAGATCGGATGTTCCTGAGAGGCTGCACTTTGTCCGCTGAATGACAGAATTTTGTTCACCTTGAATCTGGCGCACTCTGGATACACAAACAAAAAATAAACCGTGCCAATAACCTGCAGTAAAAAAATGTCATTATTTTTAAAAAATTAATTGTGCTAGAAAAATATCTTGTCTTTTACTTTTACTCCTTACAAACTGTAATATTACCTTAAAATGAAAGCAGCTGTTCTCTCAGTAAGTCGTGATTAAATGATTATTGCTTTACATGGAGTAAAAAAAATCAACACTTAGTTGAGACAAACAAGTAAAGCTGAAGTAATGGCCGGTGATGTTCAAATAATCCCGAAAGAACATAAAGTCACAGGTAGAGATTTTGTTAAACTTTTAAGTTCTATGGTTTCCATAATTGTTTTAAAATTATCATTACTGTTTTAGTATTTAGTAATTACAGTGCACTCGCGATAACGTGACTACTCTAAAACGTGAACAAGGTTAGAAAGCCCTAAACGTGAACAGTCAGTATAAGTATGTGTTGAGCATACATTAGTATGCATATACATTGGTTTAAATTTCTCTCTTGGGAATCCCCAATTAAGCCTACAAGTTGCTTAGGGCTGTTAATAATTTACGTGACATATTTTTAGCCAATTTTTGAACTCCCCCCTCCCCTGTATGTCACACTTCGTCACAAAATCTTAATAAGGAATGTTTCATACATATAACTCCACTACGAAATATTTTTGTAACGGCCAGTTTAAATAATAGATAATGTTTTGTGAATTTGGTCATCTATGCACAGCAACAATACTGAGCAAGAGTGAAGTCTTTTCAAATAACGGTACATTGTTTATTGCCTAATATCACTTTTGATGCTGTTTCATATTTATAACGCCACTTGCAATAATTGCTTCTTCTGAGTTTGAAGTGCAGAGATTAATAAAATTGGGTATTCAGTTTTCAAGACCTTAACAATAGAAAAAAATTTAGACCGGAATGCCTCGTTCAACCCAACTAACTTGCGAAAAAATTGGAAAAATAAAAATTCTTAAAAAGGCGGCTATTGAATTCGAGAAATCGGGCGTAGAGCTAATCGCAGCCATAGAGCTATTCAAAATTTTTTTAACAATCCTCAAAATTACGGCAAAATTAAATGTTCGGGCCAAAAAAAAAAAATCCTCTAACCGCGATCAGCGGAAAATAATCCGAGCTGCGAGCAACACTACACACAGTTTAAAAGAGTTGCGCAGTGTTGTTGCTGAAGAAGTTACTCGAACACCGGTATGGAGAGTGCTACATCAGTGCAAACATTTCCGCAGTGAACTTACGAAGTGTGTTCCTGCTCTTACTAGCAAACATAAGAGAACGAGCTTGGAATTTGCAAGAAGAAACATAGGAACAATTTGACCACCAGTCAGCTTTTCAATAAAGTTTTAAAAAAGGCTCCCACGTTGAGGGTAAATTTTAATATGTCCTTTTTCCGATGAGAAAAAATGGAATCTTTATGCCCCGGATGAATTTTGGCATTATTAGTACGACATACGCCGTGAACCACTTCCGTTTTCAAAAAGAAGTTTTGGTGTAGAAAATATGATGGTGTGGGGTGCTTTTTCTGAAATTGAAAGTTTAAGCATGAAGAGCGCTGACTACACTCGTGTGCTGAAGAGCAGTTTGACTCCACTTTTGGAAAAAAACGGCCAGACACAACTAGTTTTCCAGCAAGATAATGAGGCAATCCACGTAAATCGAGATGGTTTCAGGCCAATAACATTGATTTATTGGAGTGGCCGGCGGACTCTTCAGATTGTAATCCCATCGAGAATTTGTGGGGAGTTGTTGTACGCCAGGTGTATAAAAATAACAGACAATTTGGCAACGTGAAAGAACGGAAATCAGTTATTCTCAAAGAATGGAGCAAAACTGATTCAAATACATTAAAAAAATTAATTGTAAGTAAGCTACATCGCATTTACAATATTATTGGAGCTATTGAAATACTAATTTAATATATTTTTTTTTTTAAATTCAATAAAAATCGTTTTTATTCAAAATTTTGAAACGGCGTTATATTTCGGGATTAGAGAACAAAAACATATATTAATCATCGAAAATCACTTTATTGTTTTTCAAAATATTCTCCATTAAGATCTATACACTTTTGCATGCGTTTGAACCAATTGTCGAAGCACTTTTGCCACTCTGATTGAGGTAACTCCAAAACATGCATTCTGAATACTGCAACCGCTTCTTCGGGCGTCGAAAATCGTTGTCCACGCAGTTTATTCTTCACGGTTGGGAATAAAAAGAAGTCATTCGGTGCCAAGTCAGGACTATACGGCGGATGAACCATCAAATCGATGTTTTGGGTGCTCAAAAATGCAGTTGTTTGAGCCGATGTGTGAGAGCTCGCATTGTCGTGGTGAAGAGTGATCCGTCTTCGGCGGTTGGTTTTCCTGATTTCTTGGAAGACAACTGGCAAACAAATGGTTGTGTACCACTCAGAGTTGACTGTTCTGCGTTGTTCTAGTGGTACGGTTGCGACATGTCCATATTTTCCGAAAAAACAGGCGACCATTTGCTTGGAAGTGCTTCGTGCGCGAACAACTTTTGTTGGATTTGGCTCATCTTGAAACACCCATACAGTCGACTGCTGTTTACTTTCGGGCTCATACGCGTAAATCCACGATTCATCACCTGTCACGATGTCATAGACGTGTTTCGAAGCACCGCGATCGTATTTTTTGAGCATTTCCTTCGACCAATCGACACGAGCCTTTTTTTGAGCGATTGACAAATTGTGTGGGATCCAACGCGAACAAATTTTTTTGACAGTCAAATGTTTATGCAATATTGAATGTATGCTGGTCCCACTTATGCCTAAGGTTGCCTCAATCTCACGATAGGTAACATGACGATCTTGCAATATCAGTTCGCGCACAGCATCAATGGTTTTCGGAACAACAGCTGATTTCGGACGACCTTCACGAAATTCGTCTTGGAGTGAACTACGCCACGATTGAATTCACCATACCATCGATAAACACTGGTCCTTGATGGAGCTTCATCGCCAAAAATTGAATTAAGTTCATCCATGCACTGTTGCTGTGTTAATTCACGTCGAAAGTTGTAAAAAATAATCGCATGAAAATGTTCACGATTTAATTCCATTTTTAGACCGAGATGAATCTTTTAAGTTACTATAAACAACACAAATAGCGCTCGTATGTCAAAACGTTCTGAGTACGTATAAGCCAACAAATGTCAAACTTTGCGATAGAGCTTTCAGTTGACAGATTGCAACACCAGGGTTGCCAAGTCCCGAAATATAAAAGGCACCCTACTATATGAAAAACCATCAAAAGCGATATTAAGCAATAAACAATGTACCGTTATTAGAAAAGAGTTCACTTTTGCTCACTATTGTTGTTGTGCGTAGATGACCAAATTCGCAAAGCATTATTTATTGCTTAAACTGGCCGTTACAAAAATATTTCAAATTTCGTAGTGGCGTTATATATATGAAACATACCTTATTTTTTTAACACATTTATTTCTTTTTTTCTTGGAATATCTACAAAACATTTCAATCCCAGTCAGCATTTTGTATCACGGAAGAACAGAAAGCGAATCTTTCGCTATCTTATCGCTTTCTGCTCTCTCGTGGGAGAAAAAAGTCCATAGTGGCGAAATCTTATAGAAGAGTGGAAAATGATTCTTACTGAGGAGCAGGAGTCTTCCTATTGAGCAGAAATTTTTGAAAATGTCTCAATAATATCTCTTTTTCTTCTAGACGTCTAGACGAAAAAAGGGCGAAACTGTGGTGTTTTGATTTTGAGAAAAAAAATTTATCACCCGGAAGAAACGATAGTGGCTCGCTTTCTTTCCTCACTTTAGCCTCGCCTCTGCGAAAGGCGAACAATTTATCTTCTAAATGTTGGCTGGGATAGAATATCTATAATATATTGGGTTTTTTTTGTATCAACACATAAAAAAATTTATGTTACGTTATGTTAAGATATTTTCGTTTTCGAAAAAAAAATTATCACTTTTAAATCGATATAGCGCCGAATTAGTCATTCTCCAAAATTGAAACTATAACTTTTTGCTGAAGGATTACGCCGAGTCCAGCGTAGACACGAGAAATACGTTGCGTGCGTTGCGATGCGTTTAATGCGGGCAGATTTCTTAATCAAACATGTTTGTAAGTGTAGACGTCCAACGTAGGCACGATTTTGCGATGCGGAGATGTCGCAACACACGCATTGTTTAAAAATCAAACTTGTTTGATTTTGCCCGCAATATCGTGCGAACAATACTTGAAAAAAAATTAAAATTCAAGTTTATTTTTTCTATTTTTTAGTATTCTTAATTTTGATAAACTGCTTTTCTATTAAAAAAATTGAACTTGCTGACACCGAAGCCATTTCACACCGATTAAAAAGCCTTTTAGCCACCCGCATTAACGAATTATCGTGTTATAATTGGATACTTTCCGCATTCCCCGTAAATAATTGCGGTGCGTGCGAGTGACGCACCGCACGTAAAATCGTGCTCGTATTTACGCTAGACACGGCGATAAGCTTTCAAATGGTATATCACACTTGGGCTTTGTCTTTGTGTGCATTTTCTTAGTAAATAACCAACTATCCAACTAAGCTCCAGCCCTCCCCCGCCCCACACCCCCTTACACTTTTCGTGACTAAAATTCACTACATTGATAGGTGTCCACATATTTTGATATTTTATCTTTGTGGGCATTTCAGCCCTTAAAAGGACTTTGGCCAATCTTCTTATGATCAATTGTGTTTTACTTGTTGTGAAATGTTCAAGAACTCAAGATCAGAAACTAGACCTACAAAGCTTTATACAGACTCCGTACGGCTTATGTTCTCTGAGGTTTGCCATCCCTGAGTCTTATCATTGTCTGCAGAGAGGTGACAGCCGAACAGAACTACTAATTCAAACATGCCAAAATTCGTAAAAAACATGCCAATTTTCGAAATAGTTTTCAAAGAACAATATATTTTAATGAAAATTATATAAAATGCTTCTTGCTAGATATAAAAATACGTTCCCGATTTGAACAAAAAAGCTATAATTTTCTCAGTGAATCTTCTGGTAGTGTTGTACTTTTATTTGTTATTGTAAGCTCATCAATGTGATGAAAAGATAAAGCAACAGAAAATTTTATTATCAAAAATTAAGCTGTCAAATATAACTTCGCACAGTAATAAGTTTTTATAAAAAAAAAAAAAAAATTAATATTGAAGTTACTTCAAGTTTTATTTTTTTTGTTTACTTCAAAAACAACGATTATTTTTAGAAATATATATTATATAAATAACGATATAAGTAACGATTTTTCTAAGGAATAAAATTAAATTTTTAAGTTCAATATTTCTACCCACAAAAAAACACTTACTTAAAGATATTATAACTTAAGAATATTAAATATTTCGTTTGGAAAAAAAAACATATTTTTAGGCTTTATTTTTTACTCTGAAAATAATGATTATTTTGAATTTTTTTTAACTCAGAAATAAAAGTTATTTTTTTTAGTTTTATTTTTTACACACAAAATAAATCTTATTCTTTTGTTTCATGATTTTTTTTTTAGTTTATATATTTTACTCACAAAGTAGCTCTTAATTCTGAGCTGATGAAAATTTTATATTAACGTCAATGGGTCTTTCCTCACAATTTGTGGATGAAAAATTAAAACTTGTAAAGTAGTAATTTTGCTCAATTAAGTCAAATTTAGTTTGATTAAGTGTTAATTTTGTGAGCTAAAAAAAGAACTGTGAGCTTTAAGAACTAATTGTTATTTCTGAGAGAAAAAATAAAACCCAGAAATAAGCTTTACTTTGTGAGTGAAAATTAAATTAAAAAAAATAAGGTTTATAACTTAAACATCTGTGAATTTTGTGTGCAGAAAAATAAAACTAAAACAATATGTTGCTTCTAAACGGAAAAATAAATAACTTGACTTTAATATTTTTGGGGCCACATAAAATTGGTAACTTTGGGTTAATGTGTTCTTTTATTTAGAGACCCTATTTAATGGACCCTAAGATTTAGGTTTTGAGGATAAAACTGTTCTATGAAATTATTTCCCAGGTAATTGTTAATGTTTTACCTCAAGACGTGAAGCCGCTTAAACAAATAAAAAAAGTTTTTCTAACAAAAACTGCATTAACATTAACTAGACTTTGAAACTCGAACTCTCGAAAATGGGCCGAAGAATTAAAAAGCTGTTAACGGCTTTTAATTCAGCGTCCTCGAATTATGCTGAAATATTTTGTCCCAAGCTTGTTTAATTTTTCAACATGCACAGTGTAATTTTTGAGAAATATTACAAGAAACGTTGTTCTTGACAATGTTCGACAATTTCGATAACGCCAATAACACATACTTATGTGATATGAAATTCGTTCAATTTGCGTTTGGGCTATGCTCGTATTTTGCTATTTTTATTGTAAGAAAAATTTTAAATCATTATTATGATTTCGTTGAAAACAAACTAAGGAAAAAATTGATACCAAACTAATTTTAGTTAACCTTTTTTTTTTCTTATTTTTTGACTTTAAAAAATATTATCAAGTTCCGAATACTTTTGTGAGTCGCCGTATAGCTTCTTGCTGAAATAACGTTGCCTTTTATAGAATCAGTTAAAATTTTGCATGCTATAAAACAAATCAATTAGTTTTGTCGATCAGTGTAACTGAACGATCAAATTAAACCCTGCAAGCGTTTAATTGAAATATTTTCTCTTTTTCGGCTTTTCGTTTCATTGTTGTTGCTGTTGAAATTTTTGTTTCACTTAATTTATTAACTAATCTTATCAATGCGATTATATTTAATAAAACATTATCTAAATCTGGAATCTGTATGTTTTTAGTTGTTTTGTATTTTTTATGTTTGTTATGTTACACAAAAAACTTTTAAGTGGCAATGCGCATCATCAAGAACAATGAAAAATTTCTTTTTTTTTAAAATGAAACTTCCTTAGACGCATATACAACAATAAAGCGAATTAGATAGGGGGTACAGCCGATGAAACGAAAAGTTTCTACAAGAGCAAAGCACTAGAAAAATTCGCCGCACAGGAAATAGTGTTTATTCTAGTAAGAATATTATTATTTGTAAAAATATTTTCATTTGTACTTTGAATCGAACCCGCGTCTTTTGGATCTTGAGACAGATATTCTATTCTCTGAGCCTATAGTAATAATAATGCATAAATCTAAAAATTTGTACAGCACTATATAATATAATATTCCCTATATTGTCATAGAATACTTGTAATATAGAAATGTACACCACGAAAATTAGTTTCTATGCTTTTCTAATATTGTTGCCATCGATTTGCATATTATCAATGAAAACAGTCTCAAAATAATTCCAAAATAAACAGAAATGGGATATTTTCTTATCTAAAGAAATCTAATTCCCAAATTGAGTTGAAAATTTTTTTAACAATAAAGAGTTAACAAAATTTTTTTAAGATGTTTTCTTTGTATGCAGGCAATAAATTACTTACGGTGTGCCAAGATCACGTTAAGTGATCGATAGTGCATCTTCCGAGTATCGATCATGACACTATATTGTAAAAGAAAACATTTGTTATATAATATACTTAAAATCGCATAACTATCATAACCATAAACATAAACATAAACATAAACATAAACATAAACATAAACATAAACATAAACATAAACATAAACATAAACATAAACATAAACATAAACATAAACATAAACATAAACATAAACATAAACATAAACATAAACATAAGCATAAACATAAACATAAACATAAACATAAACATAAACATAAACATAAACATAAACATAAACATAAACATAAACATAAACATAAACATAAACATAAACATAAACATAAACATAAACATAAACATAAACATAAACATAAACATAAACATAAACATAAACATAAACATAAACATAAACATAAACATAAACATAAACATAAACATAAACATAAACATAAACATAAACATAAACATAAACATAAACATAAACATAAACATAAACATAAACATAAACATAAACATAAACATAAACATAAACATAAACATAAACATAAACATAAACATAAACATAAACATAAACATAAACATAAACATAAACATAAACATAAACATAAACATAAACATAAACATAAACATAAACATAAACATAAACATAAACATAAACATAAACATAAACATAAACATAAACATAAACATAAACATAAACATAAACATAAACATAAACATAAACATAAACATAAACATAAACATAAACATAAACATAAACATAAACATAAACATAAACATAAACATAAACATAAACATAAACATAAACATAAACATAAACATAAACATAAACATAAACATAAACATAAACATAAACATAAACATAAACATAAACATAAACATAAACATAAACATAAACATAAACATAAACATAAACATAAACATAAACATAAACATAAACATAAACATAAACATAAACATAAACATAAACATAAACATAAACATAAACATAAACATAAACATAAACATAAACATAAACATAAACATAAACATATACATAAACATAAACATAAACATTAACATAAACATAAACATAAACATAAACATAAACATAAACATAAACATAAACATAAACATAAACATAAACATAAACATAAACATAAACATAAACATAAACATAAACATAAACATAAACATAAACATAAACATAAACATAAACATAAACATAAACATAAACATAAACATAAACATAAACATAAACATAAACATAAACATAAACATAAACATAAACATAAACATAAACATAAACATAAACATAAACATAAACATAAACATAAACATAAACATAAACATAAACATAAACATAAACATAAACATAAACATAAACATAAACATAAACATAAACATAAACATAAACATAAACATAAACATAAACATAAACATAAACATAAACATAAACATAAACATAAACATAAACATGAACATGAACATGAACATTAACATTAACATTAACATTAACATTAACATTAACATTAACATTAACATTAACATTAACATTAACATTAACATTAACATTAACATTAACATTAACATTAACATTAACATTAACATAAACATATGCAATAGCACCAACAATAAAATCTTTCCTCTCCTGAAGTTTCAGAAAAATCGCACATTATTTATTACAATTCGAAACAGCAGATCCTATCAAAATTTCATTACATGCATAGCTACTATTATGAATGTTTTAATCTTAACACCCTCTGACGTCCCTCTTTTAAACCATGCCAGCACAGCTAGTTCAAAAAATTTCAAACATGTTGTATATGAGTCATCAACTGACGTAAAGCTTTTTACTATCGTCTTTATGCAGCAAACAATTTGCAGAAATTTAATTTTTTCTTTTTTTCTCTTCTTTCTGCGCCGATGCACGCGAGCTTTTGTGAATGAAATTTCGAGCTCCGCAAAGAATTGTTTGTGTGGGTTGGATGGTATGGGTGGCCTACACATCGGAACCGTACGATTTGTGTTTTGTTGTGGCAAACTTTGCCAACATTCAAGCAAACGTACACGATCCACCACAAAAAAGCCATTCAGGCAGCCCCTATTTTTTTTTTTTGTGTGTTTGTTTTGTTACTGATTCAACTTGAAATTCTTGGAAAAGGATTTTGTCATCTACCAGAATGAATTTTGTTGTGTCCTGAAATCGGCGGCATACGTTCGATGTTCTAGCATGAGCGTGACTCACAGTTGAATAATTTAGAATTTCGTTTTTTAGAAGCCGCATACTTTAATACTTTAATTTTTTCAGGATTACAGTTTTTCCCAGCCTGATGAACTTTGGCATATCAATGAAGATTGATAAGGGCGCCAAGCAAACACAATGCTTACGGTTTTTCAGGAACTATAAAAATTGTGTTATGGTTAATTTATGTTGCTTGCTCATAGAAAACATAAATGTTAAACTTTATTAATCACCAGTTAGTGCGTTTCAGAAAGAGAACTTGACCTTGATCTAACAGATCATTTTTGGCCTAACCTCTTCTACCTTCGCATATAAATTTTTCATATAAATTTTTTAAAAAACCATTTTTTTTTAAAAAACCTAGAAAAAGAACCTGGTCGAGTATTCTTAAAAGATAAAGCTGGATTAGCACTAGGCGTTTTTATACTTTTCACCCAAAACGACTCTAGGAGTCGGAGTTTTTTGTATGGGACCCACATAAGGGTGGCAGATAGTAGTTAGGTGTGTTCAGAAGAAAATTTGAAGGGCAAAAAACAATAGGATCAGTTTATATATTTGACCCCTCTAGGTAACAATTCGGGAGAGTTTTTTGTATGAGACCCCCATAGGGGTGGCAGATTAGAGGTAGGTGTATTGAGAAGGAATGTTGAGGGGTAAAAATGACTAGGTCCTGATCATATATCCCTCTAGAGAAGAATTCGAGAGAGTTATGAACTTTAATCGACAGATTTTGTTTCTTTTGTATGGGGACCCATAGAAAGATAGCGAATAGGGGGTGGGTGTGTTCAGAAGAAATGTTGAGGTGCAAAAAATAATAGAACCAGGTAATTTATTTGACCACTCTAGGCCTCTATTCGGGAGGGACCATTTTTTGTTTGAAAATTTGATGAATTATTCAAAAGAAGGATCTAAAATACTCGAAAAAAGATTTATCAAAAAATTTGACATGTACCTATGGTACTAAGTGGAGATTTCAATATTAACTTTGAAGATGATAACAATTTACTACTTATTAAATGTTGCAAGGAAGCATTAGGTTTGACTATGTCCAATGATCGATAACTCAGTACTACTAAACATAAAACGATAATCGATGCGGTTTCGACACGATACTTATAGAAATTCCAATCAAACATGCCTATCGTTCCATATTAGGTTTTATATTTGGTCATGATATTATACACAACTGTAAAAACATATTCTGAATGAATTAATTCAGTGTCTAATAAGATCAAATTAAATCCTATATGATAAATCCTGAAATTTACAACTTGTTGTAATTTCTATTTGCGAAAGAAAATAATTAAAGGCCGCTTATTTGTGCATTCACTACAGTACGTCCTCTTTGTATTAGAACATAAAGGTGTGTTTATAGTCAACGCTTATGCCGAAACTTATTGGCACTTTGGATTATAGCAGCTTATTTGAGCTTATTGTGTCCGTAGTGGGTGCTTATTGCTTACAGCTTAAAGCAGGTTATTTGAGCTTATTGTGTCCATAGTTTCCGCTTATTACTTGCACATTAAAGTAGCTTATTGATATTATTGGTGAAATTTAAAAGTGGGAAGAGTATGGATCAGAAAAAGAAGAAAGAAGCAAGGATTTTGCAAAAAAAGTCATTGCGTTGTTCGTAGATTTTAAGATTATGTTTTGTATATGTACTCTGTCTTAATAACAAAATGCACATGCAAAAACGTACATTTTTAATTCATGAGCAATTATTAGAAACCGAAAAAGAGCTGTTTAGCACAAAAACTATCAAAGAAATAAATCAAAAATAACGAAAATGACGTAAGCAAGCGAAATTAAAGAAATAAGCCCCGAAAACTATCTTAAAAATTACAGAACGGAAAACCTAAACAATAAAGTGAAACAAAAATGCAATCTGTGGAGAGAAGAGAGCGAGCGAGATAGTGAAAAAAGCGCCGAAAGCCACGTGATAAATCGCTTAAAGTTCGGAATAAGCTTGCACAATGAACGTTTTCAGTTTTTTCCGTATGATTATATGTGAAGCGTTTTTCAGCTCAAACAATGGTCTTCGGCATCAACGTTCACTATAAACGTGCCCTAATAGAATAAAAAAAAAGCAATTTCATAATTTCATCTTACGCATGAAGTGCTTCACACAAACGTCAGTCGATTCCCCCAAAAACTTTACACTTGGAGTACGAAACCACAACTTATGGCGATTATCTCATAACAATTACAATTATTGGTGGGCTCGATTTTATCGCTTATAAAAGCAATATAAATTTCAGTGACAACCAAATGAATTGGGGTTGAGAACTTAAAGGAAGGAATACATGTTTGTAGAACATTCATTAATGATTGCCGGTTTGCAAAGTCATCGATCAAACAATGAAATAATTGCCAACCGGCAACAATCACGCGTCAAAGTGTTTCCTAGAAAAAGAAAAACAAGTTATTAAAAAAAAAAACCCAAATGCAAAAAAAAATAACTACCGCATAGTGTGAATTAAGCTGACCACACATTGAATACAACTTCACTTCAATTAAACTTTTTACGTTACAAATTCAACTTTTTACTATTTAAATTAAACTTTTTATCTTGTGTTTTGGCTTTTGAAAACTTGAATTTGATCAATAAAAAATTTACTTTGCATAAACGGCGCAGTGAAATAACTCCCAAATGAAATAAGTCCCAATGAAATAAGTCCCAATGAAATAAATCCCAAAAAAAATGAAATAACTCCTAAATCACAAAATGAAATAAGTCCCAAAATTAATGAAATAACTCCCAACCGGAAAATGAAATAAGTCCCAATTATTAAATAAAATAGCACCTAAATGAAATAACCCAAAATAAAATAAGACCCAAATGAAATAATTTTCTGAAAGATAAACATTTTGTAAATTTTGTCATTATTTTTTCCATGCAGTTGCGCCTTTGACAAACTTCGTTCTGTAGAAGGCACATATAAAACAATCGCACCTCTTCAATAGCCAAAATTGAAGAAAATGATATAACCCCATCCCATCCCATTATCGTTGGGAGTTATTTCATTTCCGAATTTTGGGAATTATTTCATAATGAAATAACTCCCAAAACAAAAAAAGAAACAATTCCCAAAATAAATGAAATAACTTCCAAAAATTGGGAGTTATTTCATAATGAAATAACTCCCAAAAATGTATGGAAATTTTTTGGGAGTTATTTCATTTTTTTTTTGGGACTTATTTCATTTGGGAGTTATTTCACTGCGCCGCATAAACTGCATAAACTCTAGTGACCTCTTATGTCTGGCTCTAGTTATGACTTGCGTTGAGGAAATTTAAAAAAAAATTTTTAATTTACAGAAAAATTTCACCAAGGAATAGGCCTTAAACTAAAGCTTATCATCGCAAAGGGTTTTTGTTAAACTCATTTCTGACTCAGCTGGTCACTCTATGGTGAAATCAGATTTCCACACGCAACATTCGCCAGCACGTGTCTGCTATGAGGCGAGCCTGCATAAAATTGTGTTAATATCGATTTTCGTCAACAAGCTAAGTTAACGTTACCAACTCCATACCTTTTTCTTAACCACATCATAAAATCCACTGCCATGAACTCTTTGCTCAATGGGTTGAACTATTGCTCACTCATTCTGGCCTACATTGACTTCAGTTGCTACAATCAGCGTCGTCCTTGATTCGATGTGAAGGTAAAAAAGCCGCTTTCAAGGACATTGCATGAGGTTGTTCGCCAGCAATCACCGTAAAATATACGTTTGGAGTAAGTCGGCGATGACCTTGGCCAATTCTTAGAAAAGCCGTGGAAATTCTTTAGAAATTCAAATAAGTTTTGTTAACATTTGTTGTGGTGCATATTGTAAAGGGTGAAGAGAGAGAAGAACAGAGGACATGGTTATCAAAGAAGTGGTTGTCAGAATAGTACACATGTCGTCTGCCTTTATGAACGGCTACATGTGTATTTTGACAGTTTAACATGGAGCCGGATGTCATACGTTAAGCGATTAGCAAGTATTTCAGCTCCAGAAAATGGAAACAAAAAGAAAGTAGGTCAAATTGGAAAATGTGATGCATATTATTGTCGCATACGGCGCTTTAAAAAACGAACTTATTCTAAGTCTTCTAACTCAACTTAACTTAACTTAACTTAACTTAACTTAACTTAACTTAAAATACCTTAACTTAACTTAACTTAACTTAACTTAACTTAACTTAACTTAACTCAACTTACCTTATACTACATTGCATAACCTAACCTTATCTTACCTTACATTATAACGCTTACAATACAATACAATACAGCTGGTATACTCTCTTGAGAGATCATCATCTCAGAAGCACATTCTTGAATAAATTCGCATTTGTCTTGTACTCTTAAGAAAACAGAGACTCAAAAGTCTAAAAGTTAATTTTTGAAAACATGTTTTTGACCAAGGTTGAATATAAAAAGAAATACTTCTGGACCCTTTATTTTCCATTTTTGACGTAGAATTACGTCATTCTCAGAGTTTAGTAGAGTGGTTGATTGCGATCAGAAATCGTTTTTATGTCACTCTTTGAGCCTTTGATTTTACAATGTTGATTTAAGCACTTGTTGGTCTGGTTGATCCTCACTGGGAGAAAAATTCATGTTTGAACTCTCTACTTATATAAATTTTACACAATTACATGATTTATTAAGCCAGCATTTGATGTTACTGTAAAAGCAAGGCCAACAACCAAAGAAAACGCACTACATTTTCTGTGTTTTATTTAATCTTTGCTGTATTGTGGCTGTGTTTACAGAGAGTCCATCTCAAAAATTTATGAAATCTATATAGAATTTTCTGAGCTTTTTAATAAAAATATTAAAAACTAGTAAGGATGGAGTTTCGGCGGGTACCGAAGCTAAAATATACCCCCGCGGTCATATTGAAGTATATTCGAAGTTTTTAGCCACGACATACACGATGACATTCAGTTTTGTACATTAACGAAAGTTCTCCTATTACGATGACGTCACTTTGTATGGGAAAAAGGCGTGATTTTGCTTCGATTTTGCCAAATATCATAGAGATGGTTAATACTATATATCAAAGCTAATGTGCAAAATTTCATGACATTTCGTTAATTTTTGTTGATTTTTACGTTTAAAATTTTTACGTTGTATGGGAAGTGGGCGTGGTTTTCATCCGATTTTGCCATATATCAAAGAGATGGTTTTTATTAAATACCAAAGCTTAAATTTTGCAGAGATTTTTAAGAGATACAAAAAACAAACGAAATGGCCATTTCAGCGCTTGAAAGGACTTTGACCGAGCATATTATGATCGATTGTGTTGTGTGTGTTGTGAAATATTTGAACACAAATGATCGAGAACTGGACTTACAAATATAATGCCTACTTCGAACGGCTAATGTTCTCAAGAAGCTTTTCATGGCAACTTTTACTCTCGGAGGTTTCCCATTGACTGCAGAGAGGTGATGGCCGAACAGAAAAATTAATTAAATTGAAAAAACTTTCTGTGTCAGGTGGGGCTTGAACCAGGGTTCTCTGGCGCATGGGCCACACACTCTACCCACTGCGCCACGGCCGCCACTTTGAGAGAGATTTTACGTTTATAATAAAGCCAAGTTGTATGCGAGGTAGGCGTGGTTTTCATCCGATTTTGCCAAATATCATAGCCAAGATTTAAATTGAAGATCAAAGCTTACGTGCAAAATTTCAAGGCATTTCTTTAAATCAAGGCATTTCTTTAATTTTTGTGGATTTAAAAGACATTTTATATCTGAGTTATTAATGAAGCTATATTCTCTGAAAATATTTCTATATACACACAAAATTTGGAGCTTCTAACGTGATCCTAACCAAAGTTATGACACAAAAAAATTTTTAAAAATAAGCTTTTATTTAAAATCAAAACGTCAACTAAAAAGAAAAAAAATAAATTTCAGTGACATTTGTCATATATATATATAGTAGGTATATTCTAGATTCAAAAGAACGTCTCTCTTGGTTACCCATCATCATAATAAAAGCGTACGTAAATAGGTAAGTTCTAGGGACGTATATAAATTTAGAAATTTTCAAATGTGTTTGTTTGAGTTTTCGAGATGAGGTATATATTGTTTAATTTTAGCGGTATCCCTTCCATGATGGTATTCCCCTTTCATGGACGTAATCCCCCACTTAGCTTGGACCCTTCTACAATTTAGTTAATTGTCCACCCAGAGGTCGATTGCTGGTGGTACATCTATAGTGGCTTACGGTTAAGGGTAGCTGCAGTCGATATATTGTTGAATAGAGCCCTGCATGAATATATTCATCAACTGAATATACCCTGATTCTCTGCTGTAGCAGTCACGGCAAGCAAGGCTGCAAGCGAATAAATGTAAGCAACAGGTCGTGTAGAAACAGGTCGTGTAGCGCAAGAGAATAACTTTTTATTTGTTCTCTGTTCTCTTTTCATACACTTTTGCACTGAGGTGAGCTTGCGATCTACGCGTTGCTTCAGTTATTTCTCTGAGTACTTAATAAACTATATGAATACTCAGGAATCTGCTGCAGTGACCTGAATAAGAATCAGGTATGTTGGTTTTTCCTCGCAATAAGCTATATGTTATTCTTAATGCATATTTGTGTTATTTTTTGTTGCTTATTCGCTACCTTCGATACAAAAAACAGAAAAGCTGTCGAAAATAGTTTATATCGGCCGCAGCTGAACTCCTAGAGGGGTGAAATATATGAAATGGTCCTATTATTTTTTGCCCCTATCTACCACCCTTTTCTGGGTGCCAATACAAAAAACCATACTTTTCGTTCTACGAACGAACGAATAAAAAAATATTCGCTAAATATTCAGGGTATGAGCACTGATACCCACTGAACCATAAGCGAAGGTTTTTAGTAAGGTGAGAGTTTTGCGAACGTTTTTGGTTAGAATTTTTTTTTTAATGTTTTCTTTTTTATTTTGTCGCTTAAAAGTGCTTGTTATAAAAGATTACACTCGTGAAAGCTGTTCCCATAAAGAAACATTGTGCATATTTTGCGAAATTCATAAAAAACTTATTTTGAGTAGAATGTGAATCATTTTTGTATCATTTCAGTAGGTAAGACTTCCTTTTAAATGAACCATTTTTTGTTCATAAATGAGCTCGGAAATGAATCATTTATGTTTCTTTTTTGCATTCTGAAATGAGTTCAAAAAAGAATAATTTTTTTATCATATCAGTAGGAAACAATTTCTCATAAACGAACCATTTTTTGTTCATAAATGAGTTCACATAGGAATCATAAATGTTACTTTTTATTTTCTAAAATCGTGTAAATAAAGGAACTTAAAATGAAAATGTTAACCTTCGTACAAACGTCATATGAACTTTTTTACCAGTGCGTGATGGATGTACTGCTACACGTATGCATTTCAACATTTAATTAATTTTCAACATTTCTATCAAAAATTAAAATCAAGCCCAAATAGAATGAAAACCACGAAAACATTCCATGCAAAAATGTAATCAAATAAATTCCCCAATTAATAACTTAACTATTTTGATATTTCATATATACTTTGGAAGTTTGTCAAATTGGAAAACAATCACGCCTTTTCCCCTTTGAAGCATCAATATCATGAAAAACACAATGCGTGAATTCCTGCCCAGGTATATTAATCCTATTAACCCAATGATTAATATGATCTCTAATTTTAGTAATAATCATTTCTTCTTTGACAAAATATCGATATGTAATTATAAATAGTATTATGCAATAATAAAATTTATAATTCAAAAAGGTTATTTTTTTTAACTCATTATTGAACAAAAAAAGGTTTGTTTTTGAGAGGCAATTCAGTCCAAAGATTGATACAAAAAGGGTTCAATTTCGTTTCGGTTTCGAGTGCCGAAAAATAACTTTTGTATGGTTCATTTTTGAACTCATTTCCGAAGAAAAAACAGTTTGTTTCTGAGAGGCATTTTCGTCCGGCGATTGATTCAAAAACGGTTAATTTCCGAGAGCCGAAAAATAACTTTTATGGTTCTTTTTTTAACTCATTTCCGAACAAAATAAGGTTCGTTTTTGAGAGGCATTTTAGTCCGACGAATGATATAAAAAGGGTTCATTTATGAGTGCCGAAAATGAACGTTTTTACCCGAAAAGGTTCATAAATGAATTCAAAAACGGTAGTTTTGGTTCACTGGATAAAATTGTACACAGGCTAACCACTTTATATTGGGGCTACCTGTAATAGTGGGCGTGACTCATCTCATTTTTTCAGAAAAACATTTTCTTCATCTAATAATGCTATGTGAAAACTTTCAGATCAGTGGGTCAATATTTTATAAATATTTTATGCCGCAAAAACTCGATTTGGGACCGTTGTCCACTGCTCGATTTTGCAACCAAATCGTTTTTCAATTTGATCAATAAAAGCAAAACATGAAAGTTTTCATTACGAAATTCCAACGCGTTATAGTAGCGGATCAAAATGGGTTATATTTACCAAGCATACAAGATTTCGTGACCATAGGAGCACTCCTTGTATTTTTTTTTTTTAATTTTATATGGGATGGATGCACTGTGCGAGCCCTAGATATTTTGTTTGAGTTTTCGAGATGAGGTATATATTGTTTCTTTTTAGCGGTATCCCTTCCATGATGGTATTCCCTTTCCATGGACGTAAGCCCCCACTTAGCTTTTACCCTTCTACAATTTAGTTAATTGTTCACCCAGAGGTCGATTGCTGGTGGTACATCTATAGTGGTTTACGGTTTAGGGTTGCTGCAGTCGATATATTGTTGAATAGAGCCCTGCATGAATATATTCATCAACTGAATATACCCTGATTCTCTGCTGTAGCAGTCACGGCAAGCAAGGCTGCAAGCGAATACATGTAAGCAACAGGTCGTGTAGCGCAAGAGAATAACTTTTTATTAGTTCTCTGTTCTCTTTTCATACACTTTTGCACTGAGGTGAGCTTGCGATCTACGCGTTGCTTAGTTATTTCTCTGAGTACTTAATAAACTATATGAATACTCAGCAATCTGCTGCAGGGACCTGAATAAGAATCAGGTATGTTGGTTTTTTCTCGAAATAAGCTATATGTTATTCTTAATGCATATTTGTGTTATTTTTTGTTGCTTATTCGCTACCTTCGATACAAAAAACACAAAAGCTGTCGAAAATAGTTTATATCGGCCGTAGCTGAACTCCTAGAGGGGTGAAATATATGAAATGGTCCTATTATTTTTTGCCCCTATCTACCACCCTTTTCTGGGTGCCAATACAAAAAACCATACTTTTCGTTCTACGAACGAACGAATAAAAAAATATTCGCTAAATATTCAGGGTATGAGCACTGATACCCACTGAACCATAAGCGAAGGTTTTTAGTATGGCGAGAGTTTTGCGAACGTTTTTGGTTAGAATTTTTTTTTTAATGTTTTCTTTTTTATTTTGTCGCTTAAAAGTGCTTGTTATAAAAGATTAAACTCGTGAAAGCTGTTCCCATAAAGAAACATTGTGCATATTTTGCGAAATTCATAAAAAACTTATTTTGAGTAGAAAGTGAATCATTTTTGTATCATTTCAGTAGGTAAGACTTCCTTTTAAATGAACCATTTTTTGTTCATAAATGAGCTCGGAAATGAATCATTTATGTTTCTTTTTTGCATTCTGAAATGAGTTCAAAAAAGAATAATTTTTGTATCATATCAGTAGGAAACAATTTCTCATAAACGAACCATTTTTTGTTCATAAATGAGTTCACATAGGAATCATAAATGTTACTTTTTATTTTCTAAAATCGTGTAAATAAAGGAACTTAAAATGAAAATGTTAACCTTCGTACAAACGTCATATGAACTTTTTTACCAGTGCGAGATGGATGTACTGCTACACGTATGCATTTCAACATTTAATTAATTTTCAACATTTCTATCAAAAATTAAAATCAAACCCAAATAGAATGAAAACCACGAAAACATTCCATGCAAAAATGTAATCAAATAAATTCCCCAATTAATAACTTAACTATTTTGATATATCATATATACTTCGGAAGTTTGTCAAATTGGAAAACAATCACGCCTTTTCCCCTTTGAAGCATCAATATCATGAAAAACACAATGCGGTAATTCCTGCCCAGGTATATTAATCCTATTAACCCAATGATTAATATGATCTCTAATTTTAGTAATAATCATTTCTTCTTTGACAAAATATCGATATGTAATTATAAATAGTATTATGCAATAATAAAATTTATAATTCAAAAAGGTTATTTTTTTTAACTCATTATTGAACAAAAAAAGGTTTGTTTTTGAGAGGCAATTCAGTCCAAAGATTGATACAAAAAGGGTTCAATTTCGTTTCGGTTTCGAGTGCCGAAAAATAACTTTTGTATGGTTCATTTTTGAACTCATTTCCGAAGAAAAAACAGTTTGTTTCTGAGAGGCATTTTCGTCCGGCGATTGATTCAAAAACGGTTAATTTCCGAGTGCCGAAAAATAACTTTTATGGTTCTTTTTTTAACTCATTTCCGAACAAAATAAGGTTCGTTTTTGAGAGGCATTTTAGTCCGACGAATGATATAAAAAGGGTTCATTTATGAGTGCCGAAAATGAACGTTTTTACCCGAAAAGGTTCATAAATGAATTCAAAAACGGTAGTTTTGGTTCACTGGATAAAATTGTACACAGGCTAACCACTTTATATTGGGGCTACCTGTAATAGTGGGCGTGACTCATCTCATTTTTTCAGAAAAACATTTTCTTCATCTAATAATGCTATGTGAAAACTTTCAGATCAGTGGGTCAATATTTTATAAATATTTTATGCCGCAAAAACTCGATTTGGGACCGTTGTCCACTGCTCGATTTTGCAACCAAATCGTTTTTCAATTTGATCAATAAAAGCAAAACATGAAAGTTTTCATTACGAAATTCCAACGCGTTATAGTAGCGGATCAAAATGGGTTATATTTACCAAGCATACAAGATTTCGTGACCATAGGAGCACTCCTTGTATTTTTTTTTTTTAATTTTATATGGGATGGATGCACTGTGCGAGCCCTAGATATTTTGTTTGAGTTTTCGAGATGAGGTATATATTGTTTCTTTTTAGCGGTATCCCTTCCATGATGGTATTCCCTTTCCATGGACGTAATCCCCCACTTAGCTTTTACCCTTCTACAATTTAGTTAATTGTTCACCCAGAGGTCGATTGCTGGTGGTACATCTATAGTGGTTTACGGTTTAGGGTTGCTGCAGTCGATATATTGTTGAATAAAGCCCTGCATGAATATATTCATCAACTGAATATACCCTGATTCTCTGCTGTAGCAGTCACGGCAAGCAAGGCTGCAAGCGAATACATGTAAGCAACAGGTCGTGTAGCGCAAGAGAATAACTTTTTATTAGTTCTCTGTTCTCTTTTCATACACTTTTGCACTGAGGTGAGCTTGCGATCTACGCGTTGCTTAGTTATTTCTCTGAGTACTTAATAAACTATATGAATACTCAGCAATCTGCTGCAGGGACCTGAATAAGAATCAGGTATGTTGGTTTTTTCTCGAAATATGCTATATGTTATTCTTAATGCATATTTGTGTTATTTTTTGTTGCTTATTCGCTACCTTCGATACAAAAAACACAAAAGCTGTCGAAAATAGTTTATATCGGCCGTAGCTGAACTCCTAGAGGGGTGAAATATATGAAATGGTCCTATTATTTTTTGCCCCTCAACATTTCTCCCGAACACACCTACGCCCTATCTGCCACCCTTTTCTGGGTACCAATACAAAAAACATACTTTTCGTTCTACGAACGAACGAATAAAAAAATATTCGCTAAATATTCAGGGTATGAGCACTGATATTTTCGTTATTTTTTATTGCTATATTTGCTACCTGATGTTGTTAGTAAAGCATCGTGCTCTTATTCTCTTTTCTTCTTATACCTGAAGAAAACAAAGAGAGTGTAAGATCAGGTATGAGCAAAGCAGAAAAGGTATAGAGCATGGTGTAAGAAAACCAGGTGAAAGCGTTTTTTTCACCTCTCTCAGAAAAATTGTACCCGCATCTGTCAAAAACAGCAGAAATAAATGGCTGCGTTCAGCAGGTACAATCATGGGCTGCATTCAGCGGAAAATTTGCTACGTAGCTGTTGAACAACTTTCGGGCTGAATGGTATGTTGCATAAAGTGCTCGCACAACACGTTCCCTGAGCGGTTGCCATCTTAGGTAGCGAAAATAGTTTATGCTACTTCAGTTGAGCGGCTTACGCTTACTTTATTTTGACAGATAAATATACCAAATACTAAATTTATTAATTACTAAAATATTAAATTGCTTAGTAGTGCTTTTAATTAAAACTATTTGCTTGAAACGTGTGCACACAGAACATAAAAAAAATAAATTTGAGACAAAAAGCATTTATTGTCGAACAGCTGTTTGCCTTTTGGCGTTTCGAAAAAAAATAGTTCAGCAGAAAGTATCACTTTGTGCATGGCAGAATTATAAGGTAGGTTGGCTCAGTGTCCTCACGCGTCAACGAATAGTGGATAATAAAAAGGTTGGTAAGTTGTCAAAACGACGAATTTACAAGGAATTGCAAGTTAAGAAAAATTTTTATGTTTCCAAGTTGCAAGTACTGCGGTCGCATGTGTTAAATTTGTGATAGTTTTAGTGAAAATATTATTAAAACAGTGTAATTACAACTTTAAAATGTGAAAGAAGTCTTAAATTGGCAAAAAAAACTGTAAAAATTTTAACCTAAAATCGGCTGCGAAACATGAACATAAAGAAACGTGAGATGAACAGCTGATTTTGACATCTAGCCCGCTTTATTCTGCTTTCTACTTCATTCCTCTCCGAGTCGGCCCTACCTTAAAATTCTGCCATGACTATGCTTCTTCGATACCTGAGCGCTCCTTCGGATAGAATGCAGCCATTATAAGGTTATCCAGATATTTGACATACCCTTATTTTATGTAAACAAAAGACACAGATATAATCGTAGACGTAGAGTTTTTTGTTTGCTATATTTTTTGATAAATTTATTTCAATCTTAGGTAGGTTTAATAAATTTAATTTTTACTTATTTTTACTCAAATATAAAAAAAAAAAACAAAACGTAATAAAAATCTCTGTATACAACATTCAGAAGTTTTATTTTTCCAATAATATTTTACTTCTAAAATGTGACCATAAATTTTTAAAGCTCATAATATTTTGGTTCAACACAAGCAAGTATTTCAAAAAGTAGTAGTCAAATGTACAGGGTTGCCCATATTCGACGGACCCATGTTTTTGTTAAAAAAATCAAAGAAAAAAATAAAAATTTGGCGGTTGGCAATCTTAATCATTTAATTTGTTCCAAGTAGATTTGTTTACATTAATTTTTGAATATGATATATCTCAAATGGCCGCCTCTGGCGTTGATGGCGTATTGTGCCCTTTTTGCAGCATTTTCCATCGTTTTAGCCAACATTTCGGCCGGAATAGCGGCTATTTCTTCACGAATGTTGTCCTTGAGCTCTTCTACGGTCCTTGGCTTGTTAACGTAAACCTTTGACTTCAAATATCCCCACAAGAAGAAGTCAGGCGGCGTCAAATCGGGCGAATGCGGTGGCCAGTCCAAATCACCACTTTTCGACATCAAACGGCCCGAAAACAAATTCTTCAGAAAATCGATTGTTATGCGACTTGTGTGCGGTGGAGCACCGTCTTGTTGAAACCAGAACTGCCTCATACGCTTTCGACGAATAATTGGCATCACAAAATTGGTCATCATGTCGCGATAACGCTCCTGGTTGATGGTAACAGCATGGCCATTTTCATTTTGGAAGAAAAACGGCCCAATGACCGTTTTCGCACTAACGCCGCACCAAACTGTGACTTTTTCGTCATGAAGAGGCACTTCTTGAATCTCCTGAGGATTTTCAGTGGCGTAAATACGGCAATTTTGCTTATTTACGGTCCCATTCAATGTGCACTTCTCACATTTTTTAATATTTTAAAAGCACGTTGAGTTTTCACAATTGACTTCTTCTGTTGAATGTAAATTTCAACTATTTCAGAGCGCTCGCGTGGCGTGTATTGTTCCATGGTAAAAATCTGCTTGGACTGACGCTTCAAACGCGGTATGTCATTAAGCGATCTGACATCTCTGTCAAAAGTTATGGCATTGCCAGATGGGTCCGTCGAATATGGGCAACCCTGTATCTTTATTGGTTTGTAATATGAAAAAGTCTGATATTCCGGCAACTGCGTGATTTTTATGTCCTTACAAAATTGCTCTTTTGCTCTCCTCTTCAAATAAGAGTATTCATTCTTGTGAGTAGACGTCAAATATCTGGACAACCTTATAATAATTGAATCATACGGCAATGTTATTGTCGTCGTTAATCGTCGTTAATGTGTTTAAGCCATTATTTTGTGAGTTGACGTCAAATATCTGAACAACCTAATAATAATTGAATAATGTGTACAACATGTTGTGACTTTGATCAGGCATCAGTTTACGTTCCTTTTTTATTTCTGTGAACACAATTGTTTTAAAAGTGATCAAATAGGGGAAGAATTGTGTTTTCACGTTATATTTTGAGTTATTTATTTCATTTGTTATAAAAGCACACTTATTCTAATAAAGCCAAATTTTTAACTGGAAATACTCAATACGTTGAGCAAATGTATCAAAAATATAAAGTGCGGCGAAAGACAGACATTTTTACATGTTGTGATTAGACACTGATATTTTTTCGTTCAGCAGACACACACTAACCGATTGCACAAAAGTTGTAACTGCTGAACGCAGCCAATAAAATTTGGCACTAATCAACAGTTGCTCTCTCCCTGTCAGAATTTTTTGACAGACCAGGGGCAATTTAAAGTGTGGTGAAAAATTCGCTTCCACCTGGTTTTCTTACACCATGGTATAGAGCATGATACAATGATAAGGTAGGCCCGCTGCGCTGAGTGCTCTCACGCGTCAACGAAGAGTGGATAATGAGAAGCAACATTAATGTCAAAACGACGAATTTCGTAGAAATTGCAAATGAAGAAAATATTTTGTTTCCAAGTTGCAAACAGTGCGGTCGCGGGTGTGAAATTTGTGCTAATTTGAGTGAAAATATTATATAAAAAGTGTAATAAAAACTATAAAATGTGAAAGAAGTATTAAAAATGCAAAAAAAAAAACCTGTAACAGTTTTAACCTAAAAACAACTGCGAAACGTGAGCATAAAGAAATTCGCGATGAACAGCTGATTTTGACATCAATGTAGCTTTATTCTGCTTTCTACTCCATTCCTCTCCGTGATGACCTTACCTTATAATTCTGCCATGGTATAGAGGAAATTGTTTATTCTATTCTATTTATAGTAAGAGAATATATTCAGGGAGGCAAAAAAGCATACTCATGCAGGGCTCTATTGTTGAATGCAGCTGAGATGTCTGGAAATTAATTCTTTGTGGTTGAGGGCTTTTTCTATGGGTGCTGCTAGGGGGTGTTGTGCCGTCTTAACCGATTTACCTTTCGTGTGCGCGTGTTGGTTAGTTGTTAGAAGGGATTGGCTTACGTCGTTCCTTAAGTGCCAGTCTATCAGTTTGTCCCAAGTTTTGGATACAAAGGAGATTAGACTAATGGGCCTTTGTCTTCCGAATACAGGTGGCTGCTCTTGCATCATATATTTAAGCTTTATCATTAAAAGTTAGTAAGCATTTTGAAACTTCTAAACGTTTTGTGTTACAAATAAACTTCTTAGACTTCCAGACCAGTCACTTTTTTCCCAAATTTTCTATCAAACCTATCAAAAATCTTCTCGAAAATGTCCTAGAAAGAAAAAATAATCTAGTTTGGTATACATTCTGTCCAAAACTTTTGCAATCAAACAAAATTAATGCCTTGTTTTCAATTTTTGAGCCTAACCCAAAATATGAATTTGTTTACCTTTATTCCAACGTTCCTTCAACACTCACCGCTCACTTTACAACAAAGCCAAAATAACGTTTTGATCAAAAAAGTAACACAAGATTTCAAAATCAAAAAAATTTTTTCATTATTTTTTTATAAAGTAAAAATTAAAAAGGAAAATAGTAAAATTTCGATAATATTTAAACAATATTTTTTGCATTATTTAAAATCATTAAATTACATTGAGTAATTTTCGTAATAGAAAAATCCGCAGTTATCTTGAGGACACATCGATGAGGAAATTTTCAATTTGAATACACTCTAATTTTCCCCAAAAGGCAAAACCCCAAAAAATATATAGATTAGGTGGTGGTGTTAGCGTTAGCCTGCGTCCAAATCTAACGTATCGAAAGGTGGAAAATTAATTAGTTTCTCGTTTTTGCCTACAACTTAATGAGCTCCGATTCGGATTTGGATATGGAAATGGAATTGGAAATGGATATGAATATACCTCATAATGCACGGACGACCTTTGGATTTCCAAAACCATTTCCCAACAACTATACGAGTCTCTCGCTGAATCCAGAATTTTTAACACCTCAGGAGAAGCCAATCTGTATGATCGAGAGATCGTTTACGAGTGATGCCAGCTTTTTCATAACACCGGAGCAGAGTGCCAAAATGGCGGGTATGAAAATATTTGCAACGGTTATGTTGAATGCCTGGCGTAGGAGACGCGCCGAATGCAAACATTTGTACGAAAAGTTGGAGGAACTGAAGCAAGGCGTAAGATTATTTTGGCGTCATTTGATGGGTATTTTTATACTGATTGAATTTTTGTTTTTTTTTAACAGTCCATGAGGGCTAAAAATCAATTGCACGTCTATAACACGCTGTTCCGTGTCGAACAACGACGCAACGATGAGCTAACCTGCAAGCTTAAACATTCACTGGTACACATAAATGAGGCAAAATCCTCTTGTGAGAATCTCACAACCTCACTCATAAGTCTCAAGGCGGATCATGCACTACTAGAACAGGAGCTAAACAACAAATACAAGGATACCGATAACATGAATGTTGTGCTAATGCAGACCAAGGCCGAGCTGTTTCGCATTATGATGGAACATCGAAATTTGAAGTCACAGCTGGTGAAGGAGCAGCGTAAGCTACAATTTATGGAGAGCCAAAAGAACAAGCTTATCAATGAGGTAAAATGGGTTGGGGTCGTGTTAAACTTGGAACAGTTTTAGAGTTTGCACTAATTACAAAATTGACATCAGAGTTGAAAGTATCTATATAATCCTCTTGACGCTCTTCATTATTTATTTTTTTTTTTAAGATTTGTGAACTGGGTGCCGAAAACCGTAAAGCGGAAGAAAAATATAGCAAAGATTTAGAAATAAAAGAAGAAGAATTAACTGAATCTAAGCGAAAAGTTAAACAACTTGAGAAAGAAATAAACGAAATAAAGGAGTAAGAAATGTAAAATCAAAAATTAAACTCCATTCAATTGATACGTTTTTGGTGCTTTAGGAAAACCACCAGAAACTCGCTCAAAATCTCTGGATCTGAAATTCTATTGAAGCGTGAAGTTCAACTGCTACGTTTACATTGCACTGCCCTCCGACAAGAGCTGAATGCATCACTCAATAACCGCATCAAAGGTATCTGGAAACAATTGTGCTGTTATCAACAGTCGACAATGCGTTTCGCTCATATCTTGGCCTTCTATCTGTTGCCGGCAACCCCAAAGCCCGTCGATCCAAAGTTTCCATGGGCTCAAAAGTTTCTCGTCCGTTTGTAAAAGTTGATGATTTTAATTTCTATCGACAAATCAACAAATAACGAGTTGTTTATGCGTTGTACTCCTATGAAGTTGTAGTTAATTGTATTTAATGAAAAAAAAACACTAAAATACTAAGAGAATAAAATTTAAACAATTTTTAATGTTGTAAGTAAATCTTCTTGAATGTTATAAACGGCACAAGAAAAAAAAAATTAATAAAAAGTCACCTAATTTGCCCAAACTAACTATCGTGTGAAATTAATAAATAAAACAAAAATTGTGACAACTTTAAGAGGTCAAACTAGGCGCGTTGGACTCTAAACATATCCCTCGGAGAATTTTTATAGAGTGGCGTCGTGCTTTTTGTTTGCACAGTGTTTAATTTGCACAGTGTTATTAAAATCAAACATATGTATAAAATACTGTTTTTGATTTAAATTTTTAAAGCTTGGCAACCCGTGTTTAAAACAGGTTTTTCGCAGGCAACCTTATATCACCGTGTTCGCAATAATATTATCCTTATTTTGATATAAGGTTTATTGAGTAAGCAGATGAATGCAATTTACTAGATTGTATCGAAAAATAAACACCCGATTCCAATCCTAAATAATGAAATAGAACGGAAAGACAATTCAGAAAATGTATCTATATAATTAAATTTAAATTTATATATATATATAAAATTTATATTTATATATATACTAGCTGAATACCCGGTGTTACTCGGGGGTTGGTATAAGTATTTTTGAACTCATTTGTCGTTTTGAAAATACTTTCCACAAATCGCATAGAAGGCCCTTTGCTGTCCTTTGTAAATTCCAAACAATGGCAGGTGCCTTGCGAGTATGAGAATCGCATAGAAGGCCCTTGATAAAAATAAAACATTTTGAAATTTTGATTTTTTTACACTTTTTTCGATTTTTTTTTTCTTTTTTTTTTTAAAAACCCGAACCGAAAAAATACCTTTCCAACAAAGTATAAATCATCAAAATCGGTTCGGCCGATCTCGAGTTATGGGATTACATCGCATTCGGACACTTTCTTTTATATATATAGAAGATATATATATATATTTTTAATGAATTCCTGGTTCCCCAAATAGCGGTCTTCTATGAAAATCGTGTGTTTTTGTACTGGAACCCATCTAACGCTAAATTTTTTTATAAAGAATACTATAGATATCGATTCACTATTAAAAACAACTTATGGATGCAAATTTTCAGAGATCGCATTACGTACAAGAGTGTCAGCATAGAAAGAAAAAACCATTATTTAACCTATATTCAACTAATTTTGTACTGGAGCACATGTTAAGGTACACTTTTTTACAAAAACCACCATAGATCTCAATTAACCGCTTAAAATAACTTATGCATGCAAATTTTCCAAGAGATCAACCACGTACAGTGGCGTCAGCATAAAAATTAAAAAACCATTATTTGCAATATTTTCGACTACTTTTGTACTGGAGCCCATCTTAAGGAACACTTTTATACAAAAACCCATATAGATCTCAATTAACCGCTTAAAATAACTAATGCATGCATATTTTTTAAGAGATCAAGCACGTGTCAACATAGAAATAAGAAACCATTACTTACCATATTTTTGATTACTTTTGTACTGGAGCCCATCTTAAGGTACACTTTTTTACAAAAACCCCCCTAGATCTCAATTAACCACTTAAAATAACTTATGCATGGACATTTTTCAAGAGATCAAACACGTACAGTGGTGTCAGCATAAAAATTATAAAAACATTATTTGCAATATTTTCGACTACTTTTGTACTGGAGCCCATCTTAAGGTATACTTTTTTACAAAAACCCCATAGATCTCAATTAACCACTTAAAATAACTTATGCATGCAAATTTTCCAAGAGATCAAACACGTACAGTGGTGTCAGCATAAAAAATTAAAAAACCGTTATTTGCAATTTTTTCGACTACTTTTGTACTGGAGCCCATCTTAAGGTACACTTTTATACAAAAACCCATATAGATCTCAATTAACCACTTAAAATAACTTATGCATGCATATTTTCCAAGAGGTCAAACAAGTACAGTGGCGTCAGCATAAAAATTAAAAAACCATTATTTGCAATATTTTCGACTACTTTTGTACTGGAGCCCATCTTAAGGTATACTTTTTTACAAAAACCCCCATAGATCTCAATTAACCGCTTAAAATAACTTATGCATGCATATTTTTTAAGAGATCAAGCACGTGTCAACATAGAAATAAGAAACCATTACTTACCATATATTTGATTACTTTTGTACTGGAGCCCATCTTAAGGTACACTTTTTTACAAAAACCCCCATAGATCTCAATTAACCACTTAAAATAACTTATGCATGGACATTTTTCAAGAGATCAAACACGTTCAGTGGTGTCAGCATAAAAATTATAAAAACATTATTTGCAATATTTTCGACTACTTTTGTACTGGAGCCCATCTTAAGGTAGACTTTTTTACAAAACCCCTCATAGATCTCAATTAACCACTTAAAATAACTTATGCATGCAAATTTTCCAAGAGATCAAGCACGTACAGTGTTGTCAGCATAAAAATTAAAAACCATTATTTGCAATATTTTCGACTACTTTTGTACTGGAGCCTATCTTAAGGTATACTTTTTTACAAAAACCACCATAGATTTCAATTAATCACTTAAAATAAATTTGCATGCAAATTTTCCATGAGATCAAACACATACAGTGGCGTCAGCATAAAATTTAAAAAACCATTATTTGCAATATTTTCGACTACTTTTGTACTGGAGCCCATCTTAAGGTATACTTTTTACAAAAACCACCATAGATTTCAATTAACCACTTCAAATAACTTATGCATGCAAATTTTCCATGAGATCAAACACGTACAGTGGTGTCAACATAGAAAAAAAAACCATTATTTACCATATTTTCGACTACTTTTGTACAGGAGCCCATCTTAAGGTGCACTTTTTTACAAAAACCCCCATAGATCTCAATTAACCGCTTAAAATAACTTATGCATGCATATTTTCCAAGAGACTAAACACGTACAGTGGCGTCAGCATAAAATTTAAAAAACCATTATTTGCAATATTTTCGACTACTTTTGTACTTTTGCACAATACAATTGATCATAAGAAGCATAAGAAGTGTTGTGAAATGTTTGAAAACAAATGATTGAGAATTGCACCTACACGTTTTATGCCGACTCCGAACGACTTATGTTCTCAAGAAGCTTTTCATCGCAGTATTTATTCTCTGAGGTTTGCCATTGTCTGCAGAGCGATGACGGCCGAACAGAAAAATTAATTCAATTGAAAAAACTTTCTGTGTCAGGTACAAATTGAACCAGGGTTCTCTGGCGTATGGCCCACGCACTCTACCCACTGCGCCACGGCAACCCAACATTGGCATATTCAACAGGATTCATACCTTCGATTAGAATGTAGTTTGTTGCGTAAACAAATGGTTGCGAATTTTTAAAAAAATGCATTTTTCCATTTCGATTTAATTATAGACTTGACAGAAATTTTTTAGGCAACCCACTGGCGTTATCTCTTTCAATATACTTATTTTTTTAAAAAATACTTTTCATCGAGTTTGAAGGTCGTTTCTTATTCGGATCTTATACTAATAGTGCTGATTGTAGTCATCATTGTAGCTCCGAAATGACGCTCGCTCAAATGCTTATAACTTTTAAATGGCTTGAACTGCCTGGAATGGCTTTGAAATTTTTATAGTATATTACACACTGTGACAAAAAAAAAGAATCAAAACAAAACTTCTGGGATGTGACATAGCGTAGGTTGTAGGTATATTTAAATAGATTTTTTGGTGCACATCGAAATTTTGAATAACGGTAAGAAAACGGTTTTTTCGCACATGCGCTTACTTATACGCCCATAAGTTCGTCAAATATCCATAGATTTTCATTTTCTTACCGGTTTTGGAAAGAAAAAAGAAGGTCTTTAAACATAACTTACATAACTTTACAGGATTCATTTACTATATTGTAGTATTTGCTAGGTAAACCTTTTTTTTTGTTTTTTTTTTTACAATTTTTGGCTTTGGTGATGTTTTTGAAAACTATTTCTTCGCTTCGCTTCGCGCTTATCCCCTGAAAAGTAGACGTAAGTATAGTGAGCCACGCGTATTTTTTTTGTTATAGACAGTAACCATATGAATTAAATTACTAAATTTTAGTCTTATAGGATCAAAACCGTATTATAAATGGCATTTTTGTTGATATGTGGGATGTAAAAGAGGGTGTGACAACATGTTTTTCATAAGCTTAGTCAAAAAATACAAAATCAGGAAAAGTAACACGTATGTGCATCTTTTCTCACGTTTTGACCGAGATTTTGCACCCTTCATGTTTGAGCAACTCCTCTGCACGTACGTTTAGAAAGTAGAGGTTTAGATTTGTTGATTTGATTCGCGGCATTTAAGATTTTATATGCGGATATTGAATTAATGCTAGTGCATCTACTTCTTATATGCGGATGTAAATTAGGGTTTCTACATCTACATTTAGTTTTTCTACACAAACGCTGCAGATCTATACCAGAACAAAAATATTTAAAAAATCAATGAAAATTTATTATTCCCGCAACTATTTACGGATCTGAAAGGTTATGTCGAGCTGAGCAAAAAATCGTATGGGAAGGGGGGTCTATTTTCACATTCTTAGGAGCTACAAGGTTAATTAATATTTCACGACTTTGATTCACGTTATTGTTTCTAGCAGAAAAACTAACTTACATAAAACTTATTGTGATAGCTCATTATAAAGGCTATCGACTAATCAATTCTCACAAATTCACAATATCACAATTCAAACTAATATCACATTAAGTCCTTACCGAAATGAGGTGCGATCTCTAAATTTTATAATTCTCTAAATTAATATAAGTATTGTATTAATTTGAAGAAAAACGGTCAGCTATAAACAAAGCTATATGCTCTCAAACTTTTAATTCAATTTACTCAAAACTATCGAAAGCCACATACGACACTTAATTGCTCAGGCGAGTATTTGTTGAACTTTTAGTTAGAAACTCTACTCAAAAATGTTTCCTCGATCTTTTTCTTTTTAACTGATCATCTTCGGTTTCTCGTTTAAGTGACCAGCAGTAATTTGTCATCATTTTGATTTTATTTTTACCATAAAAGCGTTTTTCTATAGTAGCGATTTCTTGGTGAAACCGTTCTCATTCCACTCGTGTTCAGTATTCTGTTAACAGAATGTTTATTTTATTGTTAGTAACAAATTCAAACAAAACTGCCAAATTGATATTTGCGATACTTCACTACTGCACAGTACTTCAGTGCACTGTATTTCACTGTAGCAGCAGCGCATACACTAGATCTATGCTACAGCTCAGCAACGAAAGGAATCAGTTGAAATGCAGTGAAATACAGTAACAGGCAGTGCTTATGTTATGATGCAGAGCAGAATATCAAAACATAAAGCGACACTTCAGTGAAGTAACAGTAAATCATAGCAAGCATAGCGAGTGCTTGCATCAGTGTCGATCTTTTTAAGCTTTGTCTATTTGCAATAATTTTGTTTGTGTTAAAATGTTTTAATGCATTTTTGGTAGGAATCTGTGAATGAAACGTTATAAAAACAAAACTTTTACGGAAGGAACGCATAAATCGCATACTCGAATCGTGCTGAACAGATTATAACATGACAAAAAAAAACAAACCAATCGTGGTACCTGTAAGTACTTCAGTAACAGTGCAATAGGTTCTACTTCAGTTTTGTTCTATTGTTCTGCTGCTTGCATGTTCTACTGTCTCTTCGTGCAGTGTTTGTTTTGTATATCAAAACCTTTCTTCACTGATGTGCTTGTTTTGATATGAGAGGGTAGGTGAGCGGAAGTTGTTGAAAGCAGAGCTGATGGTTTGCAAGTCATTTGTACAGTGCTTGTGCAGCTCTTCAGTTAATACACATCATGAATCTAAAATATCGGCAAATGGCTTTTTTCCTAAAATGTTGAATAACTCAAATACATATTACTCGTTTTAAATAAACTAAGCTGCAAAAGAACACAAAATGAAATGTGTTTTGAAATTGCATACCAAAAGTAAATAGTTTTATACAAATTTGACTTATTAATTTTCGTTCAAAGTAAGGTGTCAATTTTTATTCAAGATTGCAATGTAATACAATTTTTTTACATATAGCTCCCTTAATTTTTATTCAAGATTGCAATGTAATACACCGAATTAAGACGTATGCTTTTTTAACTCCATCTACCTCGATTTTGATGTGCATGAAAAATTTGTGGTATGCCGCAATGTTACATTTAACTACATCTAAAACCTACACTATGTCGCATCCCAGAAGTTTTTTGACTCTCACACCGTGTTATTGAATAGTTGTAGAATAAAAATTTAATTTTTTGAGACCTCTACATCTATTTTCACCCCCTAAATAAGGTGTTGTATTAACCATTTTTCCGTAATTATCATTAACTATAACAACTTTAGTGCGCTATTTTTTTCATTGCACTAATTTCTGATCAAAGTAATATTTAATTATGACTAAAGTGTATGTAAATAATTCACTAATATTGCACTATCACTACAACGCGTTATGAATAATGTACTATTATTGCATTATCACTAACAAACTAACCAACCAATGTTGATGAAAAGTATTTTCTCCGAGTCGTGCGAATTCATATCTGCTATAAAATATAAAAATAACCTCTATTAAGCCGACGTGGTTCTCTATTAAATGGACAAATAAATCGGTGTCACGAATGTCCGCTTAGGAGAGGTTTCAATGTAATAGTAGCTACATTTACAAAACACTTTTGACTTCTGGACCAGTTGAGCGTTTGGTTTATTTTGCCAGCATGGTTAACACGCCTCGCAGGCGGAGTATTTCAGAATATTTTTTCTTAAATTTGAAAAATATTTTAATTTTTTTTTTGTTATAATGAATTTTTTTTTGGTTTGGTTTATTTTGCCAGCATGGTTAACACGCCTCGCAGGCGGAGTATTTCAGAATATTTTTTCTTAAATTTGAAAAATATTTTAATTTTTTTTTTGTTATAATGAATTTTTTTTGTAAAGTTTAATGTGTTTTAGACCGTTAAAAAAAAATAGACCATATGTAAAATTAATGCCAATCGCCCAGGTTGTTATTGATTGCGGTTTGTAATTTCATTGCACACATATCGCTCTAAAAGATTTTAAAGCTTAAACGTACCAAATAATATGCTGCTGGTTTGCTTATACTATGCGGCTTATTATATACTATGCTTCTTTATTAGTAATCCGTATAAAAAACAATTTCATATAAAATTGAAAAAAAAATGGGCAAATTGCTCAGCAATGCCACAGTCTTGGAAGTGTTCTGAACAGCAAATTTACGAAAATCCGAAGCTAAGCTACAAGTTACTTAACCAAGAAATTTTGAAAACGGTAGACTTTGGGAATTTGTTGTCGGCCTCAGTGGGGCGCAGAACGTATCCGCTCATTGCACTCTTGTGAAAGAATGAATGAAAGCGGCTGGTTCTGTCCCCGCATAACCGTGCGTATGACCCGGTGTCATGCAGCGGAAGACCAACAATACGAATTCCACATCATGTCCGACCAGAGCAATTACTGGGAAACAATAGTGTGACGGATGCCACTGAGCAGATCTGCAAACACTAATAACGGTTCTAGCGATCAATGTCCAGCTACGTGCCATCACAAACAGAAGACACACACTTCCAATTGCATGGGCAAAAGAAGTGCTATATATGCAATGAAATGACGAAAAAGTTACTATGAATTTACAAGACACCAATGGAAAACATAGCTGTCAAACTACTGGTTTGTGAGTATAGTTTACTGTTATAAAAGGTAGTGCTGCCGCCTAACGTCAAGTTAATGCAATCGTTGGGGTGGTTTAAGAATGTGGCTTTATGTACACACGAATTGTTGAGCTATATGCCAGCTGTTTCGATACAAAAATGTCCCTTTTTCCTAAAAATAATCACATCACTTTCAAATTATAATCAAAGACATTTGTTATGTTTTGTTATGTTATGTTATGTTATGTTATGTTATGTTATGTTATGTTATGTTATGTTATGTTATGTTATGTTATGTTACGTTATGTTATGTTATGTTATGTTATGTTATGTTATGTTATGTTATGTTATGTTATGTTATGTTATGTTATGTTATGTTATGTTATGTTATGTTATGTTATGTTATGTTATGTTATGTTATGTTATGTTATGTTATGTTATGTTATGTTATGTTATGTTATGTTATGTTATGTTATGTTATGTTATGTTATGTTATGTTATGTTATGTTATGTTATGTTATGTTATGTTATGTTATGTTATGTTATGTTATGTTATGTTATGTTATGTTATGTTATGTTATGTTATGTTATGTTATGTTATGTTATGTTATGTTATGTTATGTTATGTTATGTTATGTTATGTTATGTTATGTTATGTTATTTTATGTTATGTTATGTTATGTTATGTTATGTTATGTTATGTTATGTTATGTTATGTTATGTTATGTTATGTTATGTTATGATATGTTATGTTATGTTATGTTATGTTATGTTTTGTTGTTATGTTATGTTATATTATGTTTTGTTATGTTACATAACAACTTAGGGTCAGTTTTTCAGTACGAGTTTAAACTTTTGTAAAATTAAACCGAGCTTAAGTCACCAAAATTGGACGTTTAAGCTTTAGTTAAATTAAACCGAGTTTAACTCACCAAAATTGGACCCTTTAAACTCGGTTTAACTAGATATTTTAGCATTCGTTTAAATTGACTTAAATTATCATATAATGCGTTTCTTTTTTGCCTAATCCGAGGTTTTAGGGCCAGTTTTTCAGTACGATTTAAACTTTAGTTAAATTAAACCGAGTTTAACTCATTAAAATTGGACGTTTAAGCTCGGATTAGGAAAAAAAGAAACACATTAGTGGTACTCATGAAAGCTCGCAAATGCCTCGAATACCACGTAAACCTCGCAAGTTTTCAATTCGTATATCAGCTGTTCTCTATTTCCATACAAAAAAAGTTTAGGCGGTGCTCGCAAAGTTCCCATGCATTTTCAGTTCGTAAACCTCGTATGAATTCAATTCTGTTGACAACAGCTGATTTACCATTCGTTACCTGCAGGGTGTGTTCATGAAAACGCGTGTGCAAATTTGCGCATATACGAATATGCTAGATTGCGAGCTCTCATGAGTACCATTATTATATGATGATTTAAGTCAATTTATATTCAACGAATGCTAAAATATCTAGTTAAACCGAGTTTAAACTTCCAATGTTGGTGAGTTAAACTCGGTTTAATTTAACTAAAGTTTAAACTCGTACTGAAAAACTGGCCCTTACTGAGTTAAACACGGATTAAGTTAACTAAAGTTAAAACTCGTACTGAAAAACTGGCCCTTAATTTAAAAATACGATGACCCTCCGTTCTGTATTATATAGAACAATTCTGTATTTGAAGAAATTGTTTTCATATGATTTATTTTGTCCAATAAAAGATATAAAAGTTGTATTTTAGGATGTTTATTTGCAAGGAATTTTTCGTAATATATATATCTATCTATCTAATCTATCTATCTATTTTCTATATTATTATTACGCAAGCGCATTTTTTGTGATGACTATCAAACATATACTGTAGAGGCGATTTTCATGAATAGGATAGCAATTGAAAGGCCTTGCTCTGTAGATGTGCAATAAGGTCTAATTTTTTTCTTAAATGTTGTGTAATTTTTTAAAAAAAGGCGAAACAATTTTCTATGAAACAAACCAAATTTCTTTGTGATGACTAAAAGTACGTGATAGATTTTTATTATAATGCTATGATAATAACTGGAACATTGAAAGTTTCTATGAAATCCTTGGTTTTAAGGTAAAAATAGTCCTTAATATAAAAACAAAATTACCTATCACTATCACATTTTTATTTTGGCGTTTTAACGCCACACGGGACTAGTGTTAATTAAAATAAAGAAAATCTGCAGTAAATTTTAATTTTCCCAAGTGTTCTGAAATAATATTTTATATATGTAAGTATATTTGAAGAACAAATAAAAATTCTAAAGAATATTTAGGAGACACTATTCAACTTTAGTTGTTATGCTTTAGAAAATTAAAGTTAAGTTAAATGTAAAGTTAAAATCGGTTACATTCAAATTGGCCAAGGTCATTTAATTTTTTTTTTTTTACATCCTTGAGAATCTTAACTGTGACTTAAAAATGCTCTTCACCTTTTGAACCTTTTGAAATCGGTAAGTTAAAATATGTTATAAAACTTAATAAAATATCTTAGAGAAAACATTGACATCCAGTTGGTAGAATAGTGTAATTCCAACATAATTTTATGTGAAATTCGTAATGTAGTTATTTAAGGTACAAAAACAGTAAATATTTCAAGACAATTGATGTATTGAGCTTATTTAACTAACAAATTTAAGCAATTTAATTTCGTCAGAAGGTCATCGAATGCCCAAGTAGTAATTGCAACTAATTCTACTTCTAATTTTTCTAATTTTTCTAATTTTTCATTTAAAAAGGATAAAATAAATTATTTTGTTAACTACAATTTCCACTATAGCCAATTATTTGAAATACTTATGTAATTTTTATGAAGTGTAGGATTCTCTTTCAAAAATTTGTCGAACAGAATTAACCAAACATGAACTATTTAGTGAATTTAAAAATTTTTTTAAATTGCTTTATGTCAAAGCTAATTTGTCGAAAAGCCAGATAGATTTTAAATATACATTTTTAAATTTTTAAATAGGATTAGTAAATTTTTTTTTATAAAAATTGATCATGCAACGCTTTTTTAATACTACAAAAAATTGTGTTTAAGGAAAGCGCTTTTTTATAAAAAAAAAACGAAATGGCCATTTCAGCCCTTGAAAGGACTTTGATCGAGCTTCTTATGACCAATTGTGTTGTGTGTGTTGTGAAATGTTTGAACACAAATTATCGAGAACTGGACCTACATGTTTTACGCCGACTCCGAACGGCTTATGTTCTCAAGAAGCTTTTCATGGCAGTTTTTACTCTCTGAGGTTTGCCATTGTCTGCAGAGAGGTGTCGGTGTCAATTGAAAAAATTGTCTGTGTCAGATGGAGGATTCGAAGGAAGCTTATTTTCTCAGTACTTCTTCTCAGAAATCAATTAAAATAGCTGAAAACAGTTGCGTAATATATAAAATAATAGAAAATACATAATCAGTTCATTTTGATAACTCAAATCATCTGTTTTTGTGTCATTGTAAAAATAAAATTGAGTTTTTGTGGCCTTTTCTCATTTTGGCACAGGAATATTTTTATTATTGTAACATAATAAAATCAAAATCAACATTTTTTGACCACCAAAATAAGTAAAAACTTGCAAAATGTGAGACCTTTCAGACTTCTACTTAATATCTAGCCATTGAAAAGATACTTTATTACCAACAATATGGAGCTTAATTTTAGCCTTTCCAATAAGTTGAGGCTAATAATAATTCGAATATTAAAAAATTTAAGTAAGTTATCATGTAACTTTATTGAAAATTAATAATTTATTTATATATTAAAATGTTGTTTTCTTGCATCTGCAAATATTATCAAAAATATTTTGTTTTTTTTTTTTTTGAGATTATTTTATTAATAAATATAATCCATATATTTCCCAGGTGCCACGATTTTACTATGGATTTCTAAAGACCATTCAATACAAATAGGAATCACCAAAGGAAAAATCGATATATTGGCTTAACAATATATTTTTGATAATGAAATCTGGTAAAAAAAATCAACTCTATCTCTTTTATCACCGATGAGGGCAATGATATTTCATTTTACATAGTTTGAGTATATTTTATAAGATTTAAGATAAGTATCTTTCAAAATATGTTTTATTGGATGGTATACGTTTAGTACTTTATATTTTATAAATAATCTGATGTAGAGAAAGATTTATTTGCTTGCAGAAAGCATTTATTTATTTCAAAAGGGCTGTTATTAATACGGTTAAATTATAATAAATTCTTAAAACTTAATATTTTACCTTTAATTTTGTATATAAAAAATTTTACTTAATTATTTTCTGTTGACACAATTTCATAATTCTAAGACATATTTTTTATTAAACTTATACATAAATAAGGCAATAAGGTTCATAATTGTCCTACTACGAAATATTTATTTTTGAATATATATAATCTATTCGTATATTTGGCAAATTATTGCTATAATTAGAAACTTTTTATTTTTTAATTTTTGTTTTTCAATATCTAAAATCAGTTTTACCCATGATTTTTTGATACTTTTTTACAGTGAAATTATATTTCATACAACACGTTACTTGCTTAATTCGATAGCATAATGTAGAAGATAGAAAAATTTTCTAAAACAGATATTACAGCAAGAAAATTATTTTTAAAAATCGATAACTTATCAAGATATCGATTTTTTACTTTATGCGAATAACGTTGTAAGCGACAAATTAATCAAAAATGGTTTTTTTGCATACAACCATTAAAAATACTCTGGCGCATATATACAGACAAATTTCTTTCAAACATATACACCAAAAAATTAGAAATCGAAATGAAAAGGCTATAAGTGCGCCATTAAAAGCGTTTTTTTTTCAATTCTTGAAAACTTATAATTTGTCGCTTACAACGTTATTCGAGTCAACGCTTCAAATATTTTTGGTTACATACAAAATGACACTTTTAAACTTTGGCGCTAGGAAAATCATAATTCTGCCCATATTTTTTTATTAGTTTCATACTTTTTATATGAATCTACAATAGTAATAGCACATGTTGATATAAATTTTCATAATTACCCACAAAATTCCTAAACACCGAGCTCCCTCGGTGTGGCAAGACCACATTAAACAAATTTTAAACACTACAAATGTTCACATAAGGTTTGTGTCTCTGCTTTGAACCAGCTGTGATGCCATCTGACTGTACTTTAAACAACTAATCGAAACTGTTCGGCCAATTTTTAGTGTATAACAGAATTGTGACGTTTCATAATCAACCCGTCATAACAAAATTTTTATTTTTTTTCTGTTAAGTTGCAAGCAAATTTATTGAACAAAAAAATTATTCCAAGCAGTATAATTAACTTGGAAGACAAAATTTGTGCTAAATAAAATCTATTATTTGTTTATATAACAAAACGAAGGATTGTTATTTCATTAAAAACTTAAGCACGTTCACTGAATTAATTAAACCTTCATACCCGATGGCGACTGACATCACGTACTGAATAGCAAAGATTACTTCAAATCGAAAAAAATTTGCGTGTTTACAATAGGTAATTATGCAGTAAAACAAAAAAAATATATATATTTGATAATTGCTTTCATATTTAGAGATCACGAAAATTACTATTACGGCGCACCAAACCCGCTGGAAATCTCATAAAATCTAAAATCTTCGCAGGCAAGACAACCGTCAAAGTAAACAGCTAAGGTCAGAAATAAGGTCCACTTTATTGACAGAAAAAAACTAGCTGTTAGCCTGGATTAACGTTTTCAGAGCAGATCTTAGGTAGTAAGGTGAAAATATTTGATTCGCAGAACGAACGCTTGAGAACGATAATTGAATTTTTCATAATTTATGATAATAATTTGTTAACAATCGGTTTCAACAGCTGAGAACTAATAATTTTTGTTCGCACCAAATAGAGCGTAAATGTACTCCAAAAACCTAAAAATACTCATTTCAGGACATAAACGACTAGATTTTATATAAAACTGTGTACATAAGCTATTCGCGCTTTTTGATTTGCTCTGGCCCACTGTGTGATCGCCGCATTCCATTAAGGCGATTATTTTTAGTAGCATATGATCTCCTCCTCCTCAATTGGGAACTCTTTCTTCCGGTAAACAACAGCAGGCAGAGAATGTCTGAAAATAGAATCCAACATTGTCCATTTGGTTGATAACAATCCAGGGATTCGAGTTGTTTTGCAATGGAATAGCCAAAAGGATGTTATTTTTCTTTTTTTGCTTTACACAGTATGTTGATAGGGAATATTTTTGGCTTAAGTATAAAAATGAAAAATATGGGCCAATGATCATTTCAGACGATATACCACCCCAAACAGTACACTTAATTGAGTGTAGTTGTCGCTGATGAACTGTTCTTGGGAAATTGTATTCCTCGGTCATTATCAAATTGAGATTCATTCTCAATTCGCGATTTCTTCTGCTTTAAAGTTTAGCCGGTGTTGGTTGTCTATCGGCTGTAATTCTTGACCGGGCCACCGCGATATCCTCAGTTGTGCCGAACGGCGCAGTGAATTAACTCCCAATAAACTAACTCAAAAAAAAAAATTAAATAACTTCCAAAAATTTTTCATACATTTTGGGAGTTATTTCATTTTCAATAACTTATTAACATCAAATATCATTTATTAACATCAAATAACAATAAGTTATTTCGTTTTTATTGGAAATTGTTTCACTTTTTTATGAAATAACACCCAAAAAATTTGAGAATGAAATAGAGCAAAATATTTGGTTGGGAGTTATTTCATTTAACTTGGGAGCTATTTCATTTCTCTTTAGAGTTATTTTATTTCTTTTAGGTTCGGTTATTTTTTTAATGTTAGGTTCTATTAGGTTTAAGGTTTAGTTAGTTATTTAATTTTTCTTGGGAGTTATTTCATTTATCTTAGAAGTTATTTCATTTCTCTTGGGAGTTATTTCATTAGTAGTTATTTAATTGGTACTTATTTCATTTTTGGTTTGGGAGTTATTTCATTTTCATTGGAAGCTATTACATTTTTTTTAATTCGGTTTTATTTCATTTATCTTCGGAGTTAATTCATTGGGAGATATTTCACTGCGTCGCACAGTGCGTCGACACGATATAAGCAAGGGGCAGAAATAGGAGGAGTGCTTTTATGATAATGAAATTTTGTATACTTCTTCAGTTCAAGCTAATTAAGAAAAAATTTTAAAAATTGTTAAAATTGGTCAGCCCCTGGGGGTACCTCCCTTGGACCTATATTAATTTTTTACATGATTTTATGGGAGGTACATACAAAGCTTGGCCGAATTTAACAAAACTTGGTCAAAAGTAAAAGAAATAGGCGTTTAGATGTGTACTGAAAATGGTTGAAATCGGTTGGATCCTGGGGGTACCTCTCTTGAACCTATATTAATTTTTCATATGATTTTGTATGGGAGGTACATATAAAAATTGACCGATCTTAACGAAACTCGGCCAAAATACTAAAAATAAATATTTATATATGCGCGTTAAAAACAGTTGAAATCGGTAAGACTCTAAGTGCACTTCCCCTGTGCCTATATTAATTTTTTACATGATTTGTATTGGAGGTACATACAAAAGTTGACCAATCTTAACGAAACTCGACAAAATTGCCAAAAAAAACTATATTTTTTTAGATAGATTTGTACAAAAAAGTGATAACATAACAAAATGCCGAAAGTTCGCTTATTCAAAAAGTATTGCATAGTTTTAGGCCTAATTTAATTCTGATGCGGAGAAGAAATGGCCTGATAGAGCATTTTTAAAAAGTCAATATATTAAAAAAGCGGAGTATATTTTACATGTTTCAAAGAGTTGGGCAATTTTGGGCGATTTTTTTTTATTGACCATTAAAAATGGTAAAATTTTATATATTTTGCAGAAAAAAACTTCTTTGCTTATCGATTATAACATTTTTATTTTTTACCTTTTCCAATCAAATGCAAAGCATATTTTTTGCTGTCTTTTACCTTTTGAAAAATAGTTATTTTGTTATAATATAGCTAAAAATTTATTTTTGGGAATTTTTTAGTATGTACTTACGAACGCAAACTGTGCATATGATCATTTATGCAAGAAAATTTTTCGAGTTTGAAGTGTTTCAGCACCCACAAAAATGATTTAATTGTTAAAAATGTTATTGTTTTCTCTTATTTGAATAATTTCCTTTAAAATGATATCAAACATGTTGGATTTCTTTTCCATGAACTTTTTGATTTTTGCCCAAGGAACGGAGCTCTGTGCGCCGTGAGTTGCCATTGCAAAAACCGTAAACAAAAATCATTCCGGCGTATTCGCGTATCAGAAAACATCAATTTAAATTTAGAAGAGAACAACTGAAATTCAGAATTTTATTTGAAATTCAGAAAATATCAATTGAAATTTAGAAAATATCAATTGAATTTCATAAAAGATCAAATGAAATTCAGAAACTTCATTTGAAATTCAGAAAAGATAAATTAGTACTCAGAAATTTCATTTAAAGTTCAAAAAATATCAATTGAAATTCAGAAAAGATCAATTGAAATTCGGGACTCCATTTGAAATTTAGAAAACATCAAATGAAACTCAGAAAAGATCAATTAATTTCAAAAATTCGCCTTGAAATTCAGAAAGCATCAATTAAAATTTAGAAAAAATCAATTGAAATTCACAATATATAAACTATTTCTTTTCTGAATTTCAATTGATATTTTCTGAATTTCGAAAGGAGTTCTAAATTTCAATAATCTTTTCGGAGTTTCAGTTCTAATCTAGTTCGGAATTTCAATTGATGTTTTCTGAATTTAAATTTTTTTTTCTGAGTTTCAATTCATCTTTTCTGAAAATCAACTGGAATTCTGAATTTCAACTGATCTTTTCTGAAGTTCAAATGAAATTTCTGAATTTCAATTCATTTTTTCTAAAATCCAAATGGAATTTGGAAATTCAATTGATGTTTTCTGAATTTCAAATAGAATTCTGAATTTGAATTTCTTTTTTCTAAACTACAATTAGAAATGGTTTACTTGCACGATTAAATTGTCACACACAAAAGAGATTAAATGGAATTGATAGAATTAACTTTTCGTTCATTGCCAACCTTAACTTAATTAAGTCTTTTGTAATGATTTTTTTTAAATAAATGCTTTAAAAATATTATTCAATTTTGGTTAGTTATTGATTTTAAGTAAAAACTTTCAAGGAGAAATTTCAAGACAACTCATAGGAGGTTCAAACTCCTTTGAGGTGGGCGAGAGGGTCCACCCCTTTCCCCTATAATTATATCTTGACTCAAGAAATCAACTGCCGCAGAATTGTCCTTTTGATTTGTGGAACACCCTGTATACAGTGCACCAGCTTGACACCATCGAATTTGGTTCACATCGATTGAAAGATAATGATTTGTATAAGAACATACACACAAACATACATATATGCATACATATCTACAGACACTATGTGTAGTATATAGAAGATTATCAAATTTTGAGGATTATGCATATAAAAATTACATAATTTAAAAAGATGTAAATTGATTGACGGCGTTTTTCATAGACAAACAAGAAATAAGATAAGCATAGGAAACAAACAATTTATTTGTTGATATACTCATAGGTAGAGTGGCACCTGTATTGTAAAAAATTGTTGACAATTGTTGTCTATGTCGTCGAATGCTGTAAAAAAAAGCCAAAATGTTACAACCGAAGAGATATATAAATTTTCAAAAATCTTCTTCACCAACGACCATAGCTATAATAAACAGCGCGCAACATTTACATACCAACGTTTTGGTAGCAAGCGCAACGCTTAAGTATGAAAATTTTAAACCATTGTCTTCATTGGTTAGACAACAAAAAGGAAAATATAGACGAAACAACACGAAGATTCGCGGCAAATGATCAGCAGTCTTGAATTGCTTTGGTAGCCTACCTGATAGTCTAACGCGAATTTGAATTTATAGTCAGTCGTCGCTGTGATTCAACGGCGAGCGAATGTTTAGGCTAGAAGTGATACGTTAACGTGCAGTTTAAACACCAAAAAAAAAAAAAAACAAACTTAGAAAGTATAAAATTAAATTTCGCTGCGCTTCAAAAAAAAGTAAAATTTTCTAAAAAAAAAATTATTTTTGTGAATTTTACTTTACTTGCGGAACTGAAGTGAACATTGCAAGAAAACGTTATTACTAGCTTCGCCTTGCACGCTTGCGCACGTGTTTTGTGCACATTAATAAAATAGTCAAGTGTTATTGAGATTCCGTAATTGTCCAAGTGCTCAGTTTGTGCATACCTTATTCCTCGAAGCGTTAATTATTTGATTTGATAAATAGAAACAATATCTGTGACAATGGTGAAATTTTTATATATGGATCATCCGCTGCATGCTGTGTTGCAGTTCCTGTTGGATCTTCTTATATTCTTCGCAAAGTCTATATTTTATATTTTGGAATCTTTTTACTATACAATACTGCCAGATAGATTCAGAAAACTAAAGGTTTGTTTATAGTATTTCAAAGAAAATTAAGAAAAAGTTACTAGGAAAGGATGAATATGTTATGTTTTCTATAGGATATCTTTGATTTTTCAAAATTTCAAGATTACAATATTTAAGATACAATTTTCAAAAGTTTTCGATACATACTTTTTCAACGGACGTACATTTTTTTTTAATTATGATGTAGAAAACATTAATGTAAACTCTTTTTCTACTTTTAAGACTTACCTCTTAAAATTATTTATGACTCGTTTTTCTACAACAATCAATAGGAGAGAAATAGGTAAAAAAAAACCATCATACTGCCTTGGAAGAAAAAAAAGTATCCCTATTAAAAACCGGGCTGGTTCCTTAAGCAGGGCAATCAGTTCCAAGTCGCACAATTTTTTAAAGTAAAAAATTCTCATTTGGAAAGTAAAAGTTAAAGTTTGAAGAGTAGTTGAAATCTGCTTTATACAAGTACACCTGCCGTGTAAGCCTAATTACTTGGGTCTATGGACCAAGGGTATAGTTTATGGAACGGACGACCAGCACTTAAGTGTCCACTCCATCAACGGAACCGTTTGTAAGGACACACGGTCATCCGGCAGAGCTAAAACAAACTGGAAGCCGTTCCACAAACACAAGCACTACCCGATGCCCTACTAATGAAAACACTACGACTCCAACATGTCATACATTTGTATAAACATGGAGCCGCACTTCTCCCAGTAGCAGAACCAGTACCTAAGTTGCATACACACAACCACAGCCAGCACGAGTTTCCACGAAGGGCCAACCCATGATAGTCTCCTGGGCAACTCGGTCCTGCCAAAGAAGCTTCACAACATCCCAGCAAGTGAGAACAAAAAATTCATGCATGCAAGAGTTGCTGCATCTGGCCGTGCTCAGTTAGAGCACTTAATTGTGCTTGACCGGCAACTTCAATCGGGGCATGAATCTTATTCCCATGTTAATACAACATTACAATACACCCGAATTATCCGTGTCAGTGACACCATTTTCAACTCATTTTTACAGCCTCAGTTGTCTCCTTGCCTTCGATAGATAGGGTCATAATAGGTTTAGGTCAATTGCTGTACCTTCGCAGGCTTTTTCCATATCGATATACCGATTATGACCTGCTACCAAGATGGGCGCCACCCCGAGCTCTTGGTGGGCCCTGTCAGTTTTACGTGATAGGACGTAACCTACACACAACCATCCTCTTTTATCCTTGCTTTGGACAGGCAGGTTTGCATCCGATGACACCTGCCCTGGCGGAGTTTTTGAAATGTAGTATTATTTGCATGCAAAATGTAGTGTCACGTAACGAAAGTATATGAGTGTATAACAAGCGAAACTGTGTATCACAGAACTGCACAAGCCTACTTGAAGTTCAAGCTTTTCAAGTACTTGACTTTAAGTATGTATCCAAACTTGAAAAAGCAAGCTTTAGCCTGCTTACAAAAATTCCAAACAGATACAAGTTATATTCTTGCTTTCTCGTTGGCTTGGCTTGTTGAAGTAAGCTTGTTGGCTTACTTTGTCGGGTAAGAAAGCTGAAAAGCTTGAAACGATCGGTAAAAGCTTGTAAGCTCGCAAGTATCCAATTAATTGAATTTAAAGCAAGTATCCAAAAAATTTAACCCTGGATGGTTATGCTTATTTTGCATGCGTTAAAACAAACCGCAAAAAAAATATTTATAAATATTTTTTTTTGGCGACAACGATGCGTCTACAACAACTAACATCGTAAGAAAAAACGGAAACGTGCAACGATTAGATATAACAACAATGTAATAAATATAATACTAGTGCTTCGTCGAATCGAAACTCGTGAAAATAAAGAATTTTAGGTGGCAACACTATTAACCATCTTGAATTTCAAAATTCTGACATCAGATTCGAAGTCAGCCACCCCTTGACACTGTTAAATGATGTTTAAAAATCTTGAAAATACATTTTAGTAGGTGGCTATTATAATAACTTTTCCTTTTAATTTCTTGGTCATATTTGGAAATTTATTTAAACATTTTACATTGGAAAACTTATTATTTTAATTTTTTCTAATTTTTTTTATTATCATAAATATATCAATTTCTTTATGAATACAAAAGCTTTGAAGTTGGCGCTTCTTATTAAAAGTCTGACTATATTATTATTTATTTTCTTTTCTATACTCGTATTATTATTTATTTCTATAGTCGGTTTTTTTTAAAAATAGTTTTTTATTCAATAACAAGTCGTACTTGATTGAAAACAAGTCATACTTGAGGTAAGTACTTGAAATAGATTTTAAATAGGCTTGTGCAGTTCTCTGCTGTGTATGCTCAATACACCGTTTATCAACTCCCTCTCGCTATGTGCAAAAATTCGCAAGGTAAAAAAGTTCCAAACTTTGTACTTTGAGAGGCGCAAGACAAAAATTCGTATGTTACAAAAAAGCACAAAATAAAAAAGTCTTAAATTAAAGAAGTTGCAAGGTGCAAAAAGTCGTAAGGTACCAAAAGTCGCGAGGTACATAAAGTCGTAAGGTAAAAAAGCCACAAGGTTCATCGTCAGTTTTTTCGGTAAATCTTTTTTCGAGTATTTTTTAACCTTCTTTTGAATAAATCATCAAATTTGCGAATAAAAAAATTTCTCGCTGAATTGATCCCTGCATGGGTCAAATATATCAACTGATCCTATTATTTTTATCCTTTAACATTTCTACTGAACACATCTACCCCCTATTTGCCACCCTTCTGGGGGTCGCCATACGAAAAACACAAAAACTGCTGATTATATTTCATATCTCTCTCTAATTGAACCCTACAGTGGTCAAATATATCAGCTGGTCTTATTATTTTTTGCCCTTCAACATTTCTTTTCAACACACCTACCTCCTATATGCCACCCTTCTTGGGGCAGTCCATCTCTCCCGAATTTATTTCCAGAGGGGTCAAATATATGTGCTGGTCCTATTGTTTTTTGCCCTTCAATATTTCTTTTCAATACACCTACCCCCCCCATCTGCCACACTTCTGGAGGTCACCATACAAAAAACACAAAAAACCTGTTAGCTGAATCAGAAATGCAGGCATTAACAGTGCAAAGCTTAACAGTGATAACATTAACAGTGGGATGGTATAAACTTGCTGACGTTAACATTGCTGACGTCAACATTGCTGACGTCAACATTGCTGACGTTAACAGTGAAACCCTTTTTTTAGTTATTTGAAGAATGTTTATTTTTGCTGTTTATCAATATCAGCCCAATATGAAACATTTTCTCCCGGGAGTTGTTAAAGGGAGTTTCTGTTTGCAAGATAGCAGATAAAGACTTTTAATTTTTTTATTTTACACTCATGATGAAAAAAAAATTTCCATTAAAAATTTCCAAAAAGTTTTCAAGCTATCTTAAAAACGGAAACTTCCTTTTATAAATCCCGGAAGAAAATCTTTTATAATTGGGCTGAATATCTCAATTAGGTAAGATTTCGTAAGTAGCTATAAGCAATAAGAAAAAAAAAATAAAAAACAAGAATTTACCGTTTATTTCGATTTTGAAACGCAGAAATATTTATCAAACGCAGAAAATTACCTTTGTGTAGTACCAATTTCTATTATTGTTGTATTATTTTTATCTTATGTTTTTATAAGTACTCTCGAAAAAATAAAACTCCGGTCCCGGGAAAAAACACCTTACCTTCTCCCCTCTTTCCGCGGCCCTGATCACTTGTATACTATTCATTAAATGAAAGTTAATTGGTCTAAAAAAATTTTGGCAATCAACACATAAGCAATTAAGAGAAATTTTAAAAGTTTGTCGCTTTAGATAGTTACAAATATAAGTGATCACTATCATAATTTAGAAAGAGTGAAATGGATCGCATTACTGCTACTCCTAATATGACGGCTTATATTATTGTTTCTTTTTCTTAACAAAAAATAACTAATACAAAATAACAAAAAATAAAAATACTCGACGCAATTTTAACACTAAAATACAAAAAAATTCACCAACACTTTAGCAAAAAGCCACTGAAAATCGCTGCATTGTTTTAAATATGATCTAATAATCATGAAATCTACCAACTGCAAACTAGTGAGTTTGGTTAAAACATCACAATTGATATTTTTTTAAGCTAAATATTTTTATACATGATTTTTAAATTTGAATGTTATAATTTTTTAAAAGAATTTGTCAAGTACGAACATTCTAATAAACATCGATATATTAGTGTATGATTTATGAGTCATAAATTTCCTAATTCTAAAAAATTGTTTATATATTAAAAACGTTTGATTGATTAATACTGTATAACGAATATGGATTTGTATACTGAAATTCAAAAACATTAATTAAGAACAAGAGATGTAAGATACGAAATTTATAACAATAAAACTTATGCCTTTAATAAATCTAAAACATCAAAGTTTTTATTAACAGATATTAAACAAAATTCAAATGAATTGTCATATTTAAATGAAATTGAATGAAAGTACCAATAATAGGTGCCCAGTATAAAAACAAAAACATTATACTTACCTTTGTTACCGCGCATTTAAGCCTAAGTACAATGAATACAAAAAACTTAAGCGGCAACTTGATTGGAAATTTTTTAATTTTTTTTTTTCGATTGTATTGTATAATGCATAAAAAATATTTACTACGAACAAAAGCATTATACAATGTATTGCGAGCTATGTAGGCTTATAGTTAAGCCTACGCCAAGTTTGTCAACTGCGTACTTTCGAAATCGAGTGACGCTTCAGTAAGCAAAAAAATATTTAGCAAAAAAAACGCATCGGTAATTGTAGTGAATTTAAAATCTATTTCTTTTTATTTCTCAATAAATCATTTTTTATGATTTGCTTAGCTCACAAAAAACCGAAATACTATAAATTTACCGCATCAAAACAAAAGACTTAAGACACAAACTATGTAGAAAGATGAATATCAGAAATAGTTTACGAGTTGGCAAAGTTTATCTTCGCACAAACATACACTGCTCGACACATAATTACCCTAACATGATTTTTCACCTTAAAAAATTATTTTGTTAATTTACTGAAAAATTGTTATTGTAAATAAAAAAATCAAGAGGCTGGCTTTACATGACAGTTTTACTCTCTGAGATTTGCCACTGTCTGCAGGGCGGTGACAGCCGAACAGAAATATTAATTCAATTGAAAATAAATTCTGTCAGATAGGATTTGTACTGCTGTTCTTTGAAATACGTACCACGCATTTTAATATTAATACTAAAATTTAAATTAAAACCCAAAATTTCCTCTTTTATTTTAGAAATAATTAAAAGTGAGAGTGAAAATTTAGCGCCGCGCTTGCAAGGAGCTAAATTTGATGTAATTGTGGTTCACCGTAGAATTAGATGTACATAAGTACAACGGATTGGAATATCTATATTTTCATATTCAAGTTTAAAATGTCGATACAATATTTCCTTGAGAATCAATAATTCCACCAATATCACTTTCTTTAATATTTAAATTCGTACGGAAGGCTTCTATGGCTTCATCAACAGTAAAAAATCTTGAAGATATTCCTTGAGTTGTACTCTCAAATTCTATAGTTGTTGTAGGCAATTCTGTTCCTATCTCAGTACTTGATAGTTCATTTAAATGTAACGGTTCAGTTTCTTTCAACAACAAAAATGAAATGATTTTTCAAGACATTATTATCAGGTAGAATTAAATTAAATTCAATACTTTTAGAGTTGTGATTTATAATAGGTATAGAAGTATTTTCCAATTTCCAAAATGGTATATTGTACACATTTTTTAAAATGAACTAACTATAATGCTAGAAATGGAATAAATTTCATCTTTTGTTTTATTTTTAGAGATATACACGTTCCTAAATTTCAGTATAAAATGATAAGAATATCTAGTCTGGGTGGTTTCACATAGGAAGTTTTTTATTATGTTTCATTTATTTATCATACAGATTATTACAACACATATCATATATAAAACTTCATATATAAAAAGAAGTGTACGTTTGGTTGAAATCGCAACACTTCAGAACGGCTGGACCGATTTGGATAATTTTTTTTTAAATGTTCGTTTTAGTCCAAGTTAGGTTTTTAAGGAAAGAAAAATTGACCACGCCCACTTTTGCGCCCACTTTTTGATTTATCTAAAATCGGAAAACGGCTGGACCGATTTGGATAATTTTTTTTTCAAATGTTCGTAGTAATCCAATTTAAGTTTTGTCGGAAAGAAAAATTGACCACGCCCACTTTTGCGCCCACTTTTTTCGATTTATCTAAAATCGGAAAACGGCTGGACCGATTTGGATAATTTTTTTTTCAAATGTTCGTAGTAATCCAATTTAAGTGTTTACTGAAAGAAAAATTGACCACGCCCACTTTTGCGCCCACTGTTTTGATATATATATCTAAAATCGCAGAACGCCTGCGCTGATTTTTTTTTTAAATGTTTGTAATAGTCTACAAAAGTTTTTTACATAAAGAAAAATTGTCTACAATATCGATAATATCAATATTATCCATTATCGATATTAAATTTCATTTTCACACTTGACACTTTTGAAGTTTTCAAGATGTCACATATCAGAAGACACTTGCTTATTTTTTATTCACACCACCCAATGTACCCAGTGTGCTTTCTTTTTCATTTGGATTCCGACGTAAACAGACATAAATTTTACCGAAGCAAATTTCTTTTCGACAAACATTGCCCGTGATTGCACGATCCACACCAGCGGATGAAATTAATGCATGCTTGAAGTCTTCCTTTCTGTGGCGATATGTCCAAAAATTGACATTGCACATAAATATGCGTGTTCAGTTGCACAATGATCAATCTGCAGATCGTTTCTCGAAACAATTGTTAGAAATCGGCAATGGAAAAGTTCAAATCGATAATGCAAATGGTTTGATTACTTTGCCAGATAATTTCTGTACCATTCTCAAATCAAAAGAAGAACTGTTGAACGCGTTTTTCCAAATATTGTACAAAATTACAGAGATCACAATTGGTTGAGAGAACGCTCAATTTTGGCACCAACAAATTTACATGTCAATACAATTATTTTTCTGATCCAAGAAAAATTACCAGGTGCAGTGACATCATATAAATCTATTGATAGCGCATCGAATTTTTAAATTCATTAGAACCACCTGGTATGCCACCGCATTGTTTAAATTTAAAGGCCGGTTCATCAATCATTTTGCTACGGAATTTAAACGCACCAAAACTGTGCATTGGCACCAGATTGGCTGTAAAAAAATTGATGCCGAATTTGATTGAAGCAATAATATTGACTGGAAAAGCTAAAGGCGAATTGTACTCATACCGCGTATTCCGCTGATACCAACAGATATGCCATTCGAATTCAAGCGTTTACAATTTCCGGTGCGTCTGTCATTTGCCATGTCCATCAATAAGGCGCAAGGACAAACGCTTCAAGTATGCGGATTGAATTTGGAACAGCCGTGTTTCTCGCACGGTCAATTATACGTTGCCTGTTCAAGAGTTGGCATTCCAAGCACTTTATTCATTTACGCACCGGATGGAAAAACAAAAAATATTGTTTATCAAAATGTATTGGATTGAGTTCGGTGATAAGAATTCATAAAGTTCGAAATACAACTATTTTTAAGATTTCATACAAAAAACAACACTTGGTTTCACTTTACTGTGACTTATAAATTGCTAAAACAAATATGTGAATTTTTCAGCATTGATACAAACTGAACTGATGCAACATTAACGTTATGATAAAGTTTGAATCATTAGTAGTAAAAGCTTTCATCTAATCTTTTTGTAACCGAAATAGTATAATTTCACAATTTTTCTTCAGTGTAACGAAGTGCACCGGGTTTCGCTATATATTTATACTTTTCCAATATAGGTGTCGGGTGTAGCAACGCGCACCGGGAATTGCTAGTATTCATATAAAATTAATGCTGATTTCAAAGCACATCGTATTTGAGTGTTTTCTTTTTTTTTATTGTTATTGTTGTTAAAGTTGTTGAAGTGGTATTGACATAGACATGACATGTTCTTGAATATATATCATATAATATTGATAAGTTAATTTCATCACATTGTGGAATATCTTCAATATTGACAACAGGCTGTTGTAGAAATTCTTCAATCCACTTTTGTTTCTAAATCCTCTTTACGTACACTTTTTTATTCTTAAATAGAGATTTTAAATATCTTTGGGTGTTCTTAAATGAGTCGCTTCCCATAATTCTACAATAAATTTTGATGATTTAATTTTAACCAATTTGATTGTCGTTGATCATCTTCACATAGATCCTTGAATTCGCATGGAGCCTTTATGTGGAAACAATGGAATTTATCTTTGCTTAAAACAACAGCAATCTCCTTAAAAACAAAGCGATTATCATAGATTCTAAAACATTGAACATCAACAGTTGCAAACATTGTGTTAAGTAAATAACAGCAGTCGTCAGAATTATTATTTATATAGAACACATGTTTATATGTTTTTATTAAATTATTTTTTTAATAATATTTGTGAGCGGTATATATTCATACATTTTATCGTGAATAAGCTGTTGTACTTGGAGGTACATTCACTCGAAATTTTAATTCAATCCTAATATCTATTGGACCACCTTTTACACTCTCATTTTGATGAGAGACATCTAAAACAATTATTGGTGCAATACCAACAAAATTTTCTGCTGATATAGTGGTTGTGGAGAACGTCCATAGTATCCTTGTTGAAATTTTTGATACATATCATAGAGTAAAGCGTAACGATTATGATCAGATTTAATGTTGAGGTCGTCACAGGGATATACATCAGAGTTAAGATGAACTTTTACATCTGATAAGTTACAATGTACATATAAACTTATTAGCTTTTTTAAATCCTAAAAGTATATAACAAGGTCTTTCATTTGCACCTGCTAGTTTGACATTCTATAAATTATTTGCGCTTTCTACAAGAGAAGGATTATGATAAACATCCCAGCTTCTAAGCGATATATTAAGTGGTTGTTTACTTTATATCGTTTTTAACATTTTCAATCGGTAATCATCTGAAAGTTGAATGTGTGCTACTTTCCATGTAATATTCAAAAGCTTTAATATAAGCTTACCAGTGGTAGTAGTTGAACTCATAGTGTTCTTATCATCTTTATACCGCATCAAAATCAATTCGGGGGGGTGCGATAAAGCCATGCGAGATAACGCCATATGGCTTTATAACTCAATTCGAAGAGTGATAAAGCCATATTTTTGTCAAAATTTCTGTATGGCTTTATTTCCCATCACAAAGAGCGATAAGGCCATATGGCGTTATCTCACATGGCTTTATATCTCATTTGATATTTTATTTTAAAAGGTTTATTTTGGTAATGTTTCTTATAGCCGAGAATCTGAGAGCCAATCTAATAACAATTTTGTCTGTAAAAGAAAACCTCAAACGTTTCATTGAGAAAATCCTTAGTTTTCACTGAAAAAACAAAAGCTAATGATTTTCCCTTTTACAGAATGTTCTAATTGAGGTGTAAAAATTCTGTAAAAGGATAAATAGCTTATGACATTCATAAGCAGAGTTACGGAATATAATGAATAACAATCAAATCAACAATAACAATGCAACAGCAATGAATTGAGAGATAACGCCATATGGTTTTGTCTCTCAATTGCCAAAAATAAAATATGTCATTATCTCTCAATACAATGGGAGATAACGCCATATGGCTTTATCTCTCAATGCGATGGGAGATAAAGCCATATGGCGTTATCTCGCATGGCTTTATCGCACCCCCCCAATCAATTCATGTTTACAATTCACAATTAATTTGTCAAAATCTTCAGCGAAAAAATTAAAATGACCCGTTTTAAGTACAGTATTATCTTTTTGAAATGGACACCATCCAGTGTTTTGGAGATTTATACTTTCAAATGTATTAAACATACGCAACGAATAAACCACATGTCTAAATAAACTAACATTTTAATTTTTTTTTATGCCATTACAAAGAAAATTTTCAGACAGATATTTCAGGTGTAGGTAGTAATCAAGTGTCACGCTGTGAACATACATTCATGCATGCAAAATAAAAACTAGTTTTCATGATTGGCTCAAAAGCTGTAAATATTTAACAATTTTAAGAACAGGATTTCTTGCTTAAAAGAACTATAAGGCTTCACGACTTTGTTCAACTGGTAAACAGTTAAAAACATAAATATTAGTTTATGTACGTGATATTTTTTTCCCAGCGCATATAAGATGTAAGCTAATCCATTTCCCATCCATAGCTAAGAGCAAAGTAAACACTTCAAACTGCTTGATCTTGGCAAGCAAAAATAAACTAATCGGTAGTCATAAAAACAAAAAAATCAAATTCGAGCCAAAGCGCTAAAGTGAATATTTGGCAATTAACTTAAGGCCCAGCTAATAGCTCTGAAACAATACTGCCCGTTCAGTTAATTTAAGTCAACATGCTAAGTAAAGAATACGTTAAAATTAAATAATTTTAAATCTATGTAAATAGCAGTCACGGATGCAGCGGGACTATGGGAGCTTAAGCCCCCAGACTCTCAAAAATATTTGATGCAACAAAAAAGTCGTAGAACAAGTTTACCATAAATGCTAACACAATTACAATTGTATACAATACAAAACACAAATACGCTGATAATTTAGCACTCCCCAATAGTAATTTCTACGATCCGCCACTGGTAAATAGGCATTGTTTTTTTTTCGTTTTAGCTCGAATTGTGTTTATTGAATTCATTTTTTCATTTCATTGCATTGTTCATTTTTTGGCAAACAAAGAGCTTTTTGTTTAATACTCTAGTATGTCAAGATCGATTTTTTTCTATTTTCAACAATTTCTTATTAGTCTGCATCAATATTAAAATATGTTTTAAAATAACAATAAATTATTGTTACACAAAACTATTCATGCTCTTTTTAACGCCTGTCTCTGTTTATCGGGGTGCAAGCATGTGAATGAAATAGCGCCAAGTATTTTTCAACTTGCAATATTAATAATTTTCCTTACCTGACATCTAGCATTAAATAACCAGTTTTCGCTTTAAATCAATTTTATAAACCAACCAAGCGTCGTTTGTGAAAACAAAGCATGAATGAAAACATTCACACAAAAATATTTGCCAAAATGTAAATGAACTTATTTGAACTTTTTCACTATAAATATTTGATTAAGCGTATCGATTTTATTTAACATATGTTTTGCATCTTAATTTGCAGGCGTATTAATAATAATGGCACATTAAAATTGATGTATTTTTAATATGTAAATAGTAAGACGCTTATAGCATGTTTTGTTTTATATTATTTGTTTCAACGTTTTTTGTTCAAAAGTTATGTAAACGTAGTTCGCCAGCTGACGAATTTGTAGATAAAGCCAAACAAAAGACTTAAGAAACGAACTTTGTTTATAAAGGGTCTTTTTAAGCCACAACACAATGAATTTTCATTAAATAGCATTTGAATTGTGTTCAATCGAGCGAATGCATTCTGCAATTAAGTTTTAAACACAATCTCGTACATATGCCCACCACAGATGGATCTAATGAATGTCATCCGAGAGACAAAGTTTTCGACATATTTTTTTAAGGCATTTATCACCGCACGCAGGGCCGGGTTAAGCACGTCGATGTCCCTAGGCAATGCAATCATCTGGGCCCTTTTATCTTTTAGTAACTTCCTAAAATACATTTTTTTCGACCACAATGCAATTATATCTATTCATAATTACGCTATTTTTTAATACATTACGAAGGTATGACTTCATCCTAAACAATAAAGTAAATGAGAGGAAAGTATGCGTACATTTTCATAGAATTCAATTAAATACAATATAATTTTGGTTAATTGGTGTTCTAGTAACCGAAAATTATTTTGTTAAGTACAATATGTTTAAATATAAATTATTCTAACTTTTTTAGTTACAAAATCGTTCAAAAAAACATCCTGAAAATTGATTACTTTTTCCTATATATCATGAATGGATTTAAATGGTTCTGAGACATTGATGAACGAAGTCTGTTTTTCATTAGTTTTAATTTCGAAAAATTCGTTTCAGCCATGACGTTTGATATCAGGATTTTAAGTTGATTGTGCCATATTATCAAAAATCAATTCATACGATTCCTCAGCAGATATAATTTGATCTTTCCCCATATCCGCTTGTAACATGAAGTACTTGAAATGCACCATCTCGTCTATTAGCTCAAGCTCTACGCCCTTAAAATAATGTTCACGAAACTTTGTTCAGAAAAAAAAAAACGAAATGGTCATCTCAGCTCTTGAAAGGACTTTGACCGAGCTTTTTATGATAAATTTTGTTGTGCGTGTTGTGAAATGTTTGAACACAAATGATCGAGAACTGGACCTACAAGTTTTATGCCGACTCCGAACGGCTTATGTTCTCAAGAAGCTTTTCATGGCTGTTTTTGCTCTCTGAGATTTGCCATTGTCTGCAGATAGGTGACGGCCGAACAGAAAAATTAATTCAATTGAAAAAAACTTTCTGTGTCAGGTGGGAATCGAACCCTGGGTTCCCTGGCGTATGTGCCACACACTCTACACACTCTAAGCTCTACCCACGAAATTTTATTGAAAAAATCAAAGGGAACCCTTGTTTTTTAATGACACAAACAGTTAATTAATTTTTGTGAAATACTGATACAACTTTTGCTTATAAATATTATGCCATATGAAAAGGAAATGTAATTTTTGAATTAAATTATGTTTAGAACAAAAACAACTTTTACCTAACTTTTGAGAAACATTCAATATTTTGGATCATTTTTGAAAAAAATATTAAAATGCACATAAATGTGGCGGCCTTGATGTAGTGGGTAGAGTGTGTGGCTCATACGACAGAGAACCCAGGTTCGATTTGCGTCCAAGCACATCTCTTTACGATAGCTCCAATACCATCAACAGCACCCTTGCCGTGTGATGCAACGAAGCATGACCAAGTAATGACATTGTAAATTGATTCAAGCATTATTAAACTTGAAGGAGCAAATTTATTTTTAAATCGAGCTGCGCAGCCATCAGAAAAAATGTTAAATTTCTTTAATTTAGGAGTTTTCATAATCAGGAAATCTAAAATTGTTCTTAAGAAGGTGAATGCCGAATATTTATCATGACTCAAATCATTGCTTATAATGACAATTGACTGAGTCTCATTTTTCGTCCAGACGCAAGAAGTGAACACTGTGACTTGCTCATAAGAGAAATGAGCAGCTTGCACTTATTTGCAGCTTTCTATCCTGCAAAACTAAAGAAAAATTTTCGGCGAAATCAACTTGAATAATAGCCTCGTCTTGATTGTTTCTTTTATATTTTTGAAGTGTTTTGACTAAACATTGTTTACGTAACAGTGCATCTTGAATTTCGGCAGTTGTGCTTGCAGCTCTTCTATTGCTCTGGCTACAGACGATTTAAAATAATTTTCTTGAACTCGACCATTTTCATAATTTCTCTCCCATTTTTTTCAAAATATGTTCGTATCGTAATCGAACAGTAATGGTAGCACATCGCTGACATTATTCTCGCAATCACAGCATCTTTCCAACATACAATTTTCATTGTCCACAATCACAACAAACCTAGTTTAAAAGTTGCTTATACGTCAATGGAAGCTCGTCAATGTTAAGCATAAATTTATAAAATTAGCGTGTATTTGGCACACACAAACATTGTGTGGTGTATCTCTCACAACGATGACATTTTGGGGACATAATTGAAAGAATTTTGAGCGCCCTATTTTGTCAGTTACATCAATTTTATCACAATATATTTCATATGCTTCGTTTGTTGACATAGTCATGTACCGTTTTTGCATTAAAATTTTGTTATTGCTTATTTTTACCGAAACTACATAAGATATGCCAGGTGCTTGGTATGAAATGTAATCTTTATTATATAATTTGACATCTTTGGTGTGCAACGCCTTATCTGCTTTAATAGCCGCGTGATGTTTTTAATGTTATTTTCCAGTTTGTTTAATTTAGACGAAAGTTCAGGGTAAAATTCATCACATTGCTGTTTTATTATCATTTGTTTTCGGTGCAAGCTTTCAAGTTTTGGTGCACCCCACTGCTTTAAAAACGATTGTTTCGTCCAAGGTTGATTTATGAGGCTGTCGCAAGGGAGAGAGCGAGTACCCATAATTGTCAAATCGAACTTGACAGCTCATAGAAAATCTGCAAGTGGTCTCTATTATCATCCGTTTTTCTTTCGTAGTCGTTCGCAAAATTGGCTGGTTTTGACAAATATGGGTACTGAGAAGAGAGTGCGATCAGCCCTACTACAACCTTATAAATCAACCTTGGTTTCGTCTTATAAGGTATACAATTCGGCTCCGGATGCTCAGCCAAATATTTTTTTTTAGCGCGATACTGACGCATTCTTTCAGTGTTTTTCTTTTTTTGTTCTCTACTTGTAGCTTTCTTTATGTAGCTGCTTGTAAGTTTCTTTCATTTTTAAATTTAGCTCGGTAATTTCTCATTCGTTGTCCATTATTCTCTTTATGTTCTTCCCATTTTATTTCATTTTGCTTTAATTTTTTCACGAAAACGTTTCATACGGTCTTTTCCATCCATTTTCTATAATCAAAATCAAAAATTTATGTAAACAGTACATTGTTGTACAGAAAATAGTATAACATGTGCGACACGCGTGAAATTCTTTTCAATTTAGATAGTAAAATTAAAATTTTCAATCGGCTTTGCCATCTCGATATCAACACATAACAGCATATTCCGGAACAAATTTCTTATATGAGAGTCTGCATTGAAACATATATCAATAGTCACGCACATGGTACATATTTTCTTAATTTATTTAACTACACTTACCACGGTATGTCGTTGATAATTATTTATATATATATATATATATACATATGATTATTAGCAAAAGATTAATAAATTTGAAGCAAATATTCTTTTTTCAAATTGTAGTAAACAGCGCACGTACTCACGACAAATACTAAAATAAAACTGAACAATTTTTGCTCAACTTATTCACCACGTGAAAGTAAGGAAAAACAAAAAAAAACTACCGTTATCTTGAAAAATTCAACTTAAAACATATTGTCGGAATTCGATAGAATATATTTTCTATAATTTCTCTTCTCTCTTTACAATTTGATTTTTCACCTATGCGGTTGACTTTTTGGTGGAATTCGTGATATATGGAAAGTTCGAGAAAAAACATTTTTGATACCCATAATTTAGTCGTTATCTACAATAAAAATTTTATTTTTAAGAAAATAAGTGCATTTTTCCATAAAGAAAATTTATATAAAACAAGTGAAAATGAAACAATTTCGAGTATGGGCTCTTCATGATATCAACTAAATACTGTTAAAAATTATAACAACAAAATAAAAATGAAACTTATTTAAAATAGATAAATAGATAGAAATATATGACATCATATGCGCCTTTTAAATGCCTTTCGTTTGATACCAAATATATGTGTATGTTTCCATACAAAATAGTTAAATTATCCTGAAAAAACAAAATTTCAAAAACGATTTTGAAACTCTAAACTATCGACTGAGAACGTTTAATAATACGCCAACCTTAGATTTTTGTGCTCTATCACATATCGAGTGTCACCTGGGGACCTTTCCTTGTCAGAAAAACGAAAGGCTTAAGAAACGAGCTTCGTCTAATACAATACGTTGACACTAGACATGGGTAACGCAGCGCTGCGTTGCGTTAATGAGTTGAAGCACTTCAATGCGTTACTGCGTTGATACTCTTGTTTTAATAAAACTAACGCAATAGCGCAGTAACGCAAATGACGCGCTCAAAGTGAAAGTAAAAAATATTTATACAGCGAGCAAAAATTGCAAAGGATAGAAACATAAAGTTGAAAGGGAACATTATTATTCTGTATAAATAAGGACAAGAGGTTGCAGGGAATATGCTTGGAGTGCGTTTGACTGTTGGATGTGTTCGTGTTCGAAGCAGAAGTAAATTTGGATCCAACTTTGAACTTGTTTTGCCTGCCAGGTACGCGTATGTATCTGTCAGTTTGGCTGCATGCTTGAAGTTTAATATATCTTCAGTTTTGGTGGATGCTTTAATCTGCTCTTCCTTTAATTATATTTCATATTTATTACTTATGGATTTAATAATCTTTAATGAATCTATTAGCAGTAAGATTTCTTTAGATCAGATACGTTGATTAAAGATTTTTATTTGATTTCATTTATTTTTTCTAAATGAACCTAATTTGCGCTTAGCATTCCACCACAAAATTCACTACATTCGAAAAATTATTCACATAACGCAGCGCGTTGGTCCTCACTGCGTGGATTAAATTCTTGTTGATACAGGAATCATAGCATTTCAAACTACGCTATGGCGCAATAGCATTAACGCATTCCGCTGATACAGCAAACAGCGTTTGAGTTGGTGTATCAACGCATCGATTTTGCTGCGTTACCCATGTCTAGTTGACACTACCGATTATTAGCTCGACCTTGACCTGTTTAAAATTAATTTTTTTTTTCTGCAGCTAAACTTAAAACAACGATGTTTTAAATTTTTTTGCGCACTTTCTTTTGTTTTGAGTTTTTAATTTTTTGTTTTTATTTTGTCTTTCGCATTGATTCTAGGTGCGAAAAAAATATAGTCAAAATATTTTAACATACATTTCAATTTAATAGTATACATTAATTTAAATATGTCAAAAAATATGCTGCTTGCTCGATAAAAACATTTTGGAATTTAATTTATTGTTTTTCTGTGATCAGCGGACATTAATGTTATTATTATTATTTAACATTTTTTAAGTCAAGAGTTTGAAGTCTTTTATTATGCATCGGTAGCCTGACTAATTTGGGTGTAATTAAATGAAGCATTAATGTAACTTTTGACATGTATGTTTGAATAAAATTATTGCTTTTTATAGCAGTTGATAAGACTATTTACAATTGATGGATAGTTTTACTAAATTTGTTTATTCAATATGTCGTAATTACAAAGCACACATTTTTTAATTGCTTAATAAAACCTTTAACATATCTATTACGCTGAAAAATATTACATCTATTTACTTTAGTGCGTTTTTTTCTTTTTTTTTTTGTGTGTTAATTGGCTGCTGCTATTTGGCAACAATTGTACCTTATGTGATAATAAGTGTTGCATACAAATTCAACAACAAACATAAACTTTCACCAAAATTACAATTTTACGTTTTTTCATATTCATTAAACTTATAATAAATAAATAAAAAATACTTTTAGGATGTCTCCGGTCAAGTGGTGTTAATCACTGGTGGCGGTGGCGGTGTTGGACGTTTACTGGCATTAAATTTCGCCAAATTGAATGCGCGCATCGTGGTCTGGGACATCAATCAAGAAGGTAGTTAAATATTACAACATTTATTAGCAGTTTGCTATTTGTTGTGGTCATAACATGTTGTTTTATTTTTATATAAGTTAAAAAATAGCAGTTCATTGACTTTTTTAAAAAAATATATTTTTTATACCAACCTATTTCTAGCCATCAAAATCACGCTCGATCTGCTGGCCCAAAATGGACTCAACTACTGCAAAGGCTACACCGTTGACCTATCAGATAGCGAGCAAGTTTATCAGCGAGCAGCTCAAACTATTTCCGAAGTGGGCCAAGTCGATGTGCTCATCAACAATGCGGGCATCGTATGCTGCAAACCTTTCTGGGATCTCTCCGATCGTGTCATTCAGAATACGTACAACATTAATATACTGGCCCACTATTGGACTGTAAAAGCCTTTCTGCCTAATATGATGCGCAATAATTGCGGTCACATCGTTACTGTCGGTTCGGTGACAGGCATGTTAGGCACCTACGGCTGCAGTGACTATAGTGCTACGAAATTTGCTTGTGTGGGCTTTCATGAGAGCCTTTTAACTGACTTGAAGACGCATGGTTATGATAATATTCAAATGTCACTCATTTGTCCATATTATATAAATACAGGCATGTTTGCTGGGGTGCGACCGCGCATGTTCCCCATGCTAGAGCCTCAGTATGTAGCCGATCAAATTACGGGAGCTGTGCGCAAAAATGAGGTGTGGTGCGTGCTGCCAAACTCCATACGCACTTTGACGCCACTCAAATGGTATGTTGGATCTCCCAACAATATACAAATTCATAATTTTTAAAAAAAAAAAGAATCAACATTTTTAAATATTTAACATTTCAGTCTTCTGCCTGCAAAAATGTGCTGGGAACTAATGTCACGTGTTATTCGCGGTCCCGAATCGATGATGATGTTCCAAGGGCGCGGTCGTGTTGCTGCTGGTTAAATATTAATTTTTACCATAAAATGTATTATATACATAACTTTATATTCTTCTAGCTTTATTGATTTTTTTAATAAATTTTTTTAATTATAAGGAATGAAAGGAAAATGTTTTCATTATAAGAAATATACATAAAAAAGAAAACAGAATTGCATAAAACTTAGCATGTGGTATTATGTACAAACGCTGAAAAAAGAATTTTGGGAGTTGATCTATGAGTTTGCTCAATTTAGATAATACAAATACAAAAGCAAATTTCAATGCATCATTCGGTGTTGTTGTAGAAACCAAGAGCTCTTGGAATCACAATTGTAGCCGACAAATATTTCGCTTAGGTGATATCGGATAACATAGGTTTCTGTGACATCTAAAAGAGACACCGAAGCCAATTCGAATATAATACCGCCAAATCAGAATCCAAGACACCTAAGCGAAATATTTGTCAGTTTCAATTCTGATTCCAAGAGCTCTTGGTTTCTACAACAACCCCGATTATGCAGATTTTTATGATTTGCTGTTAAGGCAAGCATTAACTGCCACTTTTTTTTAATTTTAGTTATTGTCTGTTAGTATTATTTAGAAATTATCAATTCAGCTATACAGTGGTGGAAAACTTAATAAATACATGCGTATTCGTGAAAATATTGTCCAACTAAAATTTTATTTCCGTAAATTATTGCAAAATAAGTATTCGGATTCGTTCTTTTCTAACATATTTCATTAATTTTTTAAATTTTATCAGTAAAAAGTCAAACAAAAATGTAGTTTTAATTATTTTGTCAATTCATCCCAGAAAAAGCAATAGGAAACAATACTCTATTTTTGCAATACTTTTTTATATTTTCTTAAAATGTAACTTTTCCTGAGCTAGAAATTCATAATATTAGTATTTTGTTATTGCTGCATTATTTGTAATGATATCTTCGCCCTATATAATCCATTAAATTGGCACAAGTATCCACCTTGTATGGAATACTATGCACCCACGATTTTATGCGGATTCTTTGTTTCTAGGTGTATACACTCAAATTTAACGTTTGAGTATCACCCACAGGTGTTCTATCGTATTCAGATCCGGGAACTGCGAAGGCCATTCGTTAACTTTATTTGAGCGAAATCATTTTTTTTTATAAGGCAGTTTGATAGATAAGACCCTCATAATTAAAGGTTTTACCATTCAGTGAGTTTTGCAGGGAGCTAAACATATAACAATTCGAGGCCACAAAGTCTGGACTGTCATCTCATGAGAACTCGAGCAATTTTTGGAGTCATCAAACCTGTATGAGGCCACCCTCTTTCGACTGATCAGCTCAGAATAGTTCTGATGAATAGCATCTGTCAATTTCTGTAGGTGCCCACAGTAGACTTCAGAATTTATGGTTCTATTCTGTGAGTTGCTCGTAGTAGATGGGCCCCTTGCAATCAAATCAGATTTAGATCATAACCTTCTTCTGGTGAATTTGTGATTTTTCTTGCCTTTTCATCTTTTTTTTTTTTTTTTTTGACCAGCTTCTTTTTTTGTTGACACTGTTGTAGGACAATCCACTTTTAGTCATCCGTAATCATATGCTTGAAAAATGGGTTGCATTTTCACATTTCATGAGTCTATCGCAAATATCAATTTGATTGACTTAGTGATTTTCTTTCACTGCAGTATTTTAAACATTGTCCACAGCGTTCTGTGGGCATTTTTAACAAAAAACTGACCCTACATCAAAAAAATGGAAACAGACTTATATCATCAAATCATCATTAAACAAAGCATGTTTAAGGGAGGTTTTAGGCAAAAGCGGTTAAAATTAAGGCAAATTTTAGAAGATGTTTTCTGAAAAAGTTTATTATTATTATTACAAAAGATTCCATTTGCATGTCAATTTTACATCAGTATAAGAAAATATAGATATAAAGATAGCGCTGAAGTTGGTGTCCTTCAAAAAATTTAAAAATCGGGCCACATCATAGCGCGGCTTCAGATCGCCTCAAAAAAACGCATTCAAAAATACAATCCTCAACGCATATCCTTTCCCAAAATTAAATGAAAATATCGAAAATTTAGAAAATTGTGAAACGTAGAAAAAATCTAACAATTTACGTTATTTTTTACCATATTGTTGCGTGTAAAAACTAGACAAATTTTTCAAATTAAAAAACAGAAAAATCGGTCGATAAGTTTGTTTGCCAGAGTTGATGGCCATACGGTCTCGTATGATGGCATTTTCCATCACTCTTGCCAGAACTTCGGGCGACAGGTTCTCGTATTCTTGGAGAATATTCTCCTTAAGAGCTTGAAGAGTCTGAAGAGCTTTTTGACGTACACCCGCGACTTCAAATACCCCATAAAAAAAGTCTGAAGCGGTTAAATTGGGTGATTTGGCCCGCCAGTGTAAATCACCACAATGAGAGATTAAGCCACCCGGAAATGCTCCGTTGCACCGTCCTGTTGGAACCACATGTTCTCCAGTCCCAATTCATCCAATTGAAGAAAAAAAAATTCGATAATCATGGCTGTGTAGCTCGCACCGCCCACGTTGTCGTTTGGCCCGCGGCGTTTTCAAAAACAAAAAAAAATAGCTCAATGACTCCTCCAGCGTAAACAGCACACCACGCAGTAACTTTAAGCAGGTGTAATGGTTCTTCGTGGGTGATACACGGATTTTGGGTGCCCCAGAAACTATTATTTTGTTTATTTACAAAGCCACAAAGATTGAATTGAGCCCCATCGCTCATGATAATTTTCGATGGATTCGAGGATGGCTTGAGCGTAGGTAGAACTTGATGGAATAAATTCTAATGGATTAAATAAACAAATTTCACAAGCACAATCAAAGTTTTTCATTAAAAAAAAAAATTACAGGAAAAGAACATAACAGAACTGTTATACCTAGAAACATTCCATACACAAAAAAAAAACAGGTGCGTCGTTGGACACACGAGAGAGCGAAGCTTTTTCGCAGTTACATAGATTTGAAAGCTTAATTAATAATTTTTTCTTTTTAATAAATTAATTTTTAAATTAAAATTAAAAATTAAAATAACATAAAATAAATTACATATATACAGAAAACATATTTACTGCTTATTTTTTTATTGTTGAATGTCAAATTTCCACGCCAATTACATATACGGGCATATAATGCCAGCGACTCTCTATTTTAACTCTCTACACATGGTTGTGAACTTGGCTGCACTGACTCATGCACGCGTTTGTTAATTCCATATTTATTGATATCATCTATTTTTTTGACACTTAAAAGCGCAATTGTCAACGCACTTGTGGGCATTGCTAATTTTCTTCGTACCAACAGCACCACAAACGCATTCACAATACAAACAAACCGATGCTGTAGACATCTTGTGGCAAATAAAAGCAAATTTTTGATAGTTGTAGCATAGCAAACACACAATCCTCTATCTATTGATAGATGATGACGATCTACTACAGCATAGCTTCTGTTATAATTAGTATTGAATTAACAACCATTTCTAACAAGTCGTTGTGGCCTAGTGGATAGTGCATTGGACTCTCGTTCAAGAGGGCGTGGGTTCGATCCCGACGGGCGGGCCAAAAAATATTTTTAGTATTTAATATTAAAGTATTAAATTTTCTTGTTGTAATAAGCCCCAGCAACAAAGAAACCATCAAATTTCCAAGAAAAAATCTGTCGAAAATTTTTCAGATTTCACTCCAAGCTAATCACAGAACGAGTAAAAAGCTTCGCTTCAAAAAAAAACTTTTGTATACACACATACAGCAAACATCACGAGTTTTAACAACTTCTTCGATTTGATCGATTGGTACTCTGGCAGGGTCTTAACCGCTGTAGATTTTGTATTATAAACGGGATTAATTTTAATTTTTTTTTTACATATTCTTGAATAGTTGTACAACAAAAATCAATTAAAAAAACATTGGATCTTCAAAAAATTGTTTGCCTAAGACCTCCCTTAACGATCTTTATAATGTGCTTGGGGTCATACTATTTCTCTTTTGGTCGTTTTACATGTGATTCCATTAGATCCAAACATTAAAAATTGTTTCATCTGACCTCAGAATGCTTTGCCCATTTTCTGAAGGACATTTTTATTCGCAAATACAAGTTTCTGTTTGATGTTCTTGGGGCTAAAATAGGCAACTTGGACATCTGTCGATTATTTTACTTCACTTAAAAGATACTTGATTGTGCGGCTGGTTACTAATCATTTTTAAGTTGTTCTGAGGTGTAAAACGGTTAAGCCTTGATTTTCGCACCAACAGCTTATTGAAATAAGTTGCCGTTTTGAGTTTCTATCCCTTTTGTTTGGCTTAGGGACTTAATATATTACATTAAATAAATCCTTTATTTATTTTGATATGGCTCTCTAAATTTCTTGTTTATAAATCTGAAAAATAATCGTCTATTAGAATAGTGTTTTGCAAGTTGGAATATTTTTTAACCATTTATGTCAGGCGAGGCTTTCCATTCAAATGCTAAAAAATAGTCCTACAAAATACAACTTTTTATATTCAGATTTCATTTCTTGGTACCTAACTTGTACTATTTTGAGTTAAAATAAATAAATAAAAACAGAATTTATAATGTATGCTTCGTGTGTGTATTTCTTTATTTATTCATTCACATTTTGCATTCAAGCAAAAACACCAGCCGATTGATGAATGTTGAGTTGGAATAGATCATTATGGAAATTTCTAAAGTAGAAGAAATATATAAAAAAAAAAATTAAACATACATTTATTGAAGGATTTTGTAAAAAGGAGCTATATTATATTATCAGTTTTTTATTATATAAGATAAATCTTTAATGATATTTATCAGATGTCCCTATCATGCGTTTCATCATAGATATTATAGATTAAAGTATTAATTTGTTCAAGTTACCTTTTATTTAAACTAAGTCACACATCAGCTTTGCATAAACATCCAATAAAAGCAAAAACTTCAGCAAGCTTGCCTGAAAAATAAACGTTTTTGTTAGAGCCAATATAAAATTAATAGAAGAAAAATGATTCTTGTTTCCTTTCGTTTTCAGTTTTTTTATAAAAATGATAAATCTTTCATTATAATCAGATGTCCCTATCACAAATTTTCATCATAAACATTTCAAGATATATTTACAAAAAAAAACAAATAATCACCTTTCATGATAATTCGAGCCCCTACTACAAATGTTGATCGCACTGCTTCAAATCTTTGTCGATATTTAGTAAATGCGCAAAATTGTGTAATACGCAGTGCCTGTTATCTTTGGACCACATTTAACACTTAGTTGATTATATTTACTTGAATTTTTCTGCAATGAAAATAGGTAACAAAATGGAATGAAATATTTTGTTGTAAAAAGCAAAATTATTGTAGCTTAAATGAAGTACTTTTTCAGTTTTTTTAAAAAATGATAAATCATTCATGATTTTCAGATGTCCCTATCAATGTTTATCATCACAAGATTTACGGTATGGCGCAAATATATAGTTAAAAACGAAAAAAATATGTCGAATATGTAGTTACCTTAGTTTAATGTAGAAGTTTCTACGCTTGTACATCATTTCGGCACTCCAAGCTCTAGTTTAAAATTTGCTGCAATAAAAAAGAAGTAACAGAATGGAATGAAATAATTTGTTGTAAAAAGACAATTTATTGTAGCTTAAAGTAATTTTTCAGTTTTTTTTAAAAAAATGATAAATCTTTCATGATTTTCAGATGTCCCTATCAAAATTTATCATCACAAGATTTAAGGTATTGCACCAGTATGTAGTTAAAAAGGAAACAGATGTAAAATATCAAGTTACCTTAGTTTAATTTGGAAGTTTTCTTCGCTTTTACATCATTTAAGCAATCCAAACACTAGTTTAAGCATAGGTTCTAAGTTAATGAAGTCTTTATGATACTAGAACAGAAAGTAGTAGATGTTGGAGCCGAGCCATAGTGGCCTTTTTTAGCCTTATGTATTTCATGCAATCATTTCTGTTTGTAGTGAAATTAAAAACGATCCCAGTAAATTCTGCAAAACATCAAGAACAGATTTATATAAATTTCGTCGCGAAAATCATGATAAAAGTATGCAGTTAACATTTTATTCAGTTTTCGTAAAGAATGACAAATCTATCATGTTATTCAGTTGTCCCTATCAAATATTTCATCATTCAGTCGAATATTCTAACCTACAAATTTTATACGTATTACCTCAAAGCAAAACGATGATGAAGTCTTCTTCCGTGCATCAGTTCGGTGGCTTCACCAACTCACATCAGTGCTACAATTAAAAATATAGTAATCTCAATTAAAAACTGCTAATAATTACTGAAAATGCATGGCTTTTTAAAGGTTTATCAGTTTATTATAATTAAGATAAATCTTTCATTAAATTCAGATGTGCCTATCGAAAATTTCACCTTAATAGTAACTTAAATGATTACTTAACTACTTACCGTCATTTATGTTCCATGATCTTTAATTGTCCTTTTTTCATATTTTTTTAAAAATCATAATTTTACTGAGCACGTGTTGTTTTGTCAAAAAATATAAATTAAAGAAAAACCAGAAGTTTTCTCACGATTGGCAGTTTTTTCGTTGACAGCTTTGTGACAGCTGAGGGACTATTAGGGGCTTTCAGATGAACGTACATGTCAGCGACCATTGTACGACGACAAAATAACGGGAATATTTTGTTAAGCTTTCAAACAATCGGACATGTACGACGACTTCATTCTTTGCAGATTCTCACGCAGAACACATCGGCGTAATAGCTTAAAGAATTTTTGGATGCTGTTAAAATTGATCGACATTTTTACTCTATTTTTGTATGCTTTAAATTTAATTTTTCGTATATCAGGAAAACTAATAAATTCTATTCAATTTGTGTTGCTAACGGTTGCCATATTGATAGTCTTCATTATTTTTTCCGCTCCGTTGTTGTTCACTGGCTGACGATTTTGATAAAATGAAAAATGCACCGAGTCGGACCGACATGCTTTCACATGAACGACATGTCGGTCGGACCGGCAGAAAAGTAAAATTTTTTTTATTTTCATCCGACATGTCGGTCCGACTGTCTCTTTTGCTTTCGAACGACATGTCGTCGGACATGCCCAAGTCCGCTGACATGTACGATCGTCTGCAAGCCCCTATTAAAGTGAGTACACATCCTGTTGATTCGTACGGTCCCACAAACGGGGATTTGATTTGATTGAGCTTTCGAATGATCCCACATGCGGAACCCTTATTGCGTTTTCATAGCGAGTTTAATCGGTGTTTACTCGGGGTTAGCTCGTTATGGAAGCGCGAGTTGAGTTGAGTTGCGCTAAATCCACTTAAGCGGCAATTCGGCCTCAGGTAGCCTTGACCAGTATAACCAGAAGTTTTTTGTAGAAATATGCATTTTGTTAAAAAATATATGCTGAATATTATATTTACAATTTTTATATTCCACAAAAATATTCCACTTTCAATTTTAAATGTATATACAAACAAAATTTGTTATAGATATAAACGAAACACAAAAACAAGTATAAAAATTCTTAGAAGTTAGAAAAATCAGAAATTATAAAACATAACTTAATACTAATAAAATAAAATTAAAAAGATGTTAATTACAACACATATATCAGCTCATTTGCACTTTACAAGTCTTTACAAGAATTATATTATCTTAAAAATAGTTACATTTCTTTTTTCTCGCAGAGAAAACTAAGCATTTGAAGCACAAACAAATGGGTATATTAAATATCGTCACTTTAAATCTAAAAAGCCGTAAAACATTTTTAATTTTTTATAGGAGAAGCCAAACCCGTTTTAAGCTTGGACATACTTTCAATTTTAAAGACATTCTTTGGTCAAATATCCAAAATAGCAAAATAGCTATTTTATAAACAAAACTACGAAGAAAGGGCTACTTTTAATTCTCATGTGATATTTTAAATTGTTTTTGGCTTCTCCTTTAAAAAATTAAAAATAATATGGTTTTTGGATTTGAATTCTTCTTCAAAAATAAATCAATACTTAAATTGTGGCTTGGACTATTATCATAGAAATTCGTAGTTCTAAATTTTTTTATAATGCTTTCAGTTATTTGGAAGCATTGCAACACTATTTTTTTAATATGTAGCCATGTTAAAACGTAAAAAAAAATTAAACTCTTTATTTTACGTTTTACAAGGTGGCTTGTAGAAGAAAAAATATAAAATGTCGATAGCAAAAAATAATCATTTACTAATCAAATAGTAATTTCTCATTGCAATCTTTGTGAATTCTGGAAAATATAGGAATATGAAAAATATTCCACTTTTTATGCTGCGTATTTTTAAAAAAATATGCTTTCCGGAGGTAAAATATGCCAAAGTGGAATATAATATTCCAATTTAGTTATACTGGCCTTGCCAACTTGCTAGTTTTTCAGAGGACCGACCATAATTGTCATAATCAATACAAAGATTAACAATTATTAATACAACTAAATGATTAATTAAAGATTACAAAGATTCATTTGTTTTCTTCTAAATCATTTTAGTTTTTTTCTTTGCAGGAACAATTACTTTTGGTAAATGATAGTCGACAAGAGAACTGAGAACTGTAAAGGGAAACGGCAAATGTTTTTTGGGCAAACCAGTAGGAAAAGCGATCATCCCAAAATAGCTTCTTAGCACATCCTTTAAGACTCGGCGATCACTTTCAAATGCCATATCTTTTTTTTATGGAGCTGCTACGTAACGGGTATTAATCCCTTCGTCTAATCTTCGAGCACGTAAGAAGTGATTAGTCAAGAATCCGATTACCTTCTTTCGGGAATAAAGGAAGGATAGGGATGTAGATATGGATATTATCCTGTGTAGCTCAAGTTTTTCATCAACATGTTCCAAGTGCCACAACCAGCAGCACAAGCAAGTGCAGCGCTCATTTTTCATCAACATCCTCCAAGTGCCACCACTAGTGGCTTGGAGGAACGGGAGATTGTTGGACAGCGAAAAAAAATTTAATTTTATGCATAGAACTATACTTTTCACAACCAAAAACAGCGTTTATTTATTCCTTTCTATTCTTTTTCCCCACTTTCAAAAGAAACATCAAATAATGAAACAAATGTCACTTATTGTCTTGCAATTGTTAACCTCACCTACGTCATAATCGGATAATTTCCTAGCAGTTGACAATAATTTGACAACAAATACGGATTAAAAAACTGTTCTGGCAATTGTTAGGTGTAGACGCAGAGTTATAATCTTGCAGATTATGTAAACATTATAGATTTAACAAATCTGCATTTAAATATGCATTGAATTTGCTCACTAATGCATTGCCAAAAAACCGAAACGGAAGTGACCATAGCCCAAATAGTAAAATTGAGTGCCTCCTTACCTTCCTTCTTCCATGCTATAATCGTTTTATTTATAAATTGAAAATACAAGTCTTACATTTGTGTTATTTCTCTTTTCGCCATTTAAAATTCAAAGAATTTTTTCAAGGAAAATTGTCAAAGAATTTTTTGTAAAAAAATTCGTAAAACATGTCTACGCGATAACAGTTTTTTTCGAAGTTGCCAGATTAGATAATAAATATACTCGATCGCAGTTTGGGAATGGGGAATATTTTTTGGGAATATTTCATACGCGTTAAATGTGATTACCGCTATTTTCTTGGGAATCCCACCGCAGGATTGAACTCTACTTAACGACACTAGTCTACACCTTTTGGTTAAATTACTAACACAATCAAACTCTACATAGAAATTAAAAAATGTTTTTATTTCTTTGCCAGATATATTCGCAACTTTTTGTAATTTGAATTCCGTGTTATTTGAGACTCTTCGCAACTTGTAACCGTACTATTCACGACTTCGTACAATTCAAGTACCATGTAATTCGAAGATTGAGTGTATTTTGTTTTGTAATTATTCAGCAAGTGTCATGTTGGCAACCATACATAACCTAGATAAGCAGTAAAGTCGTTTTGGGCACAAATCAAAAACTTTTTTTTCTGGCACTCGTCTAAACCATTGGACCATGCGAAAGCATGTTGATCCAACTCGCTGCATTTTTTTCATTCTATTTTGGTCGTCGCACGGTGAACATCGCACCGGTTATTCCAAAAACTGAATTTTGGATAGAATTTATTAAATTATATAAACGTTTTCCTGAAATATGGAAAAAAAAAAATTGAAGCAAACGAAAATATAGTAAAAATATTGGCCAGTTGTAAAAACAGCCAAAAATATTTTCTTCATTCCACCGAAGTGCTCTGCTTGAGAGCTTGCAAATAATGATGTTGTTTCACAAGCTGGATCGTTCAAACGCTCAATCAAAATTGTCCACCCAATTTATCGTACAAAATGTTATCCAATATGTTAGACCATGCGAAAGCCTCTATTAACACACATTTTTGGTACTTACAACAACACTTTAAGTCGGCATTGGCCATTCAATCAAAAAATCATGTGTGAGCAGCTATTCAATCAAATATCTCGAAGAGTGTAAAAGATAACCAAAATTGCGATATTCTTCATTCAATTTGAATGACGTATAAACTTTGCCATTGGAAAAGATAATGAAAAAACAATAGCGGCCATCTTGTTTGACAGTGTTTTGATCGTTCGCCCTAATTTACTGTTTAGACCTGTTCGTCAAACAAAATGCCGAAGCCAAGCTGTTGGGAAAAGTAACCGTTCAAATTAAACCAACCTGTGCGTCAAGCAAGCGATTCATTTTTGTTATTTTCCGCTATAATTTTGTTATAGACATTAGTAGCGCAGCAACATAAATGATAGGGACGTATACAGGCCATATTATCTCCAAGGAATTTCATAAGGTATGAAGTTTACGTTCGAATAATAAAACACGTTCGACAGCAATCCATGTTCGACGAAGAAAATCAAAAGATTTTGCTAACAGGGCCAATAGGTTGGTCAAACTGTCAAACCAGCTTCTTAACTATCTAACTGGTTCGAAATTGGCCACCGTTTGACGAACAGGTTCGCTAATGTGTAACCCCTTCATATGCTTGGATAGTGTGAATGAATGCTGGCATCTCCGTTCGTTCAGACGGTCTGAACTTACGGTATTGGAGTAGCCCTGTGCTAACATGAACACGTCACAAAAGTCAAAACAAGCAAGAGAACGCTTCTCTGACAGCTGTTGATTTTGACATAAAAAAAAATTGTGTTCATCATCTATAATTTTCATCCCTTTGAAAATTTTAGCGAATATCTTTATTTTCACAGGATTTAAGTTAGCAAAAGCAATATTTAAATGTAAAGATCAGAAATAATTGAAAGAACAAAAGATAATAATGAGTTCTACTGAAAATAACTGCTTTGTTCTGGCGCGAACAAAGGCAGGTGGTGCATCAACTGGAGCGCTGGATGAGTTGGTGCAGTACGTGGCGTTGTACGTGAGAAATCCGATTGCGTTAAGTGGTGTAGTGTTTCCCTTTATGGGCTTCTATATGGCGGTCTTTTATTTGTGGGTGGTTGTTTATGGGACGGAGGAACACTATGAAGCCTTTTTAATTGCAATTGGTGGTGTTGTATTTTTGCACATTCTAACGATGCTCTGCTGCTACTGGAGCGTGCATGTTTTAACTTTCTTGAATTGCCGCAAGGTAGATGAAGCCTGTTAGTTAAAAATTGTATTTAATCCATTCGTAACTTTCAGGTAAAAACTCCTAGAACGGGCGTTCTGGCTAAGGTGGTGCCAACAGTTAACAATGGCTCCTCACAGATGGTGCCCATATGTACCACAAGGCTGGACGATGGCCAAGTGTTGTACTATTTTATATTCCAGAAAACCAAATACGTCTGGGATGAGGATAAAGCCACATTCTGCGGCATCTCGTTTCCCGTTAATAATATGCTGCAACATTATGCCAGCTCACGCGGTCTTGAGTCGGATGCAACCATTAGCTTGGCCGAAAAACGTTATGGTGTAAATCAAATGGAAATGGTGGTGCCTGAATTCCATGAGCTCTTTATTGAGCGTGCCACAGCCCCCTTCTTTATCTTTCAAATCTTCTCTGTGGGCTTATGGTGTCTGGATGAGTACTGGTATTATTCGCTCTTTACGCTTTGCATGCTGATCATGTTCGAATGCACGCTAGTGCAGCAGCAGCTGCGCAATATGTCCGAGATTCGCAAAATGGGTAATAAACCGTATCTGGTGAATGTACTGCGCAACAATAAATGGCGTCAATTCATTTCTGATCAGCTGCTACCAGGAGACTTAGTCTCCATAACGCGCTCTGCGAATGACAACATTGTACCATGTGATTTGGTTCTGCTGCGCGGCAGCTGCATCGTAGATGAGAGCATGTTGACTGGTAAGCTGCAGGAACACTTTTTTTTTTTTAATTTATATAACATTCTGTAACTTAAACAGGTGAATCTGTGCCACAAATGAAGGAATCGCTTGAAACGCTCGACAATCTCGATAAGGAACTCGACCCAGAAGGCGAAGGCAAGCTGTTCGTGCTTTACGGTGGTACCAAAGTTGTGCAGCACACACCACCGACCAAGGATGCTATGCGTGCGCCAGATGGCGGCTGCATTGGTTATGTTATACGCAATGGCTTCAATACATCCCAGGGAAAACTGTTACGCACCATACTTTTTGGTGTTAAGCGCGTCACCGAAAACAATCTTGAAACCTTTGCATTTATTGTATTTCTCATGATATTTGCTGTTGCGGCAGCTACTTATGTATGGATTAAAGGCAGCGAGGATCCGGAGCGCAATCGTTACAAATTGTTCTTGGAATGCACGCTCATTCTTACCTCCATCATACCGCCAGATCTACCGATTGAGTTGACCTTAGCTGTAAACACCTCCCTCATGCAGCTATCCAAATTGTTTGTTTTCTGCACAGAGCCGTTTCGCATTCCCTTCGCTGGCAAAGTTCAGATTTGTTGTTTCGATAAGACCGGTACGTTGACCTCTGACAATTTAATGGTAGAAGGTGTTGCGGGGCTTACGGAAAATTGTGAAATCGTGCCCATGGATCAGGCCTCTGATGGCACCGTGCAAGTGCTGGCCACTTGTCATTCGCTTGTAATGTTGGACGATGGCTTGGTTGGTGATCCGCTGGAAAAAGCCACTTTGACGGCAGTTGACTGGAGTTTGACCAAGCAAGACAGTGTTATACCCAAGCGTGGCAAATTGAAGCCGTTGCGCATCTATCAGCGATTTTATTTTTCATCTGCGCTGAAACGCATGTCTGTGTTAGCCGGTCATCTGATGCCCTTTTCTAATGAAATCAATTACATTGGCACCGTTAAAGGTGCACCTGAGATTGTTATGAAAATGTTAAAAGTTGTACCAGAAAACTATGAAAAGGTGATTTGATTTTCCAGTTCTTTTGTTGCCTAAATCTATTTCATGTTCCTTTTTACAGACATTCATTGAATACTCACGACGTGGCGCCCGTGTGTTGGCCCTCGGTATTAAAGAATTTGGCACAATGGATCCTCATCGCATACGCGAACTGCGCCGCGAGGATGTTGAGTGTGATCTCACTTTTGCTGGCTTTGTAATCATATCATGTCCCATGAAACCGGACTCTAAGACTGTCATCAAGGAGCTTGTACAAGCTTCACACAAAGTAGTCATGATCACTGGCGACAATCCGTTAACTGCCTGTCATGTTGCCAAAGAATTGCGTTTTACACGCAAGAAACTCTTAATCTTAACGCAACGCAGCACTGATGTAAATAATTCCACTGCCAGTTGGCAATGGGTGTCTATAGATGGTGAAACTGCTTTTGACATATCAGACAAACTGCAAACAATGCTTACTGAATATGACCTTTGTATAACTGGTGAGGGCTTGCAATATCTACGTGATGAGCAACACAACTATATGCTACACACGCTGCCGTATATCACCGTGTGTGCTCGCTTTGCACCCAAACAAAAAGAATATATTATAACCGCGCTCAAACAATTGGGTTACTGTACACTCATGTGTGGTGATGGAACCAACGATGTTGGTGCTCTCAAACATGCTCATGTTGGTGTATCACTGCTAAGTAATGCTCCCATAACTAAAGGTAGCAAAAAGAAAAAGGATGCCACCCACACTGATGTTGCGCAAATTGATGGTGGGCTCGTAGCTGCTGTTTCTGCTGCTGTTGGTCCTGCAGCCGGTAGAGGCAATAGAGCATCTACATCAGCTGCTGCGGAACGACAGCATCTGACACCACGTGAGCGTGCCATTTTAAGACATCGCGAGAATGCTAACGTTACGCAAGCTAGACTGCAGAATGTACTTAAGGAAATGGACGAAGATCAGGTATCGATAGTAAAGCTGGGTGATGCAAGTATAGCAGCGCCATTCACAAGCAAATCATCATCAATTTTGTGTGGTAAGTAAAGAGACTGGCTATTTATTATTTATGTGTGGGATTCATCATTGAGAAGTGGAGCCATTGTGTCACTTTTTAGTGAGCGCATGTTTGTTGCTCTTGATATTTCAAAGGCAGTTTTGCCCAACTGTGGCATAGATCATTCGTGCAAAACTTGTCGCATATGATGTCGGTACTAACTTTAAACGGTAAATAACATGCATTCTTAACAACAGATCTATCCATGTCTGGGTTGACGACCTTGCGTACGCTGAACACATCATCAATGCATTTGGCTTGCATTGATGCATTTTAGTCGCTCTTTTATACAAAATTGTAGATTACTCAGAACAATTCATTCATTTGCCGACGACGACAGCAGCATTTGTCATATGAACGGTGTAGATCTTGCAGAGTTTGTCACTCTTGACGTACTCAAAGGTCGCCGGGATTGTCCCGGTTTTCCAAATGCTGTCCCGAATCTCGGTATTTGTCTTAAAGTCCCGGAATTTGCCAAAAAATATTAAATGCAACGCACAAAAAATGTGACAAATGATAAAATATGGCAGAATTTCTTTAGAAATCCATCACATGAATTATTCGAATTAAAAAACTAATGTCATTTATATTTTTACTTGGAAGCATTTATATATACTTGGTTGGAAGCATTAACGTTAAACTGTAAATATTTTTTGCCATTATTACAGTGCTTTCACAACATACTTTTCTGAAAAAGGTTCAGCCGGAAAGTATGCACATACATAAAAGGCAAGCATGTCACTGATAAGAATCCAAAAATGTTCAGTGCATGCTTTTAAAAAATAATTACAGTTTGAGCAATATTGGGTGCGAAGCAATGTGCTTGCCTTTTTTATACTAAGATTTCGTGTTAGCAATGCATATTTTGAAAAAGTTATTGGTCTTTCAATTAATTTTCGTTAGAAAAATAGCAACTTTTTGTCTTTTAATTTGATTGAGGCAAAACTAGTTATGAGATTAAATTATGAGATAACTGTTCTAGTTTCAAATCATTTTCGGATTCACTAAAGTATTGTTCATTAAATAATGCCACAAAATCAAACGCGAGGTACATGTGCCAATAAATTTTAAGCTTATTTGTGTAGTTCAAATTCAAAATACATTACTTACGGTAAATTGGTATTGGTCTACACTCAATATTAAATTTTTAATTGATTTAAAATGCACATTTTATGCCCACTAAAACGCGTTTAAGGTTCTATTTTAGTATCCGAGAAGATCTGAACTGCTTGAATTGTTTCTTTTAGTTTTGTATCAATAATTTTTTTTTTAACTAATCCCAACGCTCAGGGGATGCCTCCTTCAGATGCGAAAGCATTGCGTGTTATAAGTTATACATCCGTATTTTTGGGTCTAACAGGCACTAAACCTTAATAAAAAACACAGGTGCGTCGTTGGACACACGAGAGAAGCGAAGCTTTTTCGCAGTAACATAGATTTGATAGCTTAATAATTTTTTCTTTTAAATAAATTAACTTTTAAATTCAAAAATTTAAAATAACATAAAATAAATTAAATATATACAGAAAACATATTTACTGCTTATTTTTTTATTGTTGAATGTCAAATTTCCACGCGAATTGCAGCGACTCTCCATTTTAACTCTCCACACATGGTTGTGAACTTGGCTGCATTGACTCATGCATGCGTTTGTTAATTCCATATTTATTGATATCATCTATTTTTTTGACACTTAAAAACGCACTTGTCAACGCACTTGTCATAGAGTATAAATTATTATCTAGAGATTGCATCAACTCTGCTAAATCTCTGGCATGTGCTAATAGAGGTTAACAGAGTTTTTTTCTTCATGTTTTTAAGTGAAATAACTGTAAACACATGCCAGAGATTTAGCAGAGTTGATGCAATCTCTAGATCATAATTTACACTCTATGCCAACAGCACCACAAACTCATTCACAATACAAAAAAAACCGATGCTGGAGACACCTTGTGGCAAATAAAAGCAAATTTTTGATAGTTGTAGCATAGCAAATACACAATCCTCTATTTATTGATAGATGGTGAGGATATACTGCAGCATAGCTTCTGTTATAATTAGGATTGAATTGACAAATATTTTTAACATGTCTTTGTGGCCTAGTGGATAGAGCGTTGGACTCTCGTTTAAGAGGACGTGGGCTCGATCCCCACGGGCAGGCAACAAAATATTTTTTGTATTTAATATTAATGTATAAAATTTCTTGTTGTAATAAGCACTAACAACAAAGAAACCATCAAATTTCCAAGAAAAAATCTGTCGAAAATTTTTCAGATTTCACTCCAAGCAAATCACAGAACGAGGAGTAAAAAGCTTCGCTTCAAAAATATAATTATTGAACATTTCTAAAATGAAGCGAGTATGCAAAAACGCACCGAAAACTTAAACATTTTTGTTTAGTTTTTGGCCTTCTTCCTCGTTTTGAATTCTAGAGATTCAGTGCCTGTTAGACTCAATAAAAATTGGATTCACAAAACCTCATCAAAATCACATTTAAAATTTCCGAGAAAAATGCTCACTCGCATAAAAAACTCGACCCGTACTTAAAAATATTAAGAAAGAATTCGTAAAGTTTATACTTTACTTCTTACTTACTTAGGTGGCCATAACAACCTGTGTTCGAGTTTCGGCCGACCTCATCAGCTCTCGCCAGACGCCTCTGCTTTGCGCGCTCCTTCTCCAATCGGATGCACCAATATTTCAGCATATATACTTTAATTCAGCATTTTGAAAAAAAAAATTGACATAAACATTCAAATTTTCTTGGGGCTGTCTGCATAAAATCTTATGTTTCTATGAGAATATTAAGAAAAAAGTTTTGTTTTTATCGATTACTAGCTGAATACTCGGCGTTACTCGGGAGTTGATATAAATCATTTTTGAACTCATTTGTCGTTTTGAAAACAACTTTTAACAAACTTTCGATGGAATGTTATGTTCATCTTGCAAACCGGTTACTTCAGTGGAATAAGCAAATTTATAGCTTCAATATCTGAAGGAAGCTTCCAAAAGAATATTTTCAAATTTTATATTTTATTTGATAGATTGAACATTTTAGAAAAAATTTCGTAAAAATCAGACTAAGAACCAACAAATTTTTGGCAAGCATTTATATGAATTTTCTCATACAAACGTGCTTGCTTTTGACCTCATGTCGTAATGTTTCTGTAGCGCCCAATGTGTTCATACTACTAAACTTGTGCACAGGAAATCATGTGTTATTATTGTTGACGAAAACTTTGTGTGTTATCAAAATTATAATTTCTTGATAATTGCCCAGAAATCAATAAAATGCGACAACCTCTTCCACCGTCCACAAATCAATAAAAATTATATATTTCAGATGGTGGTGGTCGTATTAGACTTTACTTTGGTAATTTAGTTCGCATAGCTACTATCGGCACTATTCCAAAAATGGACGTGTCCATGGTGTCCACGGAGCGGTCTATTGAGCTTAGCGAATAGCCAGAAGCCACATGGTGTGGGTGCCACATGATATGATCCTTCCGATATTCCAGCAAGGTCAGTAAGGTTTCGGACTGTCAATCGACGATTTTGGGGCACCAATTCTTTGATTTTATTGACGTGTAGCTCATCAGTTGATGGTCGTCCTGGCCGTGCCTCATCTTCAACGCTTTCTCGACCCTCTTTTAACATTTTGTACCACTCATAAACTCTTGTTTTCGATAGAGCTTGCTCTCCGAAGGGCTTCTGCAATATTTTCAACTTTTCGGCTGCAGAAATTATATTCCGCACACAAAATTTAATGGAACTGCCTTTGTTGAATAAAATAGATACTCACAAAAGTTAACCTGTTTGTTTTTGGATCCGTCAACTTTTGTGAATTGTTAACTTTTTAAGGACAATAGTGCAATTTATATATATACAAATATACATGGAATAAAAAAAAAAGCAGTATATTTACAAGCATATAATACATTAGAGCTGCCATAGATCTATAGCACTTGACCGGGACATCTTTGCACATTTTTTGCATAGTATTTCCCCGAAAAACAAACACACAATTTTAAAATTATAAAGTGTTGTTTATATAAAAAAGGGACATCAATTCAGTCAATGAATTAAAAAAAAAAAAATATTGTTTGGTTTTATACATAATTACGGCTTGGCCCAATCATACGAGTATTAAGCAGATTTTGTTTTGCTTCGTCAAGAACATGCGTCATGAACGACTGTCGATTAATAAAATCGATGTCGATGTGCTTCATACTGTACTGTGCTGTATATTTATACGCATTTGTTAAAACTTTGTTCATTTTTTTTTTTTTTTTTTTACTATACTTTAAATTTTTCCTACAATATTTTTAACTGGGATATTTTTTACTGTGCTCCGGGACACCGACTTCAAAACCTGGATATGTCCGGGAAAACCGGGACGGATGGCTAGATATTTCTGACTTCATATGAGTTTCATACAATAGCTTATTAAATACAAGAAATAGTTATAAAAAATTTGTTCGGATGACACTTAATTGGACTTTGTACAAGTGAAATAAACTGTAACCTTTACGATTTTATTATATCCGATTTATTTTACTATATCTAATCGTAGTTCGAAAATTTGTGAAACATGTCTATTTGAAAACTTCTCATTGTACTCATCAGTGTATTTACCGAACATATTGCATCGTTGTATGAAACAAACTCGGGTGGAATCGGCTAAAGTGATAATTGATAGTTCACAATCAAAATCATCGCTTTTGCTCCATGTAAGGTGATTATCAAATAGACAATCTCTTGTATTGATTTCATGTGAGAGCAAAAACGAAACCGAAATCGTTTTCAACAACGATAAGCAAAACAGCGACTATCAAATGTCACCTTAGCCGATTTCACCCCTGGATTTTCAGTAACATTGTCATCATCTGAATCATCTGTGGTCAATCATTTTTGCAACTATGTTCTTCTTCATAACAGTCAATCCCGACTGTTTTTGCGTTTTACTCTTTCTTGCAAATATCCAGGAGTGGCAATTGACACAAAATCAATTGATGCCAAATAAAAAAAAAAAAAATAAACAAAATGGTGACAAAAGAACTCGGAAAAGTTAACGCAAAATTAAACTTTTTAGAGTTTCTTGTGGTGGCAGAAGGCTGGTTAACTTTTCCGTAAAATTAACTTTTGCAAGTCTCTGCTGTAGTTTCAGACACTATAAAAAACGAAAAGCTCACTTTTAGCTATTTACAAAAGCACGCGTAACTCAAAAACTAATGCATATTTTGACGTTTAATTTGGCACAGATGTCAGTGACAGTAGTTCCACAAAACATTTGTCTCTATCGGTATCCCCAAAAAATTTTAATTCAAATTTTTTGTATTATTTTTTGTGGGTATTTTTTGCCCACAGTAGTATATTAAAAATCAAAATGTCAGGAATTTTTGGGATACCCTTTACATGCCAATCTAGTACATCACAAATAACAATGTTCCGGAAAAAACTAATACCCTAGTACATAGGACGTTGTCTGCTTCCAAAGCCACTGTTACATTTGTCGTCGCCGTCCTGAAAGTAGAATTTCTATAATCATTCAATTTGTATTTCTAGATTGATAGCTAGTTATCAGCCGAAGCTGGTTTAAAAATATTAATATTTTGGAAGGGGTGGAATTCAAGACTCTCCCTTCCACGTTACCTTCTTTTGGAAGCACTTTTTTTTGCTGGGCTTGTGCCTTACTTGGCTTTAAAAAATTTATTATTTTTTGTATCTATCCTTATCTTAAACAACACATGTTTTTTTTTAATCTTCATACATTTTTGTTCCCTTTTAGTGAATCATATCATAAAGCAAGGACGTTGCACACTTGTTACCACTTTACAAATGTTTAAAATTTTGGCTCTTAATGCTCTTATCTCAGCCTACTGTCAGTCTGTACTATATATTGACGGTGTTAAATTTAGCGATACTCAAGCTACCTTGCAGGGTCTATTAATTGCTGCCTGTTTTCTATTTATAACGCGCTCCAAGGTATGTTTGTATGTTTGTATATTTCCACTCACGTGTTTTATATATTTCCTTTAAATATTCTATTTATTTTATATTTTTTAGCCCTTAAAAACACTTTCAAAGACTGCGCCGTTGCCTAATATTTTTAATATGTACACCGTTTGTACAATTCTTGCTCAATTTGCCGTGCATTTTACGGCACTTTTCTATTTGACTCAAGAAGCTACCGCAAGATCGCCGCCAAGGTGGGTGTAGAACTGTTTTGTTGTAAAACATTTCATGATATGTTTCTTTTATTACAGAGAAGGAAAAGTAAAGCTTTACATTGATATGGATCCAGAAGAAAAACAAGAATTTGTACCAAATATTATTAACAGCACGGTATATATTATATGCATGGCTCTACAAGTCTCTACATTTGCAGTGAACTATAAGGTATATACTGCCACAGTTTTTGAAACTTCGATTAGGTTGTTGTTAAGAAAAAAAAACATTTTCTTTTATTTATAGGGTCATCCTTTTATGGAGAGTTTACGAGAAAATCGTTTGCTCTTGTACTCAATCTTAATATCCTCTTCTTTGGTGACTTTCCTCGCTTTAGGACTATCGTCAGATCTAACATCAACATTTGAAATTATTGACTTTCCCAACGATGTAAGATAAAATTAAATATCTAGCCTTGTATTTATGAAATATTATTTTTTTCCATTTATTAACAGTTTCGCAAAATACTTATATTTGTGCTGATGTTGGACACTGTAGCGGCCTATGCAGTAGATAGAATCTGTTCATTCCTCTTCGGTGAAACTCGAAGAAAATCAAAAGTACTGAACTGCTAATGGGAACATTTTTAAGTTCACCGAAAAAAAAAACACTCACGCAAACCTTATTGTTGTCTATTTAGTTCAAATTAAATTCCTGCATATAATTGTATAAAAAAAAAACATGCATGTCCACATTTATAATTTTACATTCATGTATGACGCATTGATCAACTAAGTTTTTGTTTAAACTAATATTTAAATAAATTATACCATTTTACAGCTAAATGTAATTTAGAAAATATGGCAGATGGAATTTTATATATATGTGTATATGTTATACATGCATATATGATTTTATTGTATTATGTATTTGAAGATAATGAAAAAGGAATTGTATTTAATTAAATAAATTCTTTAGAACTTTAAAAGATCTTTCTTATTTTTGGTAAAATATTAATTTTAAAAATTGCCCTCAGCTTAATTATAATGCTGTTTCAGTTTTCCAGCCCCATATTTTGCATATCTTCCATTTTGGAGTCTTCTAACTGTTTGAATTGAATCAATATAACCAGATATGTTGTAACTGCAGAAAAAATCTGAAATGTTTAAGCAGAAAACCGTTTGAGTATGAAGTTGCTCACAGTTTTCCTAGAAAGATTACCTTAAAAAGTGTCGAGTTGTCTATGACAAAAAATCCATAAGCTGTGAACTGTACTTCCTGCTTAATACTTTTGGTCAAAAATTTATCAATCTGTAAAATCAGAGTTGATTAACACATCATATAAAATTAAATACAAACGATAGCTTACGACGTTTTGATATTCCTTGCTCTTGCCGTAGACACGTGCCAATATTTGAGATGTTGTATTTGCCTGCAATAAAAATTCAAGGTTCAATATATAAAGCTATCAATTTCGAAAGCAGTGTAAGTTGCTCAGGTTAATTTTATAAAATTCCAAAGCATTTTTTTTTTAAATATTCCTGAGTTGTGGAGAATACCAAGGCATAGAAATATTCTAATTGTTGCAAAAATATTCACGGACAGTCTTCCACTTCTGTCGGACAGTCTTCCACTACGAATAAGACATCTAGTTCACTTAAATAATCTCAATAGGATCTGTTTATTTAGACCATATTTCAAATGAAAATTAGTCAAAATATAAACTCGCCCTAATGAGGCCTTATATTTCGAAATATGTTATATGCATGTATTTACCATTAAATGTAAAAGATCCAAAACTAAAAATTCCACAAATTTGAAGAATACCAGATAAGCTAGTTGATATCAAAGACATAAAATAAAGAATTTAAACGTAGCGTATGTTAGGGTACTGTAGCGTTCACTTAGGGAACAGTACGTAAACGTTGTGTAGCGTTGGTGACTACTCATTATTCTGTAGTGTTATAGTTTGTGTGCTTGAACGCAAACATAAACAATACACTACGATTCCATAAAAACTAGTATAATTATTATCATTCCGTGTACCAGGAAAACCTCGTGGTGTGTCAGCTCAATCTACACCATAGTAAGGCAGCATCAGCAATGATGATGCGTTGCATGGAGGAGGATGGAATTGACATAGCATTGCTCCAAGATCCTTGCATTCTTCACAATAGAATTAAAGGTCTTTCGGAGCGAAAGGCCACTCTGTACCAACCAGTAACAGATAGCAGTCGGAGGACCTGTATCTTGGTGCAGGTGCTTGTATCTTGGGAATGGTGCAGGTGCTTGTATGGTAGCTTCAGTGTACCTTCCTTACGACTCTCCGGACCAACCACCTTCAAAAGAGGTGGAGAATCTGGTAAAGTATTGTGAGAAAAGGAACATTGGAGTAATGATAGGATATGATGCCAACACGCACAATACTGTGTGGGGAAGCACCGACAACAATGACAGAGAAGAGCAATTGCTTAAATTTGTGGAAAGGTACAATCTGTTGGTAGCAAATAGAGGTGCACAGCCGACTTTCGTTGATGCGAGGCGAGCGGAATTTATTGATGTAACCCTCATTTGCAAAAGGATTCTGAACAGAATAGAAAACTGGATGGTCGTGGGTAGGCTAACCATGTCCGACCACAGATCTATTCAGTTTGAATTCAAGTACGGAATCCGACGCCAATGGAATAGCAAGAAGGTCAGGATCCCAAGAATACAGGTCCCAAGAATGCAGATCCTGTGAAATATAAGGCGAAGTTGGGGGAAACACTGACCCAAAAAGCTATAAAATACCATGGAATACGGCGGAAGTGGAAAGCCATGTCAAACATCTTAGTTCGGCCATGGTCGAAGCTTACAAGGTGGCATGTCCTATATCTTAAGTAGACGAGGGTGATCCGACACCATGGTGGTGTACGGAACTAGAATCTCTGAAGAAGAAGGTTAGGAAGGCTTTCAATCTGCACATGAGAGAGGAAACCCCAGAAACATGGATAGACTACAAGGCACGGAAAAGGGAACTGAAGAACCTCATACAACACCATAAAAGGCAGTCGTGGAGAGACTTCTGCTCTGGGATGGAAAGTATTTCGGAAGCATGTAGGCTTCAGAAAATAGTTTCAAAAGATCTATTCTCCAAAGTGGGGCTGATCCGGTAAACGGATGGAACCATGGCAGAAAACTTGGAACCATGCATCGAAAGAGGAGTCGATGCAAGTTCTGATGGAGGTGCATTTTCCTGGAAGTTTTAGGTCTGACGACCCTGGACACCCTTGAAGAAAGGGATGCACAGGGTTGATAGACTGGAAGCTGAAAGAATGATCACTATGGACGGGGTGAGAAGTGCTATACGCTCATTTGCTCCTTAGAAAACATCAGGAATAGACGGTATATTTCCGGCTATGATGCAGTGGGGGTAAGATTTAATTGCACTTAGGCTGTATGGTATATTCGTTACTTGCCTAGCGACTGGGTACGTTCCGAGAGTCTGGAGAGAGGCGAAAGTTGTCTTTCTTCCGAAGCCCGGAAAAAAGGATTATGCGAAGGCGAAGTCGTTCAGACCGATCAGCCTTACGTATTTCCTCTTGAAAACGATGGAAAGAGTGATGGTTGACTGTCTTGAGAGCACTTCGCTGATGCATAATCCTCTGAGTAGATGCCAACATGCGTATAGAGCAGGTAGATCTACGGAGAGTGCTCTTCACGAATTGACGAGTTTGACTTGCTGAAAAGGAGCTATTTTTTGGAGACATTGCGATGGCCACATTTATAGATATCGAGGGTGCTTTCGACAAAATATGCTTTGAACAGAGCGCAATGTAAGCCCAATGATAGTACAATATACTCAAGCACAGGGTGGTCAACATGCAAAATGGTAGAGTCAAGACTAGAGGTAGAGTAAGTAGAGGATGCCCCCAGGGCGGGGTGTTATCGTCAACCCTGTGAAACATAACTGTGGACTCACTACTGGTTAGACTGGATGAATCGGGCATACACACGATAGGGTATGCCGATGACATTGCGTTGGTGGTCTGTGGTAAGTTCATTGATACCATTTCTGACATGGTAAAGGAATCACTCCGAATGGTGGAGGAGTGGTGTCGAGAACAAGGCCTTACCGTAAACGCAAGAAAACCAGATACTATTCTATTAACTAGAAAGAGAGCAGGTCTGAGGAGAAAACCACTCAGACTTTTTGGAGTTGAAATCAAAATGTCCACGAAAGTTAAATATTTAGGGATAACCCTTGATAGCAAACTGAACTGGAAGGAGCATTTAGAAGATAGGATTCAAAGAGCCAATAGGGTTCTGTTTCAGTGTAGACGCGTTTGTGGTCTCAAATGGAGGCTAAACCCAGAGTTTATGAAATGGGTCTACACTATGATGGTAAGACCTGTCATCACGTATGCTTCGGTAATTTGGTGGGCAAAAGTCAGTCAGAAAACCATTAAGAAGAGACTGAACAGAGTCCAACGGTTGGCGTGTGTTGGAATAACAGGTGCAATACGCACCACTCCAACAATCGCAATAGAGATTCTGTAAGGTATGCTGCCTTTGGGTTTAGAAATAAAGAAAACGGCGGCGCTAGCAGCCCTCAGGATGTTGCGAAATGCTACGTGGCAGGGATCAACGGCCCTACATGGTCATATGCGCATTCTTGATATTGTACATAGAGATGTCAGGGAGGCGAGTATGCCTATGGACGGAAGGCAGAGAGTAAGCATAACACAGTAACAGATGGAGCCGTTTGTGAAGACATCGCTGGTAATGATATCAGTATATTCACAGACGGCTCTCTGATGAATGGCAGAGCCGGGGCAGGCGTTTAATCAGAAGAGTTGAGCCTATCCTGTGTACTGGACCACCTGATAGATGACCGGGTCAATGGCAAGAAAATTGTCATTGTCCTTGACAATCAGTCGGTGATTAGGTGCATGCAACGTACAGACATCACTTCCAGGTTGGCCACAGAATGTCTTACCAAATTCAATAGGTGGTGTTAAGCCATTGGCTTATTTTTTTTTTTGAACAACAACGTTGTCTATAGTATCAGCGTTGTACTTCTTCGTAATATTGTTCAGTTGTTTTATGTTGATACAAATATGCTGACTCTCAATCAGTATTGTTGATAATATTGCAACATAGTGTGGGCAACAGCATCTCAAAGCTGTTTCCTAGAAATTTCCTATATGGAAATTTGCCACACACAATATAGATGTGTCAGCTCTTTGGGATAATATAAACATCCCAAGACGGCATCAACGATTAAGTCAAGCGTTGAGTTAATGTAAACATTAACCCACGCTACGTTCAATTGCACCCTTCCCTTAAACCCTCAAAACCATTGCCATGAAACAGCATCGTTGTTTAACGAACGATCGCAAGATCGTTCGGTAAACAATGATAAATTCACGATGTATGCCTGGAAGCTCACTTGATGGTATTCGATGTGACACTCCTAAAAAAGCACTTCAACGAAGCAGTTTGCATTAGTTCTGGCATAACAAATAAATTGGTGGCAGCGGAGGGATTGTGACTATGGAAAAGTGATAGCAGAACAAAAATAAGTTTGTTCCTGAAGATGGTGTTAGCAGAAAATAAGTTTGTTCCCGAAGATGGTGTTAGCAGAAAATAAGTTTATTCCTGAAGATGGTGTTAGCAGAAAATAAGTTGTTCTTGAAGATAGTGATAGCAGGAAAAAAGTTTGTTCCTTCAACTAGTGCCTACAACGAAAGGAATCATTGGAAAATGCTGTTATTATGGATGATGTAAATATAAAATGCGTATAAAATAGGGCAGTGAAGTGTTATAAGAAGATGTTGGTTTAAAGTGCCGAAATAGTGTCATAGGTAGGTTACGATCTGCGTATAAAATAGGGCAGTGAAGTGTTATAAGAAGATGTTGGTTTAAAGTGCCGAAATAGTGTCATAGGTAGGTTACGATCTGCGTATAAAATAAAGCAGTGAAGTGCTATAAGAAGATGTTGGTTTAAAGTGTCGAAATAGTGTCAGAGCTGGTGCGTGATTGTTTTGTTGGGTTTAGAGAAGAAAGATAGGTATTGAATTTTGAAAGCAATTATGGCAACATCCAGTAGTAGTACTAGTATGCAACTAGATGTTGGTACCTTAATAAGGTTAATACCTCCGTTTAGAAGTGATGCAGCCGAGCTGTATTCATTTATAAACGGATGTGACGATGCTATGAGTCTGGCATCAGAGTCGCAGACGAGTTTTTTATTCAAGTACATTAAGGTACAAATTACTGGAAACGCAAGAATAATTCTTGAGAACAGAGTAATAGAAGATTGGCAGGAGCTAAAAACCAACTTAAAAAATTTATATAAGGAAACCAACAATACCCTTGGTTTATATAGGGACTTAATAAACGCCAAACAGGGGAGTCAAACTGTAAAACAGTTTGAACAGTTCATGGAGACTATGTCTCGAAGGCTTGGCACTGATGCTAAAGATGAAGGTATGGAGCAGAGAGACCTTCAAATCATTCATAATTATATTGAGAATAAAGTAATTCTCAATATATTTATTAATGGTCTGCGGCCAGAAATTTGCAGCTATGTAAATAACTGTCGGCCAAAGACTCTTTCGGAAGCAGCAAAGCATGCTCAACATGAAGAGTCAAGATTACTAAATTTAAATAAAAAAGGGCCGAGAAACGATTTCTCGAATAAAAATTTAGTATCAATTCACACTAATACTGTTAAGTGTTATAATTGTGGGAAAACAGGACACTTGGCAAAAAACTGTTTTGATAAAAATAAAAATAATGCAATAATGTGTAATTTGTGTAAAAAGCCAGGACACATAGCAAAAAATTGCTATGCAAGGAATAAGGAGGAACCGAAAATGAATTTTCGAAAATAAGAGACGCTAAGCATAAGGCAGCGTTCTCTATTAAAAGCAAACCAGAAGAAAGTCCTTATATTTTTATAGATTATAGAAAGAAATTGTGTAAAATGCTTATAGATACGGGAGCATCGGTAAGTTTGATAAAATCAAACTGTATTTATAAAAACGATTTAAGTATAAAAGAGAAAATTGATCTGATAGGGCTAGGGAATAATATCGAAAAGTCTTTAGGGACATGCGATATAAGATTTAGTTTATGGGAAAATTCATATGGAAAAACTGTCAGTGTCCGATGGAAGTTTAACGTCATTCCTGAACAAATAGTTAACGATTATGATGGGATTTTAGGCAATGATTTCCTTAGGGAAATGAATTGTAAGGTAGATTGTTCTACAAATGTTTTAACCTTAAAAGGCCAAAGTTATGAGATAAAGTATAACAGAGATGAATGTTTTATACCTTCAAGAAGAGAGGTATTTAGATTGGTCAAGGTAAACAGAAGGTATAAAGATGAAACAGATGTTTATATCCCAAGATTCGAAAATGATAAATTAATAGTTCCGCATTGTATCAGTACAGTACGGAAGGGGAAATGCTTAGTAAGCATAATTAATAAATCAGAAGAGAAGGTTCAGAATGACATTTCATTAAATGTAGAATGGTTAAAGGATTATGTTGTAGAGAGGGAAAATAATGAAGGTAAAATAAAAGAAACTTTTAGGCCAACTAAAAGAATACTACATGTCAGAGATAGAAAAGATGTTATAAGAGAATCCCTTCGGACAGGACATATGAATTTGGAAGAAAAGGAATCAATTAGGAAATTGATTGCAGAGTACAGCGATTTATTTCTCATAGAAGGAGACATATTGAGCACAACAAATACATTAAATTGTACTATAAGAACGAAAGAAGATACAAAACCCGTGTATACGAAGTCTTACAGATACCCAAAAATACACGAACAAGAAGTTAAACTTCAGGTTGAAAAGTTGTTGAAAGAAGGTATCATCCAAAATTCTAAGTCTCCGTGGAATTCACCAGTGTGGATTGTGCCCAAAAAGAAAGATGCGTCAGAGAAGGTAAAATGGCGCATGGTAATTGATTATAGGAAAGTCAATGATTTAACCATAGCTGATTCATATCCGATCCCAAATATATCAGAAATCTTAGACCAATTAGGTACAGCTAAATATTTCACAGTTTTAGATTTGACTAATGGGTTTCATCAAATTAAGATGAATAAAGATGACATGGAGAAAACCGCTTTTACAACACCACACGGTCATTTTGAATTTACAAGAATGCCATTCGGGTTGAAAAATGCTCCTAGCATTTTTCAGCGAACAATGGACATTGTTTTATCAGGTTTAAAAGGAATTAAATGTTTTGTATACATGGATGATATTGTTGTGTATGGGAAAACCTTAGAGGATCATAATTCAAAACTGAGAGATGTGTTTAAACAAATAAGGGCAGCAAATTTAAAATTACAGGCAGATAAGTGTGAATTTCTTAGGAAAGAAGTTACTTATTTAGGCCATGTAATAGGGGAAGACGGTGTGAAACCTGACCCAGAAAAAGTTTCATCAATAAAGAAATGGTATCCTCCGAAAAATGTTAAAGAAATACAATCGTTTATGGGAGCGATAAATTACTATCGCAGATTTGTTAAAGGTTTCAGTCAAATAGCTGCACCTATTAACAAACTTCTTAGGAAAGAAGCGGAATTTGTATGGGGGAAAGAGCAAGATGAAGCATTTAAGAAACTTAAAGAAAGTTTAATCAATGTCGTGGCCCTTCAATACCCAGATTTTGAACGAAAATTTATTGTGACAACTGATGCGTCAAATACAGGTTTGGGAGCTGTGTTGTCGCAAGAATATGGTAAGAAAGATATGCCGATTCAGTTTATAAGTAGAAGCTTAAATGACGCTGAAAAAAACTATAGTACGACGGAGAAGGAATGTCTAGCGATCGTTTGGGCCGTGAAAGTATTTAGGCCATATTTGTATGGGAATAAATTTTTAATAAGAACAGATCATAGACCATTGACTTGGCTTTTTAATGTTAAAGATCCTGGATCGAGACTAGTCCGGTGGAGATTAAAACTAGAAGAGTATACTTATGATATTGAATATAAGAAAGGGCTAGAGAACGTCGTGGCAGATCATTTAAGTAGAAATGTGTTTATAACTACAAGACAGGAGAAAAAGAAGAAAAGTTGTAGTTGTTGTAATGAAATAGATAAAAACAAAACTGAGAGGAAGAGTGACGAAATAAAAGGTAAAGAAGTTTTAAAAAACTTAGAAAATGTCGACGATATAGAAGATTTACAGAATGTAAATGTAGAGATACCACAGCCTGAAGAAAATAAATCTATAGATTATAAAATTGTTGATAATGAGAGAGTAGAAGATAATCCACTCGAAGTTGAATCAGTTGTATATGAAGCAGTGGAAAAAGAAATAGTCGAAAACATTACAGAACAGGCAGATGGGAACATTTTAGAATTAAATGAGGATGAGATCTTAGAAATTACAGACAAGAAACGACAATTAGATATAATTAAAGAATATCATGATAGCATAACAGGTGGACATGCTGGTCAAAAAAGTACAATAGCTAAGATAAGAGAAAAATATTATTGGAAGAATTTAAATCAGATGGTAACTGATTTTATAAAGAATTGCAAAAATTGTCAATTGGGAAAAATTGATAGACATCCCACTAGGATGCCTATGCAGACAGTAACAAACGCTTCATATAGTTTAGAACAAGTTAATATGGATCTAACAGGACCATACCCAATATCTAAGAAGGAAAATATGTATTCCTTAAGCATTCAAGATTCCCTCTCAAAATATGTAAGATTTGTACCAATTAAAGATAAATATGCTGAAACAGTCGCGGAAGCTTTTGTAAATGAATGGATTACATACTTTGGTATACCCAAAATTATTATTACTGATAACGGAACTGAATTCTGTAATGAATTAATGAAAAACTTAGCAAAGATATTTAAGTTTAAACATATAACCACTAGTGTAGCACATCCACAATCTAATGGGGCAGTAGAAAGAATACACGCTAGATTGAAAGAATATTTAAATACAGTTAATTTTGAAAGAGATGATTGGGATGAAGCTCTAAAATTTGCTAGTTTTTGTTATAACACGACAATACACTCTACAACCGGGTATAGCCCACATGAAGTAATGTTTAGTAGACAAGGCAATAGACCTAGTAACATTGATAGTCTTAATTTAGACACTTATCAAGAATATGTCAAAAAGACTGCAGAAAGAATAAATTCTATAGAGGAAAAAGTTAAAGAAAACCTTTTGAAATCCAAACGGAGATCTAAAGAGATTTATGATCGAAAAACCAATGAAGCACCTCTTTACGAAGTAGGAAGTAAAGTTCTTGTGAAAAACCTATCGAAAAATAAAAAATTAGAGAAAACATTTTTAGGACCTTATGTTGTTATAAAAGTTACAGATATGAATGTATTCGTGAAGACAGATAGAAAAGTTAGAAAACTTTCAAAAAATTTAATAAAACCGTTTGTTCAAAATTAAAAGAAAATACGAACATTAGCTTAAATTCTTTCTCTTTCAAGTCTCATTACAACGGCAATGGCTGTAAGGATAGAAAATATTAACGGAAATGGAGGATTCTATTTTAAAAGGATTGGAGAAATAAGAATAGTGGACGGTCAAATATCTATCGTTACAAAAATAAATTTAACAATATACGAGGAACGTATATATTGGATTGGAGATAAAGTTAATCATGTTGATAAATTATGCACTGAGACATTTCATCAGTGTTTAGAGTTAGTTAATTTAGGAAAACAACATTATAATAACTTAATACAGAAAATAAACACTATTCATAATTTACTAGGAATTAAAAGTGGCTTTATGGGAAATAGACAAAAAAGAGGTCTATTAAATATTGTTGGATCAGGATTAAAAGTATTATTTGGTACAATGGATAATGAAGATGCATCTTATTACAATGAAGTAATAAGAGCAACACAGAATAATGAGGAATTTATTAAATCAAGTCTTAATGAAGAAATTAATATTATACAAAATTTAAATGAACAGAATTTAAATATGAAAAAAAGTTTTGAGGATATTCAGACCAAATCAAAGGAATTTGCGAACAAGCTAGATTCAATAATTGTAGATTTTAATGAAAACAATAAAAAGGAAGTTATATTTGAATATTTACAAGATATGCAATTAAAATTAATAAGTAGCTGTCTAGATCTAGAATCCGAACTTGAAAAGTTAGTGGATGCAATTTTATTTTTACAATTAAAATTGGTACATCCGATGATATTAAGTCCTGAAAAATTAATTGAAATATTAGCATCAAGTAAAAACGAACCATATCTTTTATACACTCCAAGTTTGGAATTTTATAATAAAATTATAAAGGAAGTTAAAATTAAAGCTTTTGAAAAGAATAAAGTAATTGTTGTTATTTTATCAATTCCGTTTTTAAAAGGTGAAAGTTATGATGGTTACAAGGTTATTCCTGTTCCAATTTTTAATGAAAACAAACAAATAATTTTTGAAAAAGAAAATGAATATTTTTTAATATCAAAAAATAAAGAATCGTTTACAATGTTAAGTAGCTTGGATAAGTTTAAAATTAGTGAAAGTGATTATTTTATAATCGAAAATTTAATAGTGGAATCAACAGTCACAATGGAAAATTGTGTACTGAATAACTTCATGAAAAGAAGTAGTAAAAAATGTAATGTAAAGTATATTCCACATAGCGTAGAAATATATTCCGAATTAAACAACAAACAATACTTGTATGCAGTTTCGGATGAAACTAAATATGAATACATATGTAAAAATGATGGAATAGAAGGAGGTATCTTAAAAGGTGTTGGAATTATTTATATGGATTATAACTGTAAATTTGAAACCGTAGATTATAAGATTCTAATTTCCGAAGATAAAAATGAAAATGTAACAAATGACGTATACCATTCATACATTGAAGATTGTTGTTTTAATATTAAAATAAATGAAATAGAACCAATAGAAAACTTACCAAAATTAAAACCAGGTAGTGTAAAAAATATTGAAGACTTAAGTATCAAGATTAATAATCAAAAAAGCTATTTATCAAAAGCATTTCAAACTGTTAACATGAAAGGAAATTCCTTATGGTATATTTCTATATCTGTATTAATATTGTTAATTCTAATTATTATATTTGTAAAGTGCGTAAAAGGAAATATTTGTATAAATATTTTTAATAAATGTTTTAATAAAGTTACATCAAGTCCAACACCAAAACCTGTAACGAATAATGTGGTAGTTTATGCTAATGAAGAAAAATCTATGAGATCAGCTGAAGATCAGAATGAAACACGTAAAAGGAAAAGCCAATACAATTATAATTGGTAAAGCATCTTTATTGTAATTATATTTAATGATTTTAATTTTCTTATATTATATATATTTTATAATTTATTCTAAGGTTGTATATAAATTTTATAAATAAAAAAGGGATATGATCATTGAATCTATTTTGTGTGTTGTCAGATACATCTCGAATTCAAGGTTTCCAACCTATGGCATACCTAAGAAGTAATTGTTTTAAAATTACTTCTTGTCTTGAGGTCGGAGGTGTTAAGCCATTGGCTTATTTTTTTTTTTGAACAACAACGTTGTCTATAGTATCAGCGTTGTACTTCTTCGTAATATTGTTCAGTTGTTTTATGTTGATACAAATATGCTGACTCTCAATCAGTATTGTTGATAATATTGCAACATAGTGTGGGCAACAGCATCTCAAAGCTGTTTCCTAGAAATTTCCTATATGGAAATTTGCCACACACAATATAGATGTGTCAGCTCTTTGGGATAATATAAACATCCCAAGACGGCATCAACGATTAAGTCAAGCGTTGAGTTAATGTAAACATTAACCCACGCTACGTTCAATTGCACCCTTCCCTTAAACCCTCAAAACCATTGCCATGAAACAGCATCGTTGTTTAACGAACGATCGCAAGATCGTTCGGTAAACAATGATAAATTCACGATGTATGCCTGGAAGCTCACTTGATGGTATTCGATGTGACACTCCTAAAAAAGCACTTCAACGAAGCAGTTTGCATTAGTTCTGGCATAACAGTGGGCTCAGACAAATCAGCTCACACTTATGAGGGTGAGAGAACATTTTGGCGTAGAACCGAATAAAAATGCTGATTCTTTAGCGATAGAAGGATCAGCAGAAGAATTCTGTGGACCTGAACCACGTATCGCCATAGGCGACAACATAGTGGCAGGCCTTATTAAGCAATGGACGGACTCGGAACACCGTATAAGGGGGAAAGAAGCTGTTAATTGCAGGCAATCGAAGGCGGCCGTGAAGTGGTCTCGTAGTGAGGCAGCAAAAGTTATTCGATACAATCGAATGACTTTAAGCTGGCTTACTGCACTGGTCACAAGACACGGTCCCATAAATATATTCTATTAAGTCTATTATTAAGTCTTTTAATTTTTTTTTTCCAAGCCAAAAACCACTAATTTTTCAAGGCTTCATTATGGCATTCTGCGGTAAGTAAATCAGATTTTTGTCAAAACAATATTATAAAAAACAGATTTAAGACATAATTAAATTTACCCAAAATTAATTTGTGTATCCAATGGAACAGATTTTGGACCAATTTGCTCCAAAAATTACCTTACCTCTTTTGTAGCTTGACCACAACTTTTGGAAAGTAGTACCAACATCGCGGTATGCACACCTAACCAGGCGAAACACAATTGCATAACGTTTAATGAGATATTGCGCTGTGTTGTAATCTGGACGAACAAATTATAAGTTGTTGTCGTAATAGTGTAAAAGGCAAATCCCATATAGCCAACCAAAATCAAGCTGCAGCATTCGTTGATCGACTTATAGATGCGCAACAGCTTGTTGTGCAGACGAAATGTAAACAGCGAGTCTTCCGGAAAGTTTTCCATACCAGCCAGATCGACCACTCGACGTGCAGGATGATGCAACTTACGACGTTGCTGCGTATACGAGTAACCGTTGAGAATCATATTCAAAAAGTAAAATCTGGCCGTTACGATGCGCAATAGCGCCGATGTATAGACGATAAAGATTGTGGAGAGCGTATTTTGTAGACCATAGAAGCCTACTAGAACGTACGAGGTCACCGTAAGTGGTGGCTGCATGCCAACAAGTTTCAATATCAAAATGTAGATTTGGAAAAAGCAAATGGCGATGATGAACTTTGAGGAGAAGCCACAATTATTATTTAATGCAGTATCGAACTGTCGATTGATCTCTTCATCTACTTTGAGAATCTCATTGATAATCTTCACTGATATTTTTGCGTTTTTGGCGCAGATTAAAACGGTGGCAGAGAATGTAAAAATAGAGAGCAGCAACTCGATCCATTGATTAACGTTGTCCGTTTCGCTATAAGAGTACAAAAGTTGCGACGAATCAGGTGTGAATAGGTTATACAGAGTAAAAATGGTCAGACCGTGTACCACGCCGCGTATAAAAAACGAGTAGAACTCATTTGGTTTGGTTGGTGGACCAATCTCATAGTTAGAGATTAGTTCGTAGATGGGCAGCAAACCGCTGACCTTGAGTATGAATAGCAATGATTTTATATCCGTAAAAATAGGATTATTTAAAGGAGTGCGACGCAGAAACTCCTGATTTTTGTAGAAGCGCCGTTGCTGTTGTTGCGGTTCCGTTGAATATGATTTGTAATTCATTGTAGTTGACTTCTTTTGAATTTAGTTTCTTTGAAAAAATATTAAGTACTTTAAACTATGACACTGCCTTGCTGACTGTCCAAGTTCAGTGGTTAATCATTTCAAGCACTGCCATCTACCGCTTAACGGTTATGTTAATTAAATTTATATCGATTTTTATAGATCTGAGATTTACGATACGATATCACGTTGTTAGTGGTCGGGTTAGCTATTTAAGTATACTCTTGGTTTATTTGACATGTCAAACACTCATTCCATAGATTTATGCTCAAGTGCCGAGCCATTAATTTAATTAATTTTAATGAAATATGAATTTATTTTCATGGTTTTAGGTAAGGTTTCTTTAATAAGCCTTTTCAGACAACTTTTTGTTTTCTTTTCAATGATTCAGGTTATTGAATAAGTGAAAGGGAGGGTGTGTTTGTTAATAAAAGCCAGCCAACAAGTGCTAACCTTTGACCTCAACTTAACAATTCAATAATCATGCATTTAGAAATTAATTTTCAGCCTGAAATATAAGAAAAACATAGCATTTCAGAAGGAAATTAAAGAGCTCGGATAAACAAGCCAGAATTGGAGTATCGAGTTATACCCAGGATATGCTTTGTTTTATTTTGAGTCTCTAATTTTCCTCTAAGTCTCTAAATTATTAAGATTGCCAAGGTCGAATCCCTGCTGAAAATATTTTAGACACAAATTTTAAAAAATTTCCATTTTATCATCCGCAACCGTAACTTTGCTTAACCCCGAAGATTTTGCGAGATATTTTCTGAAATTCTTATTTTCGTTGAGTAATTGAAACGTTCAATAATACTTTCGTTGAATGCTTGATATTTTTTGGAATTGGTCAAAAATGAGAATTAGAGAAAAATCAAATATGGAATCTTCAAAAAGAAGAAGAAATGTGACAAGAGAAGTGAACAATATTTCTTTGTGGTAATAGAGTTAATAATGGTGTTAATGAAAATACTACACTTTTATTTACTTGTATTTACTCTAAAAGATGTTTAGTCAGCACGCTTAGAAATCGTGAAATAAATTTTAATATAAGCGAAGTATTAAAAAGGTTTTTAATTCAAAAGGCATTAAATACTATTCAATAGATAAAATATTTTTTAAATAAATAAATTTTGTATTAAATGTTAATACAGTCCAAATTTCATTAATACAATCCTTTTTATTATTTATTATTATTATTATTATTATTATTATTATTATTATTATTTTTATTATTATTATTATTATTATTATTATTATTATTATTATTATTATTAATATTATTATTATTATTATTATTATTATTATTATTATTATTATTATTATTATTATTATTATTATTATTATTATTATTATTATTATTATTATTATTATTATTATTATTATTATTATTATTATTATTATTATTATTATTATTATTATTATTATTATTATTATTATTATTATTATTATTATTATTATTATTATTATTATTATTATTATTATTATTATTATTATTATTATTATTATTATTATTATTATTATTATTATTATTATTATTATTATAATTATTATTATTATTATTATTATTATTATTAATATTATTATTATTATTATTATTATTATTATTATTATTATTATTATTATTATTATTATTATTATTATTATTATTATTATTATTATTATTATTATTATTATTATTATTATTATTATTATTATTATTATTATTATTATTATTATTATTATTATTATTATTATTATTATTATTATTATTATTATTATTATTATTATTATTATTATTATTATTATTATTATAATTATTATTATTATTATTATTATTATTATTATTAATATTATTATATTATTATTATTATTATTATTATTATTATTATTATTATTATTATTATTATTATTATTATTATTATTATTATTATTATTATTATTATTATTATTATTATTATTATTATTATTATTATTATTATTATTATTATTATTATTATTAATATTATTTTTATTTATCATAGAAACAAAACATTAACATATATACTAAACCTCTGCACGGATTAACTCGTTTCTACTACAATAGTGCATTAGGTGTCGAGTTCAGTAGTTTACATAACTATAACAGCGAGTGAAATTAACACCATAGCCATAAAGAGTTTTAAGCCGACTTTCAACACATTCGTTTGGAAACTCTTGAAAATACATTTTGGTAGGTGGCAACACTATTATAAAAAGATTATAGAATTTTGGAAATCTGGCAATGAATTCGGATTCAGCGACCCATTTTTACCTAGTGTTTGCTCCAGCACCGAATTCGTGAAAATAAAAAAATTTTAGGTGGCAACACCATTAACCATCTTGAATTTTAAAATTCGGGCGGTCTAAATTGCGACCATCTAATTCTGCCACCGCATGTACAATTCCACTTTCCAATTTTTAAAATTTTTAAATGTTATGTTGTGCACATAACAATCGACTCATATATTTTTGCTGCATTCATTTTTTACAAATCCTTCATTTCCTTCATTCTGTTATGTTTGGTTTAGATTCGTTTGCCTGACGAATGCTACCGGCTATGTTATGTTTGAGTCGTTCCGAACGAGTTATTGTTATGTTTGTGTCGTTCGGAACGACTCAATATATAGGTAAGCTTTTTACTCCTCGTTCTGTAAATTGCTTGGAGTGAAATCTGAAAAATTGTCGACTGATTTTTTCTTGGAAATTTGATGGTTTCTTTGTTGCTAGCGCTTATTACAACAAGAAAATTTAATACTTTAATATTAAATAATAAAAATATATTTTGGACCGCCCGTGGGGTGAACCCGCGTTTCCTTAAATTAGAGTCAAACACACTATCCACCAGGCCACAAAGTCTTGATATGAAAAGTTGTTAATTCAATATTAATTATAACAGAAGCTATGCTGCAGCAGATCGTCACCATCTATCAATAGATAGAGGATTGTGTATTTGCTATGCTACAACGAAGAAAAATTTGCTTTAATTTGCCACAAGGTGTCTCCAGCGTCGGTGTGTTTGTATTGTGAATGCGTTTGTGGTGTTGTTGGCACGAAGAAAATTAGCAATGCCCACAAGTGCGTTTTTAAGTATCAAAAAAATAGATGATATCAATAAATATGGAATAACCAAACGCATGCATGACATCGGCAATTAATATATCTGTGGCGACAAGGAATAACGACTAAGCTCAAATATTGTAAAAAAATTATATTTTAATTGCACTAACTGCGACCTTTTTTCTGGTATATATGAACCGTTAAACCAAGGAAATATGTGCAGACATAAGTGGTTATCTATTCTGTGCAAAAAATAAATTTCTTCCTTGGATCGGAGATTGGCAATCAAGAAAATGCCGTATCGCTTTTTACGATATTTTGAGTTTAGTCGTTATTCCTTGTGGCCACAGATATATTTTTATCCTCGTTCTGTGATTTGTTTGGAGTGAAATCTGAAAAATTTTCGACAGATTTTTTTGCTAGTTAGTGCGCTGTTGAAGGAAAAAATTTGTTCAGTGCAGCCAAGTTCACAACCATGTGTCGAGAGTTAAAATAGAGAGTCGCTAGCATTATATGCCCGTATATGTAATTGGCGTGGAAATTTGACATTCAACAATAAAAAAATAAGCAGTAAATATGTTTTCTGTATATATGTAATTTATTTTATGTTATTTTAAATTTTTGAATTTAAAATTTAATTTATTAAAAAGAAAAAATTATTAAGCTATCAAATCTATGTAACTGCGAAAAAACTTCGCTTCTCTCGTGTGTCCAACGACGCACCTGTGTTTTTGATTTATAAACAAAATTCCCGATATTTTTTGCCCACATTAGAATGTCCAATTTGCAGATAAAAAACGGCATTTTTTTTTTTAAACTATAATATTTTTAAAAAAATTCAATATGTTGTACTATCTATATGGTATATACTTCCATAGCCAATGAATATTAATTAATTTTTTTGTTTTTTATTTTGATCTAGCAAAAAATGGTGACGATTGCAATGCTGAGCCGATTACCTCTCAAAAAAATTAAGCGTCACACATATACTCGTTACGGCTATCATTTTAGAAAATAGGCATTTTTTTTTAATTAAATAAGTGTACAAAAAATCCCTCAATTTTCAAGGTTTCATTATTGCATTCAACCTTAAGCAAATCGGAATTTTGTCAAAATAATATTATAGAAAGCAGATTTAACAAAATTTTCCAGAAATGAATTTTCCACAACAGATTTTGTCAATATCCCCCCGATTATCTTACCTCTTTTGCAGCTTGACCACAACTTTTAGAAAGTAGCACCAACACTGCGATATGCATACCTAACCAGGCGAAAGACATTTGCATGAGGTTAAATGAGATATTGCGCTGCGTTGTAATAATGACGAACAACTTATAAATTGTTGTCGTAATGGTGTAAAAGGCATATCCCATATAGCCGACCAAAATCAAGCTGCTGCATTCGTTGATCGAATTAAAGATGCGCAACAGCTTTTTGTGCAAACGAAATATAAACAGCGAGTCTTCCGGAAAGTTTTCCATACCAGCCAGATCAACCACTGAATGCACAGGATGACGCAAGTTACAACGTTGCTGCGTATACGAATAACCGTTGAGAATCATATTCAAAAAGCATAATCTCACAGCTACGATGCGCAATAGCGCCGATGTGTAGACAATAAAGATTATGAAGAGCGTACATTGAAGACAATAGAAGCCCACCAGTAAGCAGGAGGTCACCGTAAGTGGTTGTTGCATGGTAACAAGTTGCAAAATCGAAATGTAGATTTGGAGAAAGCAAATGGCGATGATGAACCACTGAATGGAGCCACAATTATTTTTTAATTCAGTGTGATATTGTCGATTAATCTCTTCATCTACTTTGAGAATCTTATTGATTATTTTTATTGATAATTTTGCATTTTTGTCACATAATAAAACGGTGATAGAGAATATAAAAATACAGAGCAGCAGATCGGTCCATTGACTAAAGTTGTCCGTTTCGTTATAAGAGCACAATAGTTGCGGCGCATCAGGTGTGAATTGGTTATAAAGATTAAAAATGGTCAGACCGTGTAGCACGGCGCGTATAAAGAACGAGTAAAACTGATTTGGTTTGGTTGGAGGACCGATCTCATAGTAAGAGATTAGTTCGTAGATGGGCAACAAGCCGCTGACCTTGAGTATGAATAGCAATGATTTTATATCCATAAAAATAGGATTATTTAAAGGAGTGCGACGCAGAAACTGCTGATTTTTGTAGAAGCGCCGTTGTTGTTGTTGTTGCGGCTCCGTTGGATATGATTTGTAATTCATTGTGATTGACTTGTTTTGAAATCTTATGTCTTTGATACAAAATAAGTTCTTTAAACTATGACACTGCCTTGCGACTGTTCAGGTTCAGTGCTCATCAATCATTTCAATCACTGCCATCTGCCGCTTAACGGTTATATAAATTGAATTTATATCGATTTTTATAGATCTGAGTTCTACTATTTATTATATTCTTTATATATAAGAGTATAGATATTTAAGTATACTCTTGGTTTATTTGACATGTCAAACACTCATTCCACAGATATTTCCTCAAGTGCCGAGCCATTAATTTAATTCACTTTAATGAAATATGAATTTATTTCCATAATATTAGGAAAGGTTTTCTCCGATAAGCCTTTTTAGACAACTTTTTGTTCTTGTCATTGATTAAGGATATTGAATAAGTGGAATGGTGTGTTTGTTAATAAAAGCCAGTCAGCAAGTGCTAATATTTGACCTCAACTCAATAATTTAATAATCATGCATTCAGAATTTACTTTTCAAATAAAAGAAAAAACATAGGACTTCAGAAGGAAATTAAAGAGCTTGGATGAACAAGCCAAAATTCGAGTATCAAGTTTTTGAAATGAAATTGCTATACTTTTAATTATTTAAGTAAGGAGTTAGGACTGCGATCAACCATAATATAGAGCTATCATTTCTGCACTCCACATCTACTATACATGTCACTTTATATCCAGCTGTTGTTGTTGGCCAATTTAGAAGAATTAAATACTGAACTAAATCAAATTTTTAGAACTTTCTTGAGAAAAAGAAGAATTTGTTGCAAAACATACACCACGTGCCAAAATTATAAACACACAAGATTTTTACCAATATCTTATGTTGTGCGCATCAGCGTCGAGTTAACTTTGAGGAAATTGAGGCAAATGCCTCTGGCCCCGCGCTCGCTGGGGCCCCTCTGCAATTTGCCATAAGACAAATATTTTTCAACTAATAATAAAACACAAACCATGGGTGGTATCGGCTAAAGTGATAATTGATAGTTGACAATCAATATCGTCACTTATGCTCCATGTCAAATTGACAATCACTTTTTTTTCTATTGATTTCATGCGATACCTATTAGGTGTCGTTTTAAAAAACGCCAATCAAAACAGCGACTGTCAACTATCACCTTAGCCGATTTCACCCCAGTATTCATTTAGTGGTTTCTACTGTGCCTAAGTACATTTGATTTATTCATTGATTTTATACTTAAGCCAATACAAATAGGTCTATTCTAAAGTTTTTTATTTATTCAAATTTTACAAAAAATTCATTTTCGATTGAGATCATCGCAAAAGCGTTCATCTTTGTTTCAGGCAGTTTGTTTTGTATTAATTTTTTTAATAAAATTCAATTTTAAAAAGAAACGCTCATCTAGAACGTGTGTGCGGATTAATTTTAAAGTTGGGAATATTCGGCTGCAGTTCGAAAAACATTGATGTGTGAGAGACACAGGGACTTACTCCTCGAAAAAAAATTATGTTGTGCCAATTCGCACTCGGAAAAAGAGGACATCACAATTAACCGCATTCATGTAAAATGATGCGATGTTCTTGCATGGTAATGGGAATTCGTTTGTGCTCAATTTGTTGAGCTTCGTCAGAAAATCAAATTTTGCAGTCAAACGTAGCATTCCATTCTTTTCCTCAACACAGTAATTTTTTATAATGCCATGAGCAAGCATTAGTTTTTTTCTTTAATTAACTTACTAGTGCTATTTGCACATTCTCATATTTATTGTAATAGAATACTTATTTCCCTTTTCTATGTTTTTTTCTTCAATGTTAACTCTTGTATAAAAACCTTGTTATAGATTGAAGTCTCAATAAAATTACTTACTTACTTACTTACTTCTTTTCCTCAAATGTGTAAGTAGGGAGTTAATAATGGTAGTGAAAATAAAACTGTTGCATATAGAATGTGGTGCATACAGAAAACAAATATTGCGAATCGATTTAAATCGAGAGTTCTGCTGGACTCGAGAATATTTTTCAGCCATATTGTTCGTATTGTCGTAGAACTGGTCATGACAGTTCAAGCAATCGATTGTATATTTCTCCAAGAATGCAATCACATCAAATATTCCGATTTGGGATGAGTGATCGGAACAAATTGAAGAAATCGCTCAATAGGAGCACCTTTTCTAGACAAAACACAAATTGGTCGCAATGACCTACATAGTACATTCGGGATGGGATCTTCGCTTAATGAAAAATATCTTACATTTCTAAGTTCGCTTTAAACTATATTCATTACTCTCGTTCCAATAAAAGCAATGAGATTGCAGCAAATCGTATCTTATAAATACGATGCTGAGATTCAATAGTATTGAAATTTATATTCGTATATCGTGAATACCTTGATCTTTGTTTTCGTGTTTTGCGATGTGCGACGCAAGAATTGTGTCAAATTCGATCAATAAATCTGATTGTTCATTGCTTTCGTCGTCATCTGAAGGGGACATAGTTGGCGTCGATGTCGAAGTCGAAGGTTTCACTTGAAAAAGTGTGGGGGGAGTCTATTTTTGATAATTTCTCTATAGCTCTTATTTGAGCACCGCTGGGTTATGATCGTTTCATTGTTTTTAAATTTATTAAAACAAATGCACGAATGAAACTGCAATGGAACAATGAAAACAATGAAATGGAGACGTTAGTGAACAATGTTCGTTCTTGCATGGCAGAATTATAAGGTACGGCCGACTCGGAGAAGAATGGAGTAGACAGCAGATAAAATGCCGGCTAGTTGTCAAAATCAGCTGTTCCTCTCGAGTTTCTTTATGTTCACGTTTCGCAGTTGATTTTAGGTTAGAATTGCTACAAGTTTTCATGCATTTTCATAACTTCTTCCACATTTTATGTTTGTATTACATTATTTTTATAATATTTTCACTCAAATTATCACAAATTTAACACACGCGACAGCACACTTTACAACTTGAAAACATTTTATATTTACTTCCCTTGCAATTTCTACGAAATTCGTCGTTTTGACAACTAGCCGGCATTCTCAATATTCACTATTCGTTGACGGGTGAGGGCACTAAGCGACTCGGCCCTACCTTATAATTCTGCCATGGTTCTTTGTTCATATGAAATGTGACAAGTGTCAAAATGAAGTCAGATTGTCAACAGGATTTAGTGTTGCCGAATAGGAGTTTTTTGGCTAAAAAAATTTACTCGGAAAGGCCTCGAAGATTTTCCTGCCTCAGGCCCAACAAAACGTTAACTTAAGGCAGGTGTGCAGGTTGTCTTTTTATATGAATAAAAAGAAGCATCTCCATTTATTTGTATTAACTACAAAAAAATAAAATACAACCGAAAAGCGGAAATTTGGTATGAATAAAATCTTTGTTCGAAATTATATATCACCTAATTTCGAAAAGCTCACATGTAGCATCCATGATATAATGATTTAAAAAAAAAGAGAAAACGAAGAAGCAGCAAAACAGATGAAAAGTTCAACTTTGTATTGATTTGACAACTCCCAATCGCCGCTCGTGAGAAAAAAGGTAGTTGTCAAGGCTTCCTTGTAAATTATTGTATCATGGTAGCATCTACAACAAAAAGCTTTTAATTTGACGTTTGTCTGTTGTGTTTGATTTTTTTTTAAAGTGCGTGAAATTCCAAATAAAATGGAGCAAGATTTATTCCAAATGAGTTTCGAAGATTATGTCGGCCCAGATGAATTCAGAACTGGCGTTGACTCTTCTAATTGTCGAGTGACTGATGTTTTGTTTGCAACAGCATTAGAAAAGTGTGGAAGTGTGCTGCTAAAGAAGGATCAAACACCGGCAACAAAACCGCGGAAGGCTTAAAGGAAGTAGCCGACTTCATCATGCTCACAAAGGGAATTCATGTGACAGAGCAACCAATTTTATAGAAACTGAATAACATAAAGGCGAGGGTGAAATTAAAAACAGATAACAACAGGACAGGAATCCAAGCGTGTCCAAAATGAAATGTAAGTATTTATTACATTATAACAATTATTTAAAATTTACGAAGAAGAAGATGAACCATCGACAAGCACATGTGTGGCTCCGGAAAAACACGACGAAAAACTTAAGACAATTTACTTACAACAACTTATTAAGAAGCAGCTGGAAGTTTTTGATGCTCAGATGAAGATGCTGGAAAAATTAGATGGTGGACAACCTGAAAACCTAAATCTTCTACATAGCGCAGAAAAGTACGCATTTTCTGGGAATTTGAAAAAGCTCCACCTCTTCTTTCGCCGCTTTCGTCAGGTCCCAAGAAAGTTTCAACAAGCCACTCAAGAATTTCCTGATTGGATCTGAAGAGCGCTTTAAAATTGTCCATTGCCAGGTCACATCTATTTTTGTACAATTTCCTATTACGCTCAGTTATATTTAAAAACATTGCCATATTTGTAGTTTGTTTACAATTTAAACAAATCTTCTTTACGCCTGCCTAAATAAATAACAAATTAAATAAATTGAATTAATTAAATATATTACAACAAATTTCTAGTATGCCTTTTTGCTTACTACTCAAAATCAGTAGCAAACACTACTTTTGCTCATACCAATCCGGCTAATTTTTATCATGTTCGAAACAGCTGATATTTGTAGTGTAATAAAGGGCACTTTATTCATATAAACCATGGCAGAATTATAGGGTATGGCCGACTCGGAGAGGAATGGAGTAGAAAGCAGATAAAGGGAGATAGATGTCAAAATCAGCTGTTCATCGCGAATTTCTTTATGCTCACGTTTTGCAGTTGTTTTTAGGTTAGATTTGTTACAGTTTTTTTTTTTGCAATTTTAAGACTTTCACATATTACAGTTTTTATTACACTGTTGTTATAATATTTTCACGCAAATTATCACAAATTTAACACACGCGACCGCACTGTTTGCAACTTTATGGGAAGAAATTAAATTGGTGCTACATCGTATGGCCAAGCCATTAGCTGCTGCTGGCCACCATGCAGCTGGCGAAGGTACAAGAGGGCAATGCTGATTCCTTGAAGGTAACCTATGGCTCCTTGGTTTTGGTGTGCAAGGTTTTCTGCTCGCTTGACTTGCACAATTATCACAAATTATCACAAAATAAACTCACTTGTCTGCAGTGTTTACGATTTGAAAACATAATATTTTTATTTCATTTGACGTTTCTACGTACTTCGTCGTTTTGACATCTAACGAACATTCTCATTATCCACTCTTCGTTGACGCGTGAGGGCACTCAGCGAAGCGGACCTTCCTTATGATTGTATCATGATATAAACTAACTTCTTTTGAAAGTTTTTTATTTTGAATTGTAGTTAAGTCGAATCTACTTCTTTTATTCATACCGGCCATTGAGTCAAATAAATTCTAAGCTTTTTGCTCGCTGCAGTCGTTCCAGCCTTGCAGAATAGCTTGTTGCAGCTCTTCTTTCGTGAATCGAAAAAAAACGCGAACTAACACCCCACACATTTTCCATGATATTGAGATCAATAAAAAGTGGTGGCCACTCAAGAACGAGAGTGTTTTGACTTCGAAACCGAGATCAAGTGGCGCGCGATGCGTGACATGCTGCATTGTTTTGTTGAAATTCAAGAATTTCGTCTGCACTTTCGTTCAAAAAGGACACTAATTTCTTAGTTAACACACCGATTTTCTCTTCTGGTCTTATCCGAGCGGTTGGAAAATAAAGATTCACCTTTCCAAGTGCACTAAGTGCACTCAGACCATCAGTAACCCGCCACCGAAAGTTCTCTTTGAAAAATATTGGGGTTCATGTCGTATATCCCACCAGTATCCATTGTAGCGATCTGGTCCATCCAAATTATGCTTATTTTCATCACAAAATATTATCTTTAAGAAAAATTTCGAGAAATCATCTATGTGCATATAGTTGCACTTTTAACGAAAAAATTTCCTGGTTTCAATTACGTCCCACTATGCTACGAGCGACTTGTTTACGCTTGTTACGCTTAGTCGAAAGACTGGTTTCATTTTAGAAAACTGAATGTTTCCGGAATTATTTAAAGCAGCGAATTGTACTTCAAGAAGCATCGAAGCCGCATCCTGCTTTTTTTCTCATATGCTTTTTGTGCTTTTACTAACTGTTCGTAAGATACAATGAATTTCATAATTTGTTTTAATTGTTTTTCGAACAATAATTTTCCTTATCTTTTACAAAATTTCGCACTACTCGATCACTTTTACCGATCAAGCGACTTATTTTCCAAAAAGACTTTTTTGTGAAACAAACACTTTGATTTTACCTTTTTCACTCTATGTCAACTCTTCACCACGTGGCATTTTGCAAACGACTAACGAAAATGATCTGATTTCTCCTCTTTATTAAAAAATTTCATGTGCGTTTATAATTTTGCAACAGCGATATTTTTCGTATGTATGTATATGCTCTTTTAATGTTGTTGTTCGTTATATAAAACAATTGCCCTTAACGGTAAAAGTAGAAAAAAGTTCTCATGCACACAAAAAAAGATTTTTGTAAAATCTAGTGCGTTTATAATTTTGGCACAAGGTGTTTACATGTTAACATATTTGGTAATGGTTTTCGTGGCTCTTGCGGGTCCGGACTTTCCCCATATCTACGACACTGATCACATATATACTCGTTACGGTGGTCATTTTAAAAAAGAAAAATTTTTATTTATATGTATATACAAAAAATTCCTAATTTTTCAAGGTTTTATAATAGCATTCTACCTTAAGCAAATAAGAATTTGGTCAAAATAATATTATAGAAAGCAGATTTAACAAAATTTCCCAGAAATAAATTTTCCACTAGAGATTTTGGGCCAATATCCCCCAGATTATCTTACCTCTTTTGCAGCTTGACCACAACTTTTAGAAAGTAGCACCAACATCGCGATATGCATACCTAACCAGACGAAAGACATTTGCATGAGGTTAAATAAGATGTTGCTTTGCGTTGTAATCATGACGAACAAATTATAAGTTGTTGTCGTAATGGTGTAAAAGGCATATCCCATATAGACGACCAAAATCAAGCTGCTACATTCGTTGATCGAATTAAAGATGTGCAACAGCTTGTTGTGCAAACGAAATACAAACATCGAGTCTTCCGGAAAGCTTTCCATACCAGCCAGATCAACCACTGGATGCGCAGGATGACGCCAGTTACAACGTTGCTGCTTATACGAATAACCGTTGAGAATCGTATTTAAAAAGCAAAATCTGACCGTTAGGATGCGCAATAGCGCCGATGTATAGATCATAAAGATTATGAAGAGTGTACATTGTAGACAATAGAAGCCCACCAGTAAGTAGGAGGTCACCGTAAGTGGGTGTTGCATGGTAATAAGTTGCAAAATCGTACTGTAGATTTGGAAAAAGCAAATGGCGATGATGAGTTTTGACGAGAAGCCACAATTGTTGTTTAATGCAGTGTTGAATTGTCGTTTGATCTCTTCATCTATTTTGAAAATCTCATTGATTATTTTCACTGATAATTTTGCGTTTTTGGCACGTAATAAAACGGTGGCAGTGAATGTAATAATAAAGAGCAGCAGCTCGATCCATTGACTAAAGTTGTCCGTTTCGTTATAAGAGCACAATAGTTGCGGCGCATCAGGTGTGAATAGGTTATAAAGATTAAAAATGGTCAGACCGTGTAGCACGGCGCGTATAAAGAACGAGTAGAACTCATTTGGTTTGGTTGGAGGACCGATCTCATAGTAAGAGATTAGTTCGTATATGGGCAACAAGCCGCTGACCTTGAGTATGAATAGCAATGATTTTATATCCATAAAAATAGGATTATTTAAAGGAGTGCGACGCAGAAACTGCCGATTTTTGTAGAAGCGCCGTTGTTGTTGTTGTTGTTGTTGTTGTTGTTGTTGTTGCGGCTCCATTGAATATGATTTGTAAGTCATTGTGATTGACTTGTTTGGAAATCTTATGTCTTTGATACAATATAAGTTCTTTAAACTATGAAACTGCCTTGCTGACTGTTCAGGTTTAGTGCTCATCAATCATTTCAATCAATGCCATCTGCCGCGTAACGGTTATGTAAATTAAATTTATATCGATTTTTATAGATCTGAGATTTACTATTTATATTATTCTTTATATAAAAGAGCATAGATATTTAAGTATACTCTTGGTTTATTTGACATGTCAAAAACTCATTTCATAGAAGTGCCGAGCCATTAATTTAATTCATTTTAATGATATATGAATTTATTTACATAATATTAGGTAAGGCTTTCTCTGATAAGCTTTTTTTAGACAATATTTTGTTCTTGTGGAAATGGAAAGGTGCGTTTGTTCATAAAGGTCAGTCAACAAGTGCTAATCTTTGACCTCAACTCAATAATTGAAATATTTCCGAACATAGTTTTTGCATTGCTTCCAACGTTTCCTTAAAGGTGGACCCATAATCTGGGTAAAATGCACACACGTCAGTGTACTCCTTCCTCTTAAAGCAATGCGTCGTCATTTTCGTTTATTACTAATACAATATAAGTCAAGTGACTTAAGTTGTTTTTGCATGCAATCGTTGTTAAAATGCGAGAATGCCGCTGTAGAAAAACGCCACTGATATCGTATTTAAAACAAAACCTTTACATTGTATTCACTCAACGAATTTTGAGTGGGATAAAAGTTATTTGTTAAAAGTTTTTTCGTATGTTTGATGAGCTTCAATTTGACCAACACCGCACAGTGCTTTGAGCTCATACAAATTTGGAAATAAATAGGAGGAGTGATCCTATGATCATGAAATTTTTTATGCTTAGTAAATTTAATTTAAGGGAACATGGCACGGACACGTTGCCTTAACCTGGCGAAACCAGCATTATCCATGTCGAAATCGTCCCTAGCCTTAAATAGGTTGTGCATCGAGTTTGAAGCCCACCACGTAAAAAAACCATTTTAATGAAAAGTTACATAAGAAATATAAGACCACCGCAAACGAAAAACTGATAATGATTTACGGATATGCACCTGGAATGTCCGAACTTTTAATTGGGAAGGTGCCTCTATCCAACTGATTGTTATCTTGGAAAGATACAAAGCTAATATCACTGCAATCCAAGAAATGCGATGGAAGGGACAGGGCTGCTCTCGGCAAGCATTCTGTAATATCTACTACAGCGGCCATGCGGAGAAGCACGAGTTTGGCTGCGGCAAAAGATTACGGCATCACGTCCTGTGATTCACTCCTGTGAACGAACGACTTGCCATAATCCGCATCAAGGCAAAATTCTTTCATATAAGCCTAATATGTGCGCATGCTCCGACAGAGGACAAGGACGATGAGATCAAAGATATTTTTTACGAGCGCCTTGAAGACGCTTACGAGCGCTGCCCCCGTCACGACGCAAAAATTGTGTTTGGTTTCTTCAACGCTAAGGTGGGCAAGGAAAATATCTTTGGTCCAACAGTCGGAAAGTTCAGCCTCCACGACAACACATCCGATAACGGCATGAGGCTGATTGACTTCGCCGCAGCACGAAACATGGTTATAAATAGCACTAGATTCAAGCATCCCAAAATTCATAAGGCCACCTGGTTGTCCCCTGACCAAAAAACGCGCAACCAAATTGATCACGTTTTGATTGACGAAAGGCACTCTTCCAGTGCATTAGATGCACGCACGATCCGTGGTGCTAGCAAAGACTCGAATCTTTATCTTGTCGCTGCTAAGATCCGTACACATCAGTGCGCTGCAAAGAATACGGGCAATCTTACACAGAGAAAGCTAGAGGTCGACAAGCTGCAGTCAAAACGGACAGCCGAAGCCTTTGCCACTCGACTCTCACTCCTGTTTCAAGAAAGCACTCCTCCGATCGACGATATATGCGCGCAGTGGGCACACATCTCCCACTCTATGCTGCCGAAAAGGTTATTGGCTACCACCGTCCCCGCCGAAACCAGTGTCACGACCAAGAGTGTTGCGACGCCACTGCAGAGAAAAACGTCGCTACAAAGCCACCCTGCAGTCGGTTGTAACGCGTGCTGCTAAGGAGCGATACAGAGAGAAGAGGAGGGACGAGCGACGTCTTTTCAGGCGAAACAAAAGAGGCAGAAAATAGCGAGTGTGAGAAGATTGAGATGTATGGTGACAGGAACGAGGCCCGAAAGTTTTTCGAAAAGATAAGACGCCTGGCCAATGGCTCTAAAACCAAAGCCTCTTTCTGCAAGGATGAAAACGGGAATCTAGTGACACTGACGTTATGGAGGGAACACTTCTCTTGTCTTCTGAATGGCGATGACGACAACAATCCCGCCAATAGAGATGATATCCCGGAAACCCCAATTATGGATGACAGTGTTGAAGTTCCGCTGCCCGACTATAATGAAGTCTTGACAGCAATAACATGGCTTAAGAGCAACAAACCTGCGGGAGCCGATGGTCTACCCACTGAGCTGTTTAAGAACGGAGGCGAAGATCTATTTAAATGCATTCACGAGCTTCTATGCAGAATATGGTTGGAAGAATGCATTCCAAACGATTGGAACCTCAGTGTACTCTGCCCAATCCACAAGAAAGGCGATCCAACTTTTTGTGCCAACTACCGTGGGATAAGTCTTCTAAATATCGCATGTAGTGAAAGAGTGAAGCCCATGGTAAACCAAGTGATTGGGTCTTATCAGTGTGGCTTCAGACTTGTAAAATCTACCACCGACCAGATATTCACGCTACGACAAATTTTGCAAAGCAGACCCTAGAGAAACAAATCGCCTTCGACAGTCCAATAAGGAATCACCTATACTCCACCATGTCTGAATTTTGTATAACTGCAAAATAAATCCGTCTATGCAGGATGACACTGAGGAACACCAGCAGCACAGTTAAAATAGGGAAGGATCTCTCCCCATCATTTGCTACCAAACGAGGTTTCAGACAAGGTGATTTTTTATCGTGCGACTTTTTTTTTATCTTATTATGGAGAAGATTATTCGAGCTGCTGATCTGAGACAAAGCGGCACAAAATTCTATAAGAGTGTTATGCTGCTAGCGTATGTTGATGATATTGATATCATTGGCCATAACACACGCGAAGTCAGTGCAGTATTCTCCAAATTAGAAAAATATTCGAGTCACATGGGTCTTGCAGTAAACGCAGATGAGACAAATATCTTATCCGATGCTACCAAACAAACAGTCACAGCGTATTGGCACCCACGTCACTGTTGACAACACCTCCTTCGAGGTTGTGAAGGACTTCGTCTACGTCGGTTCCAGCATTAACTCCACCAACGATATCAGTAGAGAGATAAAACGAAGGATAACTCTTGCCAACAGGTGTTACACTGGGCTCAGTAGCAGAGATTGAGTAGCAGAGCCCTCTCTTGATGAACAAAAGTCACATTCTATAAGTCACTAATCATGCCCGTCCTGTTATATGCAGTACAAACCTGGACGTTGAGCAACTCTGATGAAAAGACATTGGGAGCTTTTGGTGAGAAAGATCCTTCAGATCAATGGCGAGTACCAAATACGATGGAACGATGAGCTGTACGAGCTATACGCTGACATCGACATAGTAAAGCGCATAAAAATCGAGCGGCTTCGCTGGTTAGGTCATGTTGAGCGGATGGAAGACGACGCTCCAGCGAAGAAAATATTCGATTCGGTACCCAGCGGCGGACAACGCAGGAGATGGCGACCACATCTTCGTTGGAAGGACCAACTAGAGGACAACCTGACGAAACTTGGAGCTTCCAACTGGTGCCAGCAAGTGCAAAACAGAAATGGCTGGCGCAATTTCTTACAACAGACGGACTTACGGTTGTAGGCGCCATCTAAGTAAGAAAGTAAGTAAGTTAATTAATAAGGGTCGATTTTAAGACCTTGTCGACACCCAAAATCAGTTTTCGCTTATGTCAACGCCTGGGAAGCCGGTTTCGATCCCAAGGGCTCGATGTCGACCACTTTGGGAATCCCTGTTTTAAACAAATCATCTTTTAAACTAATACCTCTCCAAATTTTAGAAATCACTGCTGTACAGTGTTGCAAGCAGTGGACTTGATGTAAAGTTAGTTTTTCTTCATATTATTTCTGGTTTTATACAATTTCTGGAAATAGTAACACATATCATAGCCATATTTATCTCTTATATTTAAGTAAAAACTTGTCTCCAAAACAAAAAAGGTGTTTTGATATCGCTTTTCGAAATCAAGCCCTCACTTCTTTAAACCATGTAAAATTTCCTTATTTTTAGGAGAAATCTCTATAAAATATTGAAAAATCCATGCCTGTGCATTGATGCTACGGTTTCTTAATTTAAGGGAAGCAGATTTTTCTGAGTGTAGATTTCGTTCACGTGCCATCCTCCTTTTTTATAAGGGGCTGGAATGAACTTTAGATAGGATCCTACTTAGTCTTGCTGACTCCTTAAGGTTATCAAATAATCAGGTGTATTCTTTACAAGAACGCTTTTTCGAGTCACGGATAGCTTTTTTAGGTCAAGTTTTTTTTTTTAAGTCAAGTTTTAAGGACTTCTTTGTATCGTTGTCTCATAGAGTTTGGTTGATTATAGAGGTAAAATCACATAAACTCAACATTTGACTTTTTTAAAAACTATTTCTCAGCTAGATAAATTTTTATAAAGCAATTAAAGAGTAACTTTTTTAGGAAATAGTATAATTTTTTTTAGTCGTAAATTTAAATTTAAATTTTTTTTCGATTTTTTGATAATATCAAAAATAATTTTAAAAATGTCGAGGCTTAAAGCATAAGAGACTTTCAAGAACATACTACAAAACTTTGAGCTTAAGAAAAACTAGTATGAAATGGAGCTTCGGCAAGGTACCGAAGCTAAAATATCCCCCACGCGGCCGTATTGCAGATTTATATATTAGGGCAATTCACAATCTTGAGTATTTGACATTGCAAATTTACTTTGCAATACTTGTTGCAAAGCATGAAATTAACAGCTGAGTACTCACTGACTTTTGATTCTTGTTTTTATTTACTTATTTTCCATATCTTTTATAATCAGCTTTTATAATCAGCTGTCAGCTTAGAGTTCAGTATTGCTATGTATAGTAAATATAAACTATGGGTTTTTAGTGTTATATTTTATTATATTTACACATATTTAGCATATTTACACAAGCGTAGTAAATGCATCTCTGTATATTTTGTTAGTGTAAAGTAAAAATATACTCTACCATTTTGCAAATGCTATGATGCAAGACCATTTGCACCTGATTGTGAACAGCCCTATTATCTGCAAAAATATTTGTGTTATACGCTTAATTTTATTTTGCCCTTAGCTGCCACATAGAGTAATTTTTAGACTGCTGATTATGTTAAAGAATATATGTGCAAAATTTGATTGGTATGTGGAAATTCGTACCAATGGCTTAAAATAATTTTGTTTAAAATTAAAGTGCCACGCCCCGTTCAATTCGATCTAATTTTCTAGACTACTGACTGTTCATTATTCCAAAGAATATGGAGAATTTGGAAGAAGTTGGACAAAGGATATAGAAGGAGTTTGATTTACATTTAAGTGGCACGCCCCTGTCTAATTCCGCTCAATTTTAAGATTACTCACTGCTCATTATTTCAAAGAATATGTTTGCAAAATTTGTTTGAAATCAGAAAAACGGTGTAGAAGGAGTTCGGTGAAAATTTGGTTGAAATCAGAGAAATGGTGTAGATGGAAATAAATTAAAAATAAAATTCCACGCCTCCTGTATAGTACCCCCACTTTTATTCACTAAAGACTGATCCTTGTGCCAAATATTATGTGCGAAAATTTTGGTCGGACAAATGGTGTAGAGGGAGTTCGATTAGATTTAAATTGACACGCCCCCTGGTCTAATCCCACCCACTTTGTAGGCTATAAACTTCTCATTATGCTCAAGAATATATGTAAGAAATTTGGTTGAAATCGGAGAAACGGAGTAGATAGAGCTAGGCTGAAAATAAAGTGACACGCCCCCTGGCTAGTAACGCCCAGTTTTATAAACTTACTCGTAAGATTGCTCATACTACCAAGAATAATATGAGCAAAATTTTGTTGATGGCAGACATCATTGAATACGTTTAAAAGTAAGATGCCACGCCCAATTTCCAAATCTAAGGTCTTCACATTACACCATAAGTGTACATAGAATATATGTGTAAAATTTGGTATGTGTTGGAAGGTAGGCTTGGCTTTCATCCGATTTTGCCAAATATCATAGAGATGCTTCATACTATATATCAAAGCTCATGTGCAAATTTGAAGACATTCTTTAATTTTTGTGGATTTTTAAGCGATTTTACGTTTCAAAATAAAGCCAATATGTATGGGAGGTAGGTGTGCTTTTCATCCGATTTTGTCAAATATCATTACATTAAATATTAAAGCCTATGTGGAAAATTTCAAGACCTTTATTTATCATAATTTGAGCAGCTTTTTAAGAGATTTTACGGTTAATATAAAGCCACTTTGTATGGGAGGTAGGCGTGGTTTTCAACCGATTTTTCCGAATTTCATAGTCAGGATTTATATTGTATATTATAAACCTTGCGTGCAAAATTTGAAGATATTTCTTTAATTTTTGTGGATTTTTAAGAGATTTTAATGTAAAAATGAAGTCACTCTGTATGGGAGGTCGGCGTGGTTTTCATCTGATTGAGCTCATTTTCGAATCTGATCTTCACTTTTTGAAAAGAAGCTTATATTTCGAATTTCGTCATGATAGCTTTAAAATTACGGCTGCAATCGTGTCGACAGACAGACAGACGGACACACGGAATTTGACTCAGGAGGTGATACTGATCAAAAATATATATACTTTCTATACCTGCCACGCCTCCTTATTGGCGTTACAAACGGAATGACAAAGTTAATATACCCCTTACTCAGCACGCGTTGGAGTATAAAAATCAATTAGGCTTTTCACTGTTTAAACGTATATTAACAAAGCGTATTTATAGCATTTGTTATTTTTGAAACTGTGAGCACCACAGTATGTGTTTGCCGTATTCAATGTAGATAGGGCATAAAAATACGAGACACAAAAAAAACGTCCAAGGGCTACTTTTATTTACGCGTGTTTGCGTATTTGCGTTTGCGTGCAAAACAACTACAAAGAAAAATACGCTTGCTTAAGCTGGCGTAAAAATAACAAATTATAAATTAAACAGGCCTGCGTACTTAAACTATGAATAGCCTAAATATGTATAGAAAACTATAGTCAAGAATAGTAAAACTTTCTCTAATAGAATTATGTAATTTCTTAAAAATAACCTCAAATTTTTAAGGTGATGACTTCTTCAATTTATCCTTAAATATTCTTTAATATATATTTAGCACTTTTGATTTGATTCTTTTGACGTCAAGGTTTTGACGTTGATTAAAATTTGCCATAAAAAATTTAATTAATTTGACTTACCTCCGATGTTACGCTATCACAAGAATTGCATATTATCGACAATATGCTAATCTCGGTCATAACCCAGGAGACCGATAGACCCATCGTATCGAACTTGTTGATAAACTCAACATGCGTGGTTAGTATTGAAAATGCTTGATAGCTCTGATTGGTAACGGCATAAAAAGCATAACCCATGTAGAAGAGCAAAGCCACACCCATTACCACATTAATGTTATCTGCAATATGGCGAAACTTACAAAACATCTCAACCAGAATGCTCAATTCGCGCCAATTCTCCTTGCCATCATTTTCAACAAATTGTTTCAACTTCTGATTGACGAACTCTATGCGACGCGATATATTCTTCAGTAGTATCCGTAAATACAGAGCAAATGTAGTGGAGAAGAGCATCTGCAGAGCATACGAGATAAGAAGAATGCATTGTCTAAACCATGCCATATCGCTCCTGATGTGTATATAAAAAAAGGCCATACCAAAGACCACACCTGCCAGCAGGGTTAAGAAAATGGCCAAAAATGTTGCTTTATAGGCACCCTCGTATCCATTTGCCTCTAAGTACTCATCAATTTTTGTCATATCCTTGTAGGTGCGACAATGTTTTCTGCCATTGTAAGCGCAAGAGATAACAATCATTGTATAGCTGATAATGCAGAAGATTATCTCAATCGTTTGATTCATCTCCTCAGTATCGTCCTGCCTGGGTTTCATTATCTTATAGTTGCGTGAACTAAGCAGGACTTCGCTACAGAAGAGTCCCGAAGATGCAAGCAGCACAAAACTAAGAGCACGAGCGTATAATTTACCAAGTTCCGAAATGATGATGTTATCTTGCCCTTTGCTCTGTAAGATCGGCATAATGGCGCACATTTGGGTTGGTAATGCAACAAAACGAACATCTTCATAGATGCGCATCATTTTGTTATTCCTTTTAATATAAATATTTCTACAGTTAATTTTATATATAAATATTTCTACGAGATCTGGTATAGTCCTTTTTGAAAAAAATAAATACTCCTGTCCTTTCGGCTTAGTGAAACTGAATTAAATGTTCTAAAGAAAAACAAAGGATTGTTCTTAGGTACAAAAAGTGAGTTTTTTTTATTGTATTCACTTTATGGTGCTTAAAGGTCGTAACATTAAAAAATTACACGTCATTATAATTAACTGTCGAGGCGTTAATAGTACAACGCATTTTGGTGTCCTAGTGAATGCTTAAACTTCCTTTCAGGTTGATTTTAGCGTGACATTTCACGCCCCATGTGGAAATAAAGCAATCAACCTGCAATATACTGAATTTTTGGACCCCCTGATGCCTGACGGGTCAAATATCATCCCTAAAATTTTTTTCAAATATTCGGGCAGGTCGAGGCAGAGTAAATAGTTCGTAATCATTGATTTCGAAATTATAGTATTCGATATCGAACAAAATACTGTGATACAACACAGTGGCGGATCTAGAAATTGTCCGTGAGGGGAATAGGTAAAATTACAAGAATGAAATACATCAATATTTTTGGTTACGAATTTAAATATGAATTGCGTATAGGCAGTTCATTTTTATAAAATATTCGCTGGAATACCCGGCGCCGCACAGTAATACGAAAAGGCATGCTAGACGGAAAAAATTCGAAATCTAATTTCTAAATTCTGAACATGTAGAACTCTTAAGAAATATTCACTGAATACCAGGAAAAAAATGTTAGTAATATTTTTGAATTTTTAGTACATGAGTTTTCTACTTACAGCCAGACAGAAAAGTATACGTATCCCCCCTTAATATGCAGTTTTAAACAAACTATACATTTCTAATCTAAACCAACTACGTATTTACAAGTGCAATGACACACCTGTTCAAACAAACAACAAATTGTGCCGTTAATTTGGCATTTGATTTGTACAAACTAATGAAACGGATATTGTAGCACCAATAAGTATACGTGCGATACGAAGAAAGTAGCGTAATTTTTTCAAATTTTGGATGATTTACAAAAAAAAAAATACGAATATGAACCTGCTTCAGCCTTGCTTTTCGACTGACGAAGTTTTCGGTCATCCGTAAAATAAAATATATTTTGTAAAAATGTGTCCAAATACAAAGGAAGCTTATCATAAAGTGCAAGCGCAAATAATAACATTAAAAAAAGAGAGAAATTCTTTGAACTCTATTACAAAAAGTATTGGTCGTGCCAAGTCAACAGTGCAAACAATAATAAAAAACAATTCTGAATCAAAATCGTCAGCTAGCAAAGCTGGAAGTAGTCGCCTACCTAAAATTTCTCATACAAATTTTGTGTTGGTGCTAAAAATCCAAAAACAGCAGCTATAGAAGTTCGAAATATCTCGGAAACTAACCACAGTATTAATGTGCATTCCGAAATAGTTCGAAGTGTTTTAAGATATAACGGTTTTCATAGCCGAGTGCCGAGAATAAAACCATTAATCTGCTAAATTAATAAAAAGAAGTGACTCGGCTTTGCACTACTGTATAACAGCTCAACCTTTAGAGCTGTGTGGTGAATTTGTGGGGTGAATTAGAACGCTGCATATGTAAAAACAATTAAGCAATAATCAGGACCTGAAAAATACTTTGGAGCGTGAGTGGAACCAAATAACAGCTGAAGCAACAAACAAACTCGTATTTTGCATGAACAATCGGTTAATGACAGTAATACCACCTTGTTCAAAAAGAAAGGATCATTCACACTGTGAGCCGGACTTAACTGTCCGATTCGAAAATTTTTTTTTTAGTAGGTTGCCACATGTGTCTATGACAAGGCTGTCAAATATCAGCGTCTCTCGTTGACATTTGGTAAAGTGGCAGTGTTTTGTTTACAACAACTTATTCGTGTCTTCGATTTTTGCGATGGAAAAAAAAATTAAGCAACGAGTTTGTATCAAATTTTGTGTGAAAAATGGTTTCAACTGCACCGATATGCTTAAAATGTTGGTGAAATGATACGGTGACTCCGCTCTATCGTATCAGAAGGCAAACAAGTGATTTAAACGATTTGTGAGTGGCCAAGTAGAAGATGACCCTCGTACCGGGCGGCCATCGTGTTCGATTACCGAAGAAAACGTTGAAAAAATCAAAGAAATGTTGGTCAAAAATCGCAAACTGACGATTAGAGAGATAGCATAGGACGTCGGCATTTCAATTGGATCCATTCAGAACATTTTGAATAATAAATTGGGCTTGAGACGTGTCGCTGCGAAGCTGGTACCGAAAGAACTCAATTTCATGCAAAAAAGAGACCGAGTTGCTTTCGCGAAAGACATGCTGGAAATGGTCGAAAACGACGAATCATTCATCGAATCCCTCATTACTGGTGATGAAACATGGGTATACGAGTATGACACGCAAAGCAGTCATCAGGCGAATGAACGGCGGTCGCCAGACGAACCGAGACCGAAGAAACCACGTCGTTTTCAGTCAAAAAAGAAGGCGATGCTCACTGTTTTAATGGACTACAATGGTGTAGTTCACCATGAATTTTTGCCAGATGGTCAAACGGTCAATAAACAGTATTATTTGGGCGTTATGAGACGCTTACGTGAAGCAATTCGCCAAAAATGACCGCAGTTGTGACAAAACAAATCATGGATTTTGCACCACGATAATGCACCATCGCACAATGCTCATCTTATTCGTGACTTTTTGGCCAAAAACAGCACGATAACCATCCAGCAGCCGGTGTAAAACTACCAAATTTCAACTTTGAGTGAAAATTTCTCAGAATTTCGAGTAATAAATTAAATTTTTTTTTACAATCAATTTTGTCATTTATTTAATTTTCTTTTCAATGACAACAAAAACATAAATTTATCTTAAAAAATAAAAAAGTTATACTAAAAAAATTATACCTTGTGCAAGGCAATATGATCTTATGGCGGCATTAATATACAGGGTGTCCCGCAATTGAGTGCAACTATTTACGGAGCTGAAAGGTTATGTCGAGCTGAGCAAGAAATCGTATGGGAGGGGGGTCTATTTTCACATTCTTAGGAGCTACAGGGTTAATAAATATTTCACGACTTTGATTCACGTTATTGCTTCTAGCAGAAAAACTAACTTACAAAAAATTATTATTAATTTTAATAATATAATTATTTCGATAGCTCATTTTAAAGGCAATGAAATCATGTTTCTAACGGTATATCAACAAACCCCACCAACTTAACCGTTACCGAGCTGTGATCGTGTGAAGATGAAATTAATTGGTTGAAACTACCAAATTTCAACTTTGAGTGCAAATTTCTCAGAATTTCGCGTAATAAATGAATTTTTTTTAGATCAATTTTGTAATTTATTCAATTTTCTTTTCAATGACACCAAAAACAGAAACATGTCTTTAAAAACAAAAAAGTTGGCTGTACTAAGCAAATTATACTTATTTGAAAATAATGATAAATAATGACTTTACAATTAGTTATGCAGTAGATAATATCATTGTTTTCTAATAAGTATAATTGTTTTAGTATAATTTATATATATATATATGATTCCATTGATTCTTGGGATCTGTAACCATATTTATTAGTGATGTCATTGAGCACTTAATTGATATGAAAAGTTCTTTCAAAGAAGATATTGATGGTTTCGCTTCCATTTTTCTTCTAAAATTTTTAATGAATCCCTATCTGAAGTTACTTTTCTAAAATATTGGAAAATTGCTTCCATCATGCCTATTTTTAAGTCGGGCAAAAAACACTATATTGCAAATTACCGTCCAATCTCTAAACTATCTAACGTTTCAAAATTATTTGATAGTATAATGAAAGCTAAGCTATATTTTGTAATAAAACGCCATATTTGCCCAGAACATCAAGGTTTTGTTGTGGGTGGCCCTAGGGTAACAAACCTTGCTATTTTTTCCGAGTACTCTATATCATCTTTCGAGCGTGGTTTTCAAGTTAATGTGGTATACACGGATTTTTTGAAGGCTTTCGACAGAGTTTCGCACAAGTTGCTGCTTTTGAAACTCTCAAAAATTGATTTTCTCTGAAAAATTGGATAAAGTCGTACTTATCTGATAGAACTTGCCTTGTTCGCCTTAACAATGTAAAAAGTCTTATGAATTCGTGGCGTCTTCGGGAGTTCCTCAAGGGAGTATTCTTGGATCAATTTTTTTTGCTCTCTTTATAAATGACATCTTTGAATGCTTTGGTAAATCACGATTTCTGCTTTATCCTGATGACCTCAAAGTTTTAAAAAAATATCTTGTTTGGAAGACGTCTCTGATGGCTTGCAGTCGGATTTGAATAGGGACGTGCAGTGGAGTGAAGTAAATGGTCTGTCTCTGAATTTTTCAAAGTGTTTCCACATGACCTTTTCCAAACTCACTTTACGTACCCTTATTAATTCATATTATCTAGCTAATATTCCACTCCAATCGATTAGTTCATATCGAGACCTTGGATTTGTTTTTGATTCTAAATTCACATTTGTAGATCATTTAAATGTTCTTATTCCTAAGGCTTATTCTTTGCTAGAATTCATTCGAAGAAATAGCTTAAAGTTATCTGACCCCCACACCTTAAAAATGTTATATAATGCGTTTGTTAGGTCGCGGTTAGAATATGCTTCCATTATCTGGTGTCCTTTGGAGCAGTAATAATAGTAATATCACTTTTTTCGCAATAACTTTAAAAGTATTATAGCGACGTAAGATTTAAAACCAGTTTTGGAAATTAAATTTAACAGTTTTAGTAAAAATTAAAATTACCTTGTACGTTAGAGAAATAAGAGTTGATCAAACTCAAAAAAAAATTTTATTTTTACAAATACAAACTAATAGTACGTTTTTAATATTTGCGTTTTTCTCGAAATTTTATTTAAAAAAATTTGTTTTTATTGCATTGTTTTCTTATACTTAAGTGCTCTCTAAAATTTTCTCATAATAAGTTTTTACCTTCGATCAACATATCATCTGATTTTGGAGTTTTAAGTAGTGCTCAAAATACCCATGTAAAGCAAGAAAGTTCACATTCATATGTAAACAAAAGGAAGCAAGAGTTACTATATATATGTGATGTTTTTGTTGTACGATCGACAGAATGATAGTGAAATTAAGATACTATAATTACCGTTGTAAATACTAATTTATTATTTTATTTTCGTAGGACTTGGCACTTCTTTCTAGCACAAACTATGAGTTTCAGATTGACCTCCCTATTCTATTCACCCTGTATAAAGATTGAATCATAATTTAAGAGTTTTGAATATATAAAAAAAAAGAATATGCCTTTTACAGAAAAATATTGAGAGCACATTTCCTAATCATTTCTTTTTTTTTTTTATTAATGAATCGTTTATTAAAAACATACATTTATAGTTTATTATAATTATTTCTAACAAAGTATGAAGTTATAACAAAAGTTTTGCAATACGAGGTTATGCAAAAAGAGGTTATCAATTTGCCTTTTAAATGATACAATTACTCATTACATGGAAATATTTTAGAAATTTTCAGGAGTATCATATTTTTATTTTAATATTTTAGCCCGAATAACTTGTAACAAAAATGACAAGAGACAATTTTTTTCTGCAATTTTAAGTAAGAAATTATAGCATTTATAGAAAATTTGTTTCTAAACTTTTGTGTTGAAAGCAAATTTTAAACGTTTGCGAGGCTCAGTCCCCATATCCCCCTGGGTCTGCACCTGATACAACAACAAATTTCGTCATAAAATCAATTTCTTATTTATTCCTATTTCATACCTTACTAACATATGTGAATTTGATCGAAGCACACTGGCAGGAATTATGTTCTGGCAGTAATGGGTTAAGCTCAATAAAATGTTCAATCAAATTGTTCATGTTAAACATTCCGATTTGAGTTTCACACATGTAACTAGCATGTTGGTAATCGAATTAGTTAATGAGCGTCCTAAGAAGGTGTTGTCTTTTGTTTTCAAAAATAAATTGAAGCTCATTTAATTGATTGATTGTTTTCGTAATAAGGTAAATGGTCAAAGGTGGTGGGACAAACCTATGTACGCAGTGGCGTAGCTAGAAATTTTGCTGCCTCTCTTTATAAACAATTTAATAAAAAAAATTAAATGTATATAAAAAGTTCATCCCTTTTTTAACCCTTCGCAGACCACACTGAGGTAATTTTTACCCCAACGAAAAAATAGCTTTCAAAAGAAGAGTTTTTTTGCACGGGGACCTCCTACTCTAATATACAAACTAGAGCTTCCAGTTTTACGTGAACACGTGCTACACGTGATCATGTGTCTTTTAAAAATTATCAAGTGAAAACACGAACCTGGACTGCACGTGTATTTTATTCACGAACTATACGTGCAGTTTGTATTCACGTGATTTTTTCAATCACGTGAATAGTATTCACATGTTTTAGGCACGAGCCGAACTTTCAAAAGTTCTTTTGTATTTCTGAGAACAAAAAATGACTATGTTATTAAGAAGACTTTTTGCTGCATCGCTATGATATTTATGGCTTCTGTGGATTCCAAGTACAGGATTTGGCCAGTTTCTGGGTGCGTCAATTAAACTTTATAGGGTTCTGTGGGTTCCTAGGACAGGAACGAAGGTTTCTGTCTGGGTTTTGAAGAGTTCCTGGATGCGTCATTTGGCATTTTTGAGGGTTCTGTGGTGGGCCAAAGAGAGGAATGAATGTTTCTGTGGAAAAGCATTCAACTGGGATTTGGACAGTTCCTGGGTGCGTCATTTGGACTTTATAGAGTTCTGTAAGCTCCTAGGACAGGAATGAAAGTTCCTGTGGACAAGGGATTCAGGTGGGATTTGTACAGTTTCTGGATGCGTCATTTGGCATTTTTGAGGGTTCTGTGGGTTCCTAGAAGAGGAATGACTGTTTATGTGGACAAGGGATTCAACTGGGACTTGGACAGTTCCTGGGTGCATTATTTGGCATTTTTGAGAGTTCTGTGCGTTTCTAGGAGAAGAATGAATGTTTCTGTGGACAAGGGATGCAACTAGAATTTGGGCAGTTCCTGAATGCGTCATTTGAACCTTTTAGGGTTCTGTGGGTTCCTAGGACAGGAATGAAGATTTCTGTGGATAAGAAATCCAACTGGGATTTGGCCAGTTCTTGGATGAGCCATTTCAACTTATAAAAGATCTGTGGGTTCCGTTTCTTTGCCCCACATTTTAATAAAGCCCAAAAACACTATCCCCAATCACAAAATTCCCAAATACAGAATCCCCCAAAAAAAATCTCTAAATACAGAACGAAATAAGCGATTAAATGTTATCACCATTCAACACGATACAATGATTTGACCTTGTGCGGAATGTTGTTATCACCAATGTTGTTATCTTACCACTTCGCGCAAGGGAAAATTAATTTTTAATGCTTTTAACAATTCATGCAAAATTTTTAACATAAATCCTTAAAATTGGGGATTATTTGGGGATATTGAGCATGGGATTTTACTCTGGGGGATTTTGATTTCCCCAAACACCATTTGCCCAAAAACATTATCCCCAATCACAAAATCCCCAAACAAATATCCCAGAAACAAAATCATCAAAAACAAAATCCCCTAACACAAAATCCCCAAATACAAAACCAACTAAGCAATTAAATGTTGTTATCACCATTCAGTGCATGCCTTTTCCGTATTGTAAACAAACAACAAGAATAAGAAAGGGCATAATTCTACTTTAGGGTCCATGCTAAAATATTTTTTGAAGCGAAGTTTTTTACTCCTCGTTCTGTGATTTGCTTGGAGTGAAATCTGAAAAATTTCAACCGATTTTTTCTTACAATTTTATGGTTTTTTATTGCTTGTGTTTATTACAACAAGAAAATTAAATACTTACTTTAATATAAAAATATTTTTTGCCCCCCTTGGGAATCGAACTCTCAACCAGTTGATCACGAGTCCTATACTCTATCAACCAGACCATCAATCTGTGTTAAAAATGCTTGTTGATTCAATGTTAAGTATAACAGAAGCTATGCTGCAGTAGATAGTTGCAATATATCAATAGATAGAGGATTATGTATTGGCTTATGCCAATAAGATGTCACCAGCATCTATGTGTTTTGTTTTTTTTTTTATGTGAACGCGCAAAGGAAAGCTGTAGACGTGCTACCACTACAATATAAAACTCTTTATTATTAAAGAAACTTAAGCAATTATTACATTAAATTCAAAGGAAGTTTATTAAAAAAATGATAAAGTGCGGAGGCCAGCCGTTAAAAAACACGATTGCTTCATTCCAACCAATACACTAGCACTGCCATATCGATCAATGCAGTGCAGCCACAAAACACCGATGCTGCTGGCATCTTGTAGCAAGTAGAAGCAAATTTGTTATAAAAACGAAAACAAAATTCCCATAAGAGTTTTTCGACAGCGAACAGGCTGTGGAATTTTTTTCGCTAGGTAGTACGCTGTTGAAGGAAAAAATTTGTTCCGTGCAGCCAAGTTCACAACCATGTGTGGACAGTTAAAATAGAGAGTCGCTGACTTTATATGCCCGTATATGCAATTGGAGAGTTGAATTGACATTCAACAATAAAAAAATAAGCAGTAAGTATGTTTTGCGTATATATGTAATTTATTTTTTATTTTAAATTTTCGAACTTAAAAGTTAATTTATTAAAAAGAAAAAAATAGTAAGCTATCAAATCAAATCTATGCAACTGCGAAAAAGTTTCGCTTCTCTCGTGTGTCCAACGACGCACCTGTGTTTTTTTCTTATTCCTTTTATACTTATATCGGCCTCCTGTACCTATTGATGCAATACAATTTTGTCAGTCTCAAATGGTTAAGAAGATAAAAATCGTGAAAGTTTGAAAATTCAGTGCATATATTTAAGTGCGTGCAAGATAATTTCTCAAAATTTCGCCATGATCAAATTTATAAGGAAAAACACTTTAAAATTATAGTGAAAAATACAACAGTTGCGGGATTTCTAAACGCCTTAACGACGATTGTCGCTATAGTTAACTAGCGAAAACTGTTATTTACTATGAAACTGTGCATGCACAATGCCCGATAACGACAACTACGATTATCGTTAACTGTTCGGGAATCCTGCTACAGGTGTTACACTCTGTTGAAGTTAAATTATGACAAAATTCGTACATTTGTAAGAACACCCTTATTACTTAAAAAAATTGAGCTCATTCTATCTTATATCAACAATTCATTATTGTTTTTCGCTCATTTCTTATCCATTTAACAATACATGAAAAATGTTTATAAAATATCGTCTGCGGCGCTCATTTCTGAATCGCGGCATATTTTTAATACACATTTTTCGCTTGCACAAAAAACACATACACTTTATTGAAGAATCAAAGAAAACTCTTTCATTGGCACCAATTCTAATCAAATAGTATTTATTTGAGAACAGTTGTATGATCATTGGTTTTTTCATTGATCCAATTTCAATCGTTCAAATTTTTTAAAGTGTAGGATAGCATTTCGCAGCAAAAATTGCATTTACACGATGATATTGCGCCCTTTTAATGAGTATATACTATTCTTAGAACTACTTTTTTGTATAAAAAATATGGATTAGTCGTATACGAAAAAAGAAATATATAAAAATAAAATTTTTTAAAAATAAGCTTTTATTTAAAACCAAAACGTGAACTAAAAAGAAAAAAATAAATTTCTTTGACATTTGTCATATATGTATATAGTAGGTATATTCTAGATTCAGAAGAACCTCTTCCTGGGTTACCCATTATCATAATAAAAGCGTACGTAAATAGGTAAGTTCTAGGGACGTATATAAATTTACAAATTTTCAAAGTTTCATACAAGTTTACTACACAATATCAGTGGAATTAAAACTTTTAGTAGGCTTGTCTGTATATAAACCGCGATCCATTATGCAGGCTTACTTCACAATATCAGTGCCTTAAGCTTTTAAAATTTAAATGTATTTTACATTTTGAAAGTTTCTAAATTTATATACATCCCTAGAACTTACCTATTTACGTACGCTTTTATTATGATGATGGGTAACCAAGGCAGAGTTCTTCTGAATCTAGAATATACCTACTATATACATATATGACAAATGTCAATGAAATTTATTTTTTTTTTTTTAGTTCACGTTTTGGTTTTAAATAAAAGCTTCTTTTTTAAAAATTTTTTTTTATATTTTTTTTATTTATACTTTTTAGTCTTAAAGGTTTATTATGAACTTTTTTTTATTTTAAAAGCCTTACATATAGCATTTTAATTTTTTAGACCATTAACCTTGACAGTACATATTAACATTATTTATACCATTTACATTATTTATTGCATTATATACTTTATTATGATATAGCATTTTTATTGATTTGTGGGCGGGAATAGGAGGTGTGGCCAAATTTCAACCCCTATCTCCCACTTGATGTAAATGTGCTGCCAAATTTTCAGCTGAATCGGCCTAGTAGTTTTGGATATATATCATTTTTATTTATTTGTGGGCGGTAAAAGAGGGTGTGGCAACATTTTTTTTCTAACCCATGCAATACTTGAAGGACATTTACTGCCAAAATTTTAACTGAAACAGCCCGGTAGTTTTGGAGATATATGAATTTGTGGGCGGCAAAAGGGGTGTGGTGACATTTTTTTCTTAAACCCCATTTTCTACTTGAAGAAAATGTACTACCAAAATTTAATCTGAATCGGCATAGTAGTTTTCGAGATAAAGCATTTTTATTGATTTGTGGGCGGTAAAAGGGGGTGTGGCAACATTTTTTTTCTAACCCATGCCATACTTGAAGGCCATTTACTGCCAAAATTTCAGTTGGAACAGCCCGGTAGTTTTGGAGATATACAATAATTTGTGGGCGGTAAAAGGGGGTGTGGTTAAATTTTTTTTTAAACCCCATTTTCTACTTGAAGGAAATTTACTACCAAAATTTCATCTGAATCGACCTAGTAGTTTTCGAGATATAGCTTTTTTTTATTTATTATTCGAGAACTTCCTAACAGATGGTGTTAATTTGGTGCACTTAGGTGTTACCGTTCCTAAGATCTTAACGAACACCAACCCGAACGAACTATTTTATATATATATGTAGAAGATGTATATCACTAAAACTATGTGGAGATGGAGATTGTATAAGAAAATAATATATTATTTGCAAAATTATCATTTGATAAATGCAATAATTGCAATAATTAAGCATTTTTATTGATTTGTGGGCGGTCAAAGGGGGTGTGGCAACATTTTTTTTCTAACCCATGCAATACTTGAAGGACACTTACTGCCAAAATTTCAGTGGGAACAGCCCGGTAGTTTTGGAGATATATTAATTTGTGGGCGGTAAAAAGGGGTGTGGTTACATTTTTTTTTAAACCCCATTTTCTACTTGAAGGAAATTTACTACCAAAATTTCATCTGAGTCGACCTAGTAGTTTTCGAGATATAGCATTTTTATTGATTTGTGGGCGGTAAAAGGGGGTGTGACAACATTTTTTTTCTAACCCATGCAATACTTGAAGGCCTTTTACTGCCAAAATTTCAGTTGGAACAGCCCGGTAGTTTTGGAGATATATTAATTTGTGGGCGGTAAAAGGGGGTGTGGTCACATTTTTTTCTTAGACCCCATTTTCTACTTGAAGGAAATTTACTACCAAAATTTCATCTGAATCGGCATCGTAGTTTTCGAGATATAGCATTTTTATTGATTTGTTGACGGTAAAAGGGGGTGTGTCAACATTTTTTTTCTAACCCATGCAATACTTGAAGGCCATTTACTGCCAAAATTTCAGTTGGAACAGCCCGGTAGTTTTGGAGATATATTAATTTGTGGGCGGTAAAAGGGGGTGTGGTCACATTTTTTTCTTAGACCCCATTTTCTACTTAAAGGCAATTTACTAATAAAATTTTATCTGAATCCGCCTATTAGTTTTCGGGATAAAGCATTTTTATTGATTTTTGGGCGGTAAAAGGGGGTGTGGCAAATTTTTTTTCATAATATTGCATTGTCACCGGGCTTACACATGTATGCTAAATTTCAGCATAATCGGAGACCCACATGCTGTCCAAAAATTGTTTGCAAGATTTGCGGATATACATACATACATACATACATACGAACGAAGCAAGTTAAATAAAAGCTTATAAAAAGATAAATTTTTCAAACTTTCCTTTTTTTTTGCAGCATTGAATTTAGGGGCTACACATTTATTTATGAATTAACCAAGCAAGCTATGATCTTAATTCTAGTCTTAACCTATGCTTAACCTATTTTTTTTCATGATTTTTGACATGATTTCACCTACATGTAGAAAACAAAAACATTAAGAAAAAAGAAAACATTTGGAAAAAAAAAACAAAAAAGAGGCGTATTCCTATAGAAAAATTATTCCTAAGACTGAAACAAATATGTACTTAGAATAAAAAGTAAAAAATAAGAGATAAAAAAAAGAGAAAAGAAATAAAAATCCTAAAAGTTAGGGAACAGTTGGGGATTTTGATAATGGGACTTTAATATCGGGGATTTTGTTTTTGTTGATTATGTATTTGGGGATTTTTTGATAGGTGATTTTGATTTGGGGATTCTGAATTGAGGATTTTGTTATTGGGGATATCGTACCTAATCAAGCCCATATAGTACCCAACACATACTGTTGCTTTTTTTTTAATTTTGTCCAAAAACCCAAACTATTCACCTGCAAAAATTTAAAAAATCATTCGTCCAATTTGCAGAGTTCGGATCTGTTTTGATAAAGAAAGACTAACATATCAACATTTTCCGGCAGGAGTAAGCTCCTTTTTGCCATCACTATCTGTCTTATTATGAATAATTTTTCACGCGGATTCGGAAAAGGGAGTTTCCGTTTTTCAGATAAAACTCCAGAACTTTTTGGAAATTTTTAATGCAAATTTTTTCATTACCCGTCAAAATTGATGAGTGTAAAAAAAAATGTGATGTGTTTATCTGTATTCTTTAAAACGGAAACTCCCATTTCCGATTTCGAGCGAAAAATTATTCATGATAGGGCTGACTATTTCCTGCGGTAGAGAAACAGTGCTCTGAACTTGTTGAAGTTGCTGGTATCAAGAGAAGTTTTTTGGGGAATACTCATTGCTGGATTCATTTCTTCATGTGCTCTCCACCATTCGAAAGGGTTTGAATCAAATTTTTCCACGTACTCAGCTAAATAGTTCTCAAATTGTGAAGATGAATTGTTTTTTTTTTGTAAACTAAGTTTTTATAAAGATAGCTTAACCCCGAGCTATTTGTATATTCCGCCTTTTCCTCATCTGGACTTGATTCCTCCGTTTTTATTAAGTCTTTTACATATTGTCGTGTTCTTGACCTGGTTTCGATGTTTTCGTGTTCTAGATCCTTGTATCTAGGGTCTAGAAACGACGCAGCTTGCCTAGCGGTGACAGAAAGTGGTTTGTAAGCATCTTTTAAGTAGAATTTTCTTTTCAATTGACTTATTATAGTGGTTTGAAATTACGTCACTAGTCCCGAGTCGTCTTCACTGCATTGAAAATAGTTAGTAATCATCTCATTCAATAACGGTCGCACTATGGAAATTGAAGACGCTTTGTCCGAACATAGTACTGTGGTGATAACTTGAAGTGGTTTTAAAAGACCGACAAGCACTTTCATAAGGGTCCATTCTTCCTCTTTTATCTCTAGTTTTTGTTCTGTTTATGAACTTGTCACGCTTCTATCGGCAAGCACATTCATTGCAGCAATTCGATTTTTCGTGCCTTTCGTCTAACTCATGGGTAGAAAGTGTAAAGGTCTTGGACTCCCAGTGCTCGTCGATGATGTGTGCTGTGATGGTTATATAACAGTCTTGAGATCTCGATGACCAGCCATCTGAAGTAAATGCGATTCCTTTAGAATTATTTAACGGATCTTTAATTTTCTCCTCCCAACCATTCCGAAGAGCATGCAATCGTATCTTTATAGACTCATACGTGCAAATCTTATAGTTAGGCTCAACATCTGCCAAAAATTGTTCAAATCCTTCACTTGCACTGAAATTGACAATTGGTTTATTGCAATCATTTTGCAAAATAGCTTGGTGAATTTTTCCTGTTTACTCCGGAGTGCATATACGCCTTTCTTTTTCGCTTAAATTAAAAGTACGCTTGCGGTATTTTTGTGGCACAATTGGCTGTAGTTCCGATGCAGTTGAAATTGATACGAAGCAGATTTCGCTCACTGTGCTTAAATCCAGTGTTGAGTTAGTTCTTGGTGGTGCCTCCGGGACACGCCAAGTCATCATTGTTGTTATCGCACAGCTTGTAATATGCCTGGTCCAGTTTTCGTTCCACATATTGCCACACCCAACTCTTTTGAGCCATTTTGAAATTTTATTTTGTAATTTAATTTTAATGATTTAATTTATTGCTTAACATTTTTTTTTTTAAAATCTGGTTTTTTTCCACATCTACTTTTATTTTCACTTCTAGTTTCTTTTTAAATATTTTGTATTTTCGTAATGACAGTGAATTCTTGGATTATTTTCCTAACGACAGTTTACAAAACACTGACAAGTATTTATTTTGGGTATATTAAGGTGTTGTCGCATCATCCCCACATCAGAATCCCCAAATCAAAATCCCCAATCACAAAAGCCCCAACCAAGAGATGTGATTTCCAAAAGTCCAAATGACGTATCCAGATACTGCCCAAATCCCAGTTGAGTCCCTTGTCCACAGAATGCTTCATGCCTGTTCTAGAAACAGACAGAACCCTAAAAAGTCCAAATGACGCGCCCAGGAACTGGCAAAATCCCAGTTGAGTCCCTTGTCCACAGAAGCCTTTATTCCTGTCCTAGGAACCCACAGAACCCTAAAAAGACCAATTAAATCGATTTTCTGGATCGCAAAATCTTCTTGACTGATCAAGTATTTGGTTTGAAATTTTTTACACTATATCTACACATAAATCAACAGGTAATACCGAAGCGTTTTTTTTTTCTTCTTTTTCCTATTTTAAAATAAAATAACCTCAATTTTTCAGCGAAAATCGCATTTTTGACTTCAAAACGCTACAAAAAAAAAAATTAAAAAATAACTCTTAGGTATTACTTCTGGAACATATTACCTTTTAACCTAATTTTGAATTTTTTTTTCAGATGATCCGCTAACCTCTAATCGTGTTCAACGCAAAACAAGTTTTTTTCGAGGCGCCTCTGGAGAATCGCTGCTACGGATTTATTTATCGATAATTTGTAATTTTCTTTTTCCAAATATACTTAAGAAGTCCAAGTATAACATGTATATGAAATAAATACACCAACATTATTCATCTCTACAAAAAAATCATGAAAACATACCCTTTTTTCGGCTTCACCACGGTTTTCTTCTGGTGACTAACATAAAATTTTTAAAATTATAGTGTCTGTTGATTTGTTATTTTATAAACGCAGGCACTTAACTCTAAAAGAAATGTTTCACAAAAATTGTTTTGGAATCATAATTGAAACAAAGATTAATTTCATTTTCTGCTTATCGGATGCTTCTTGTTCACCACATCCATATGAAGCAGTAAACGGTTATATTCAACACTTGTGTATAACAGTTTGAACATATTTCTTCGCTTTATCAACGCCACCTCTAGTATAATAAATTAACTAGTGAAAATTCTTGCACCTGTTATTTCCACACATTTTCCGTGTGTAGAATGAAGAGCCAAAAGAAAATACATAAAAGAAAAACGTCAACAAAGCAAAAAAGAGAAAATGTCACAAATGGCGGCAGTGTTGAAAATTTTCAGCTAAATCTTTTTTCATATTTAATTTGAATTTTTAACACGTTTAAATGAACGAATACGTGAAATAAATAGCAAAAAATATTGAAAACAATTTAAAGAATTAGTGTAAAGCAATAAAAGCTAATAGCGGCTACTTACATATGCAGCAAAACGAAGCCAGTGTAAATGAGTTCGCGGCCATGGCAGCGCCATCCAACCCATCACGGGCGCCCACCCCATCAGCAGAAGACCAACAACGGCAATCAAATCGCGTTGTGGGATCCTTGGTGCTATTAACGCAACAATTTGTACAACTTATTAAGGAAAATAATGGATATTTGGACCTAAAGACTGTAAGTGGAGCACTAAATAATAAACAACATCAATAAACTTTCAAGCACTTTTCAAACCTTGGCAAAGGCGCGCCCGCCACAAAAGCAAGCAAACAAGAAACGTGTGCGTGTGGCTGCTGACTATAGTTAAAGTTCGGCGCCAAATCTACACTTTGAATTTGCTTATTTTGTAAATGAAATATGAACGAAGAATATAAGTATATTTTTGATTTTAGGCTACAAATGTACTAAATGTACAAAAGCGGCGCATATATGATATCACCAATGTACTCGAAGGTGTTGGACTGATTGAAAAAACGCGCCACACCAGCATGGTCAAGTGGAGGTAAATAATTTCAATAAATATTTGCAATACTGGTGTTTTTTCTAGATTAATGTAAAATTTTACGCATAAAACTATTTTAAGTCTGTCATTAATTTCAAACTTAATAGTAACAATCCAAAATAAGTTGATTTAGGTTATGTTGTATAATCAGCTCATACTCAATTTTGTCAAAAAGAAGGATTTTCCTTCCAAATTTGGCCAAAAAGAAGGTTTTTTATTGCAAAAGGAGGATAAATGGAGAATCTGTATTTAACGATGAAAAATATTTTTAATTTTAGTTAGAAAACTGAATACGAAATGCATTGTGAGTGAATGTATCATTCCAAGTGCATTTCCTCAAATTCATCTTCGTCAACTGTTTGTTCGTCGTTGGCAACTTTATTTCGATGAGATTTGGCAAAGCATATCATTTGATGAACGGATAGAATTGACACGAAATTTTCAAATTCACTTTGATAGTCAGAATGGCCTTCAATGCGTAGTTGGGTTTTCTCTGTCGTCCACGTCTTGTTCATCGCAGCAAAAACTCTTTCAGCCAAAGCAGTTAAACTGAGCAGGCATAGAATGTACTCAATTATTCTACCCATTTCCTTGAAGTCGCAATATTCAGTATCCAAAAGGGAAAGTATTTCGGCTTTGTGAACAATAGTTTTTGACGAAGCAAACTTCTTTAGCAATTGCGGCGAGTTGGCAGCTGTGTCGTACAATTTTTGATCGTTCAAATTGCCACAATATAACAATGTCGTCACAAAGTCTCCAAAAATGCGCCCCTAAGAAATATATCGAAAAGCCATATCTCAAAAGGCCCTAACTCAACATAACAAGGAAAAAACTTTAAAAAAATAAAGTTGCGTAGTTTCGAATTTTTAAACTCATTTTTTTATTAAAAACTATAAGTGATATAATTTAAGTGAAAATTTGAAGAACTTTGTTTTTTATCAAGTTGTTTTCTTCTTTCATAATGTAAAATGAAATGAGTTATGGCCTTTCTATGTTAAGGTAGCGATATGTACATTAAAAGTGACAAATTGGCGCTCGTCGCTTGTTGAACTCAAAGTTTTCGGGCTATTATTGTTGAAAAATTTGTGTTATAATTTGGATAATAAAGGAAGATGATTGGAAGATTCAAGGTGAAAAAGAAGGTTGGGATGTTTTCGAAATTTTTGGCTTAAAAAAGAGGATGACTCTCCCGTAAGGAGGATAGATGGGATGGTTACTCATAACTGCAGTTACCTTGAACAGGTTGAAGAAAGTTGATACTTTTTGGTCAAATTTTTGTATTAACAGTTTGTTAAGAAAGGTTTTTTGACTAGGAAAAAATATCGAAACTAATTATGTACAACAGTAAAAATATTTGTTAGTTTTTAATGTATTCGAGGTAAAATCAAAAACCACGACAAAATTCGAAGAAAACTTTAATACATTTTCTTCCAAAAAATGCCTCCGATGCTACGAGCAAGACATTCCTTATAAATTTGCTCAAAGCAAAAGCAAGGTATGAAGATAAAATCGCTATCGCCAATTAAAGTGGCGAATATACAGCCGTGGACACATAAATAGCACAAAAATACATGTAGGGTGTTTCACATAAATTTAAATAAAATACATAGAGGATAACAAGAATTTATTTCATGGTATTTGAGTTTAAACATTATAAACTTAAAATCAGTAGTAACTTTGTAACTACGAATTAAAAATTAGAAAATTAATGAAAAATCTGAAATTGTTCCTTAGCTGAAGTGGACGTATAAATAGCACAAGTTGGATTCTGAAAAGAAGACATAGTGATTTATTTTTATTTTACAATGAGCTTACGAATATGTTTACTAGTACTTGGTACTGTATCCCGAATTGTTCAAAACAGCCCGACTTCTTCGTCCCATACTCTCCACAAGCTTCCTGACCCAATCCTTCGGAATAGAATACCAAGCCTTCTCAATTCCACTCCATAACTCATCTTAATTTCGAAATTTTGGTTGCTTATGCTGACCTTCACATCATTCCATAAATTTTCTATGGGATTGAGGTCTGGGCTTTGAGCCGGCCAATTCAAAATATTTATTTTTTCCTTTTTTAGCCAATCAATCACAACCTTTGCTGTGTGTTTTGGATCATAAAAATTCACCTAATAGGCATGTTCTCAAATGCAAATGGTTCCATCTGGTTATTAAGAATATCTAAATACATATTTTTGTCCATTATTCCTGGTATACGAAAAATTGGCCCAACGCCGTGCCAGGAAAAAGGTCCCCAAGTCATTAAATTCCCTCATCCATGCTTTAAGGATTTTTTTGTATACTTCAGATTCAACTCTTGGCGTTTGGGGCGCCGAACAAAAGTTTTTCCATCTGGTTCAACCCTATTAAATTTAGTTTTGTCAGTCCAGAGCACGTTCTTAAAAAATTGGTCTTCTTTATTCACATGGGCCCTTGCAAACGCTAACCGATCCTTTAAATTTTTTTTGGTTAAGAGCGGCTTTCTTCGGCTAATGCGTCTATAAAGATTCGCTTCATGTAGTCTCCTAGATACTAGTTTTCTTGCAACATTTAGGTTCTTTTCTTCATTTATTTCCCTCATAATTTGCTTTGCTGTCTTGAAAGGATCAGCCTTACTTTTGCGAACTAAAGTCATTCAGAACAATAAATCAGTGGAAGCGCTGGTTTTACGTCTAGGATTGCGCGGCTTATTCTCGAAATTATTTTAACCATTTGATGTAACCAGCTTGAGTGCATTATAGACCATTTTTGGCGAAATTTTGAGAATATCCGCGATTTCAGATGGTTTTTTGCTTATTCCTTAGTTCGTTAATTATAGACCCTTTTTTCCGGAGTGCAATGTTTGCCACGACCCATTTTATTTAGAATCGGCGAAATTAACCGAATAAAACTCTACAATTTTTACAAACACCCGATATTTTTAACTCTTATTCACCATCTTACATGTGTGCTATTGATATGACCACAGCAGATCGTACATGCCTATACAGAAAGAGGGGGCCTGAGCAAATAAAAGTAAGTAACCGTACATCTCTTTCGGAGTTTTAAACAACGTCACACTGGAGTTAATATATGCATTATTAGGTTCAAACGAAACGTTTAAAAAATAAGTTGACATTTGTGCTATTTATGTGTCCATGGCTGTAGGTTTAGAATAAGTGTGCAAAACTATAAAAAGAGCTTCAAATCAAATCAAATCATGGTTAGAATTACAATGGTACCTAAGCGAGATTTTAGTCAAACACTACTAGTAACATTGCGCGCACGGAGACAGATCAAGCAGGTAATAATATGTCACTACAGTATGACAATGGACGACAAAATTAAGGATTACAACTAAATATCGAAGTCTGAATCCTAAAAAATTCTTATTGCACACTATTTTTGCTAAAATTAGTTGTACCAATTATATTCCTACGCAATCTACGACCTCTATACCTTTGTAATGGAATAAAATTTAAAATTAATTTACTCCTTCCAGATATAATAGAAGCTACAATTTTTATAATTGCTAAAATTGTTCTTTTTTCAAAGACCCAATGAGTTTAACCGACTTACTTTTCCAAAACAAACTACTTCAATTCCCAGTTAAAACAAGTTTTTCAATGATTATAAACTAAGCAAAAAGAAAGTCATTTTATGTGGTTGGCGTCGACAAAATCGAAGAAATTCTCAAAACTGTTAATGTAAGAAAGTGTTCTACACCTGATGTTTCTATGATCTATGTGTCTTTCCTTAAACAAACCAATAAAAAGATGAATATTATTAAATCATTAATTACAGCAGTTGTTATAAGTGTTGAAAGAAATATAGAAATGTAATTTCTATACTCCAGAAAGAAATATAATTTAATGTGAATCAGATGTTTTACATACTATAGCCACTATGTTCCTTTAGGAACACACTTTTCTCATTTATATTGAAAATGCCCTTTTCTCCGGCGGTTATGCTCCTTTGGGACTCTTTTCGGATCCTCCCTAGGAGGGTCAGCGCACCGCAATGGGTGTCCTAATGGTGCACCTTGAGGACTCCGCTGGTTGGCTGAGAATGTTCCCTGGAACTGTTGTACTGAACATTCTGCAATACTCGTTTTTAAGTGAGCTTTCGAGTCAAGGACCTTTTTCAAATAAACTGTTACTATAATAGGAATAACCGTGTCAAAAAAAATTTCTTCTGTTTTGCTTACGCAATGTATATTGTGTTTCAAACTTTAATTTACCTAGGATGAGGTGGGGTGATGTGTAACACGGCGATTTTTTGTACACAATGTTGACATATGAGTGAATGATATGTGATATGTTGAAGTTATTAGAGTTCTAAAAAAGCGTGATAAATTTTTGACAAGAATTTTTTTTTAATTTACAAAAATAGCATTTCAGATAAAATTTTTATAAGATTTTAAAAGTGAGTAGATGTAAAGTAAGCTATTGTTTAATACCACTAAATATATCGAAATATGCTTTTTTTTCATTGTGATAAAATACCATCAATTTAAAAAAAGTACCTTACATTGGTTTGATGTGTAACACTCACGGTGGGGTGATGTGTAACACATCTTGCACATTATAATTGCCATTGAGGTGGCAATAACGAGATACTCTGAAATGCCATCCACATCAACGGTTTCTGCTTAGTCATACAATTTGGCCCACTCCATACTATTTAGCTAGGACCAAAAACGTGGTATGAAGTCAATCAAAAGCTGTGTTCTAAAAACGCCACAGAAACGTTTAAAGTTGCAAGAGGTGTCAAAAAAAAAGAAAGAATTTGCATGATTTGTTGTAATTCTTTGGCAAAACATTTAAATCATAAAATTTCACTTGATTGTAGCGAATACAAGTATCATTTTTTGTGAGCCATTTTATTTTTGAGAATTGTCACTCCGATATGGATGCTTCCGGCAATTTTCATTTAACATTTGAAATTTGTTTTATTTAAAATTAATAAAGCTAATCATATATTCTATTAAAGTCATCGATCGGGTTTTTTTTATTTATTTTGACGTTTATGTATGCAATGAGATTCAGACAGTTTTACGAGATATTGCTATTAATTTTTTGCCATAATACTTTTACTAAACATAAAAGGTCAAAAAATTCCTGGTCTTTAAACTAACTTTTTGTTGGTGTTACACATCACCCACCGATTTGAAAAACACCAAAAAAGCCATATTTGAAACTTGTTATACTGCATACATTTCTCAAAATATTCAACTGAAGAATAGATTATTCTGCAAGGAATAAGCCTTTAAACCGATAAAAATTCAATTTCTTTTCACTTTTATTGAAGCAAATAAAAAAGTGTTACACATCACCCCACTTCATCCTACTTATAAGTATCGATTACAATTTCTAAAACTACTTTCTTTAAAAAATCGGAGCTTAATGTCAGTTGCATTTTTAAAGTTTTACATGGTTATAACAACAGTCTAATATATATTTATTAGTTAATATTTACTAAGTAAAATTTACTTCAATGTTCATCGTCCTAGTAGGTCTTTTGAGCTACTTTTTACGAACTTTTATTTATTTTGTTTATTGTGATATTTTAAAGTATTCTCTTATTAAACTGCATCGTTCTAATTACGCTTTTAATGAGCCTATTACAGGAGCTTTAATATTATTTAATGACTTTTTTCTGAGGTATCATATTGATCTATCTATATCTAAAGATTGTTTAAAACATATTCTTCCATACATCATATAAACCAGTTAAGCAATATAATTAATTAATAATGTTGTCATTTTACTTAGCTTACTTTTTATTTTTGTAAATATTTTTAACTCCTTTTAATTACTTGCTGAATACCTACTTCTAGTCTGTAAGAATTTATGATTCATAGATTCAATAAATAAATAAATTTGCAAAATGAACCACTAAGAAGTTCTTGCGGAGACTTTAATTCGGTCTCAGAAGTTATATCTTTAAATGAATCCATGTACTCAATTAAACATAAAATAATAGACTATCTGCAGTACCACCACTGATTCTGATTATGCTCTTCCAATGTTTCAGCATTTTCACATGGTGATGGATATAAAACAACTGAATGGACCTGAGCCTAATGGACCTCCTCAAGTAATCTAATCAGCCTGCATATCTAATAAACCATGCCAGAACGAATAATATAATAACATTTTCAAGCTGAATATAATTTAACACGATTGTTCAGAGTGAGACCACATCGCCTGGCATATGGCGGATCTAGACCCCGTCCTTCTAGCCTTGCATGTGTAAGCTCTGCTCTAATCCTTGTTTATATATATCTAAATACAATAGAATAGCACTTGATTATCCAGAGCAAGATCTCTTCCGTCTAGCCTGGCATATGTGGGAGCTTGAACCCGTGCGTAAAGCCTTATACATGTGAGCCTTATACTCTAATCAATCGATCTATTTGCTATCTAGAATATACGTACAACTTTTTTAAATAAAAAAGTTCTAAGTTTTCCGAAAGTTTTTCTTTCCGGAAAAAGCCGAGGGTACACTTAAATCAAAACTTTTATCGAGCTTTCCGCGAAAAAGAACGTGCGTACTTTACTAGAGAAAATATTCAAAAATTAGACTAGTTTGCGGTGTCCCTCACCAGTAGACTTAAGGATTAGAGTAAGAATTTTAGGGAATATTTTGCTTTTGTGTTCCATTTGGTTTTATTTTTGATATTTCACTATTAAAAGTTTCTATCGCTTAATTAACACATTAACTTAAATAATTAAAAAAAAACTGTGTAAAACAACACAATAATTCTAGATTATTGCATTGTCAAAATACTTTCTTGACAAACTATACTTCTTAATTTCATATAAAATTATTCATCTTTTCAGAGGTGATCTCAACACTAACTGTGATCATGAATCCCTGCGTGCTGCCTGTGCGCGTGCAAATCACTTAAAAGCCTTAGAAGCTGATCTCGATATACAACTCGACTATGCACGGCGTAATCTTAAATATATGAAAAATGATGCTATGAACAATTCGTACGCTTACGTAACGCGTGACGATTTACTTGCAATATACGGCGACGATGTCGTCATTACGATACCTAGTCACGATGATGAAGTAAAAATGTACAATATGAGAGTGAGTTAATAATCTCTAAAAATATAAATTTTTTTTATTAATTCTATCTTCAACAAAATACTCAGAATTCACTTTGCATATCGCTGGACAACGGAAGTACTATTGATGTACGATTGGTCACTGATCAGGGGGAATGCTGTGTCTCAAAACCTAAATCAAATTCCGCAGTTACACGTTCACGCATTGAAGAAACGCCATCCCCAACAACATCGTCAACATCAGCATCAACGTCCTCATCGCGAGTTACGCCAAGCGCTACAAATCTAGTCACAGATGAGCACACGTACTTTTGCAATCCTGAGGCGAAAGAGGAGTTGGAAGAGTTGGAAAAAGACTTGACTGCGCGCATAATCTTTCAAAGCTGGAATGCTGGTCATTCATTACGAAGATTCTTTCCAGACGATCCTAATTTAGGTAGTTATAACCGAGATTTTATTTAATTTCATTACACATTTTCATTCTTATTTACTTTTTTCAGATAATCCACCACTGCTGCAATTGAATCCACCCCAAAATGACTATAAATTTTGTCTTAAACCTGGCGAAGGTGTCTGCGATCTCTTTGACATTCCTTGCCCCTAACAAACCAATCTTAACGGCTGCAGTCCAAGACATCTTTAAATCAGCTCAACCCTAAATTATTTAATGGTTACTTTTATCTTGTCGAAACTTTTTATTCTGAACTTTAACAAATGATCTTAAATTAATGTTAAGTAGTGAAAATATAAACATTTTTTTTAGCAAAATTGTCAATATTTACACTAAGCGCTAGAGCAGAACTGCATTTAAGGTTCTGTAATTTTGATAAGGTTTTGTTAAAAAAACAAAAAAAAAATTATTTTAATCTCAATGTGTTCGTGTTTTTAAACCCATAAGATAAGAATTAGTTCAAAACTTAAGTAAGCAATTTACTCATATTCGTAATGTTAAAAAATAAAAACATTTTTATTAATAATGTTTTAAGCAAATTTATTAAATTCAGGATTTTCGCTTTTTATCATTCGCTACAATCGTCGTTAAGGCGTTAGTAAAGTAGAGAAAGGCAAATGACAGCTTTGTTCGCCGTTCGTTGAAAACAGATTACCGATTGTCGCTGTCGTTAACAAGCGAAAATTATAATTTTCTATCAACGTGGCGCGCACATTGAGCGTTAACGACAACAATTATTGTAGTATACTTTTTGGGCACCCCGCAAGGAAAAAGGAATAAGGCACCAAGACAAAATATTCCGAAGACATCGAAATTAACAGCATCTTTACTCTGGAAACGTTTGAAAACATCTTATCGAAAAATATTATATTCTTTCTTGTCAAATTCAGTGCTTTTAATAATTCCTGATAATTTTTGGAAACATTTTCTACGACTCATTTTAAGTAAATATCGATAGAACAGTCATGCCACTTATACTCCTTATGCACTGAAAATTTACCACTTTCTAAAATTTTTTTACCAACCTTCGTTTGCATACAGTAGAAAAACTATTAAATATATATTAGTCAGTTTCTTAAACGACATATTTTGAAAACCATCACCTACAGCAGACCACTTAAGAACCTGGCACCGACAATTCTAGCTCGTTCGAAATTTTAGATGCAGAACTGGAGCCATACTTAAGAGGATTCAGCAAAGTGCTTGTGGATATACCAAATTCATTGTCAATAGTGTTGTTTTTATACAATCTAGATGTCTTCAAATCTGACTTTAATGTTCTTTACTAATATAAAGCTTCCAACTCAAATCTTGCTCAATCAGAAAATTATTTGTAACGCAACACCTGGCGAATCAAAGTTTGGAAAAACTGTTTTTATTTGCGACAGTCATGTCTGTTTTGAGCTTGCTGGCGCCAGTTGAAAGCTGTTTAAAGCTTAAAAATTCGTTATTTCGTGTTTCTTTCGTATGTGTAACTACTCGTTTTTTTTTTTTAAATATATTTGATTCACGTAAAATATACATATTTTCGTTTCTAACCATGGTAAGTTTTCCAAATATTTTAATACAATCAATATATCGTTGAAATTAGTTTATGTAAAATAAAAACATATTGATAAATTCAAAGCAAATAAGTTTAATTTTAATATAGATGCAATCTTAAAAATATATGCTTAAAAATTACTGCAACGAGTTACTACGTTTTCGCTCTTTTCCAGTTCTTTTTGCCACCACCGCCTCCACGGAAACCACCACGGCCACCGCCACCTCCACGGCCACCGCCTGCTCCACGACCACCAGACGATGGCTTCATACGTTTGCGTGCACCTGCAAACTGTTCTGAATCGTCGAAATCATCTCCACCACCCTTATAGCGACCTTTTCCTTTGAAACCTTTGCTATCCTCTAAATCCTTTAAATCCAACTTAGCTGTTCGTTGTGCTTCACCAACACGCTCTTGCAGAGCCATTACTTCATCCTCCTCACATTTGTACAACGGCAGCTGCTTTCCTAGCAAATGTTCTATACGTTGATACAGCTCAACATCATACTGGGTGACGAATGTGATAGCTTTGCCAGAACGACCAGCACGAGCTGTGCGTCCAACACGATGAATATAGTCCTTGCTATGCGTAGGTATATCAAAATTCAACACCACATCCACATGTGGAATGTCTAGACCACGTGAAGCTACATCTGTGGAAATAAGAATGGAACGATTCTTCGCTTTAAATTTGTTGAGAGCAGCCAGACGTTTATTTTGCGACATTTGACCATGCAGAGGTATGGCTGCCAGACCCAAAGCGCGTAACATAAGCGCTGTTCTAACTGTGTTGTTACAGGTACTGCAAAATATCATAAAACTATTGCCAGCCATCTCGTTGATGATGTGCACCAGATAAACATCTTTATACTTGACTGGTATGAAGACGTAGTACTGCTGCAGCTGCTCCACGGTCTGATATTTGTTTGAAACTTCAACCTTAACGGGATCTTTGAGCGAGGCGCGTTGCAGCTTCTTTACCTTTTTGGTCATGGTGGCACTAAAGAGATACGTGCGACGTTCACGTGGTAAAACTTTGAGTATCTTATCTAGCTCAACTTCGAAATCCATGTTTAGAATACGATCAGCTTCATCCATTACCAGATATTTGATGGCTTTTATATTAAAGCCTTTTGTATTTTCCAAATGGTCGAGTAGGCGGCCAGGTGTGGCAATGATGATATGTGGACGCTTGCCCAATTGCATGGCTTGTGAAACCATATCCATGCCACCAACGACGACACAACATTTGACCCCTACTGAACTGCCTGCAACGAAAAGAGTAAACATTCGGTCAGAACAGAAAAAACATCAATTTTATTGTGTTTTAGAAAGCGAATTTAACTCAGAGGTAGTGACGAAACTATTTTATATAATTTCATGGGTTTTTTATATCAAACAACAAAATTAACATCATTGTTAAGTAGAATCTTTATAAACAAGTATTACTAAAACATACCTAGAGCTTCGAATTGTTCCGATATCTGGAATGCCAGTTCACGTGTGGGCGTCAGTATTAAAGCAAAGTAGCGCTGTGGATTCTCCAAAAGTGCCTGCAATATAGGCAGTGCAAAGGCGCCAGTCTTTCCGGAACCAGTTTCTGCTAGACCAATGATATCCTTGCCTTGCAGCGCAACGGGTATGGCTTCCATTTGTATTTTGGAAGGAGTTTTCCACTTGAGTTCTGCACAAGCATTGCGTAATGTTTCAATTAAACCCTGTTAGTTCAGTAATCAAAACTATTACTCAATTAAGAATTTCCATCGGTGTGGTTATTTTAAGTTTATCACTTACCAGATCTTCCCAAGTAAGTTTTTTGTCCGCAGCTGGGGCATCAGCTGGATCAGCGGCGCCATTGCTTTTTACCTCCGGTTTTTCATCATCGGATTGGGTGTCGTTATCAGAACCATCCTCATTCCCAGAGTGCTCTTCTTTATCATCTTGCTCCTCGTTGTTGGAGGATTCATCTTGTTCTTCCTCATCAGACACCTCTTCTTCTTCTTCCTCCCCACTTAGCACATCTTCCTCTTCAGAACTCTGCGACATTTATTAGTTTTATTGTAGTGTGTTTCCAATAATGTGTTCGATTTTATAAGCAAAATTTCATGATGAAAATCCACTTTAAATTCAACACGTTTCTTCACTTCTGCGTTTAATACAAAATGAACGATTCCACATGCTGGATTATTAAACATAACCTTATAACTTTTCTTCAAGCGTATGCTTGACACAGTTGTAAAATGACCGTACATCATAAATGAAGGTACACCAGAGTTGCACAAGTACGTATTATCGTACCATTTTGTATACGTTTTTATTATTTCTGTACGAAGTACTTTATAATTCGTACTAGTACTATTTTATTTTCTACCTTTTTATTATGATTTACACCCTGATAGTGCCAATCGTCTTAAATTTAAATTAATATGGCAATACTTCTTGACTTTTGCTTTGTTTACGTACGGTGTGCAGAGATCTCAAAATGAATGCAATAGCAAAGAAGAAAGTGTGAGGAATACTAAATCAAAGAATACCAAATTCAAAGCGTACTTCGTATCAATAAGCTTGTATGGAATCTTCATACAAATCAGATGATACGAAGTACGTTCTGACTTCGTACCTCCTGCATTTTTCGTATTCCTCGTACTTTGCTTTTGCCATTGCATTCTTTTGTTTGTTTGACATATTGCCTTTTTTACTGCCTTTTGTCCAATTGGGAACATTAAATCAATTGCAGTTGTTATTTAAAAGCGACAGTTTAAAATTTTTAAAAATGACTAAGTTAATAAAAATTAACAAAGTTAATGTTAAAAACATAAAAAAAATTATTTATTTTTAAAAAAAGTGAGTTTATGTGTAGTTTGATAAGATAATGAAAAGAAAAGTGATAATAAATAAATTATTTTTGCAGAAATCAAAGCGAAGAGGTTAGGAGTTCTTTCTATCCTGCAGAAAATGATGCTGAAGATGGAGCTGAAAAGTGTTCAAATATTGAACAATCAAAGGCTACGCAGAGTGCACTTTATCCAGGTTTAAATGAAATTAAGGCTGCGCAGGCTCTTCTTTGCTTTAAATCGCTGGAGGTGCGAAATATAAGCCTTGATTTGGAAGCTGTCTTCACCGATGAGGAGCTCCCCACTTCCAGCTGATATACTTCAAGACCCCAAGTTAAGGAAAAGTACGTTCTATATCTTTATATATATTAAATAAATTTGTTATTGCTTAACTCGAAAACGGAGATTACGATTTGCTTGGTGATTTTTTGTTGTTTTTCTCGGCCATTGAAGAAATCCTAGAAAATTCGGCCAGAAAACATAGTAGGTGGCGCTGCGATTGGATTCCACAAAATATTTATTTATTGCTTGTCTCCGAAGCCGCTCTTCCGATTTGCATGCAAATTTGAACATAGGGATTTTCGAGTACAGAGAGTGTACGACATCTATTCGTTCTATCTTCATGCGAAAAGTTTTTTGTAAACGCATATTTTTATTGAAATGTATAAGTAGTGTGATTTTGTAACAATTGTTTTTACTGCAGAGACTGCAGAGCTTTGATTTTCATCAAGTTCTTATTCTGCTATAAAGTGAACAAAAATTGAGATATGGAAAAATCTGAGACGTCCGACACGAAACGTACGAACAAATAAAATAATTTACTGTGTGTGACCTCACTATGCCTTTAAGGGGACTTTTTCGGCCTGAGGCGTATTGCGTATTGCGTACTGCAGACATTTATAAAAACTTTTTTATTATTTTAATCAAGTATTCAAGAATACAAAAAAAAAATATTTTTATTAAAATTCATGTACATGTAAGCCCCCAGGTGGCGTTGCAAATTGGCGTAAAAAGAATTACTTTTCCAGTGGGAAAAATAAATCTATACTGGGTCGTCTGAGTGGTTTAGTACTTAGGCGTATATAGGGGTTAAGGAGTAATTCCTCTTATATGAATCGTGCATAACAACAGTACGGGCAGTTGTTATATTTTGAATATTCCACACCTTCAGGTCGCATCCGAAAACAAAAATTTTTGGAGTTAACTGCTAAATAGTAAATGAGAAATGGTGCATACAATTTTTTCATTCATATAAAAAGAGGCACGGGGGAAATGATACCCCCGAAGAATTGAAAATTTGAAAGGTGAGGATCGTTTTTTTTTTTGGTCATCACGTTTGAAACGGTGGGAAGTAAAGTAGGTAATTGTAAAGAAAAAACATTTAATATCCAAGACAAAAAATGTTATTTGTTAAGTACGTTTTTATTTTGGGCAGATGCAACCCTGATATGTACTCGCAGCAAGTGCCAAAATTCACTGCCTCTGAAATTTCCTTGCAAGTAGCGCTGCAAGTAGGCTGCAAGTCTGAAAATGTGAGTGTGTTAGTAAAAAGGTTTAGATCTATTGAGTTTTTCGAACTTGCACTTGCATGTGTGGACGCTGGGTAATTAGCTGTTAGCTAAAAATTGTACAGATTCAGGTTCTTTTTTTCTTGATTTCCTTTTATCCATTCTGACAGTTCGACCGAGCTTCCCTCAAGTGACTCAACCTATATTATTCAATCTTGCCTTCAAGGTTTTGACATTATGCCTTGCACTTACGGTGTCCCTTTATTGTAATGCCCCTATTTCACTTGCACACATGAATCTTTTGTATGTTTTACTCTTATTTGTTCTCACAGTGTCTTGCTGCCTTGTTAAAACTTGATCGTCAACTCTTGATGTGTGTAAGCTGAATTGTTAAATTTAAAAATGAGTCCCAACAAATTGACCATCAAGACCTTACGAGTGGAAATCGAGACTAATTTTTAAATTATATCAAAGAATAGCCAATTTGACCGTCTAAAATAAGTTGCTCAACTTTACGTTAAAACTATGCGTCGCTAGATGTCACCCTATATACAGTTGGCAACGCGCCGAATTTGTATTGATCAAAATCTGACGTTTCGCCTGAAGAGTAGAAGAAAAAATTTTCTATTTTACGAAACGGCGACGGGCAAAATTTTCATTTTCCTTGTAGAAAAATATTTTCACACAGTTTAACGGCAACAAAATTAATTGAATGCAAGTGTAAAAGTGAGTTTTTATCAATAGCAACAAAACATTATTGAAATTGTATAAAAAGAAAAGCGTTGAGTTTGAAAAATAATGAGTAAAATCAATTGCATCGACAAAATTGCAACTTCATTATGAGAAAATTTACAAATGAAAAGAAAAAATTACTATTTTTCCAATTTCCAGTTGATTAAAAATGCACTCATTAGCTGTGCTGTTCTTAGAAATTTTCAGGATTTTTTTTTTGGGTGCGTGAGATTGTGTTCGCGTGATCAAAGAAAATTTAATTGATTTTTGGATTTCTTTCCAATATTCTTCCCATTGTAGAAAAATTGTAACTCTCAATCAAATTGAGGGTGGGTGCAAGTAAAACGGCAAAACGTACAATAGCCGTCGACGTAGACGTTGACGCAGGAAAAAGCAGTGCGGCGGCATCCTTCTGTGTACTCCAAAAAAGCATAAGAAGAAGGAACAAAAAAGGAATACACACAAGTATACAAGAACAGTCAGCAAGCCAACGAAGCACCGCAGCTATAAAAACAACAACAACTAAATACGACACAAAATACTATTTGCCAAAAAGAAGTGCAAAAACCGAAATTCTTCAACACCATTAAAAAAATAAAATAAAGCTCAGAAATAAATTCAGCGGGATATACCAAGCGTGTCATTCTTCTAGCCACCGCTTTAATTAATAAGTAACTTAAAAAAAATAACTTAAGTTTTTTGTGCAAATTCAGCGATAAACGCCCCTCGCTCTGCCGACTAAATTATCTGTTCAATAACAACAACGTTGCACTGCTGACTTTGTTCGGCACATAACACGGTAAATAACTTATTTTGGTGTCCAGCGATAAAGTCGGCCACAACATGAACCCTGCAACAGATCCCTGGATTATAACGCAGCGCGAGAAAGTCAAGTATCAGGAGCAGTTCAAGTCGTTGCAGCCACAAAATGGATTTATCACTGGAGGTCAGGCGAAGGGCTTCTTCTTGCAATCACAACTTCCGCCTCTTATTCTGGGTCAGATTTGGTAAGTTTTAAATTTTTACTAACGTTTGTTTGTATTTTGTATTTATATTTAGTGCAAAAGTTGACAAATAAGATTAATTCTTTTGATTGCCACATTGGTAAGGAAATAACAAATATAATGAATAGCAATTTCACTTAAGATACATATTAAAATTACACAAGTTTTTGACAAATTTGCATTTAAAAGCAAATAAAAATGTAAATTATAGAGAAAAAACTAAAATAATTTTACAAATATATTAAAAAGTTATGTATGAAATTAAATCTATAATATGGATAAGGGGAAAAAATACAAAAATATAGTTTTATAAAAGAAAAAATAGGAAAATGGAAAGATATATTTAGGAAAAGTGTTCGAAAACTAAATGCTTAAAGGTATTACTATTTGAAATATTTTTAATGTTGATAGGTAATGAATTCCACTAACTGATTGCGCTTACAAAAAACATTCTACTGGAGTTGTTGAAAGTAAATCTAGGGATTAAAAGATTCAAGTTTCTGAGTGATCTGCAAATGGAGAGTTTTTCAAACAAATAACTAGGGCTCTGCGTATAAATAATTCTATGCAAGAAAATGCAACTTCTTGCTTCTAGATGGCTTAATAGACCCCGTCCAAGTAATTTCTTCGCGTACATATATTTGTGATCAAATTTTCTTAGGCCAAACACGTAGCGGGCCGCATTATTAAAAGCAACCAAAAGCTTACCAATTTACGACTTATTTCAACTGGCACATAGCTTTCAGTTACTGTAAGACTGCGCAACCCAAAATACAGTTTTTTGACGCACGAGTTAATATGATCCTCGCATGACAGGGAGGAGTTTATTACATACCCAAGGTTGGTTACCCTATTGACAAATTTAAGCTCAACGTTATTGAGAATAATTGGGGGCAAATCTTGAATAATTAGTAGGACTTTCGTGATAGGCAAGACATACGATTTTAAAGGGTTTAACATAAGCATATTTGCATTCGCTTTATGCAACGATATTAATTGCTGGTCTCAATCTCCAATTCAAGTTTTTTATGCCTAGCTTTTTTTGCCTAATAAGCTAAAAATTCTACAAAATAATTTATTTACTGATATAGGACATACAACTAAAGTTGAATTCTTATCCGTAACAAGCTCAAAGAAGTGCATAATCAACCAAAAACAATAATTACCACAACAAATCTTACATACGCACACACATATTTTATGACTCATTGTGGGTTGGCTTGTTTTTTCAGCATTCGGAAGGATAACGCAAGGCGTGCTTGGCTTCTGTTATTGCATTTAGCTGCATTAAAATGAATTGGGTTGCCTTTTGTAAGTTAATCCTTCTATATTAGAATATCAACAACTTCAGCAGTCTTAAAAAGTTGTGAAAAAGAAACAGCAACTGCAGTAAAAATGTAATTGTTATATGCATTTTTATATCCCTTTGCGGACAACATTTTACTACAAAATTAAAATGTGTTCTTATATACATATAGGTTTCAAATTTATGAATGCAGTTTTTGCCACATAACTTGGATTATACGGACTATAGGCAGCTTAAAAGAACATAAATAGACAAAGATATAAACACATATTTGCAATGTGTTCTGTTTTTTGATGGTTCGATTTTTCACTCCAATCCAATGAAATAAAAGAAGTAGATTTCGCACCTGGGACTTTTTAGATCTAGTTAAACTGTTACCATATAGACACATATAGTTTCGGCGTATGTCCGTATTACTACTGGAAGTGTCCGGAATTCACAAAGCGGAAAAATTATGAAAGCAATTATATATACAATGTTTATTTCAGCTTCATACTTTCAATCGATTTTATTAAAACAGTTTTGTAAAGAATTTATAAGAACTTAAGTAATAAATAATAATAAATTAGCATTGTTTCACAAAAATATTTTTACAGAAATGTACATGCACATGTAATAATGACATAATATAATAAACATTGAAAAAAGAGTCGAATTGCAAGCCAAACATGATAGAATTTTTTTCTGTCCGAACTTAAGCGGTACAATATTAAAAATATCCGAAGTGTAGAGATGTCCGTATTACTGGCAAGTCCGGTATAGCGAGTGTCCGGATAAGCGAGACTATACTGTATATATAACTAGTCCAAAAAGTTTCGAATTAAAATTAAATAGCATGGAGTTGATTCGAAAAAGTTTCGACATACTTTTAATTCCACAGATACGGCAACGTAGTTTGAAAAAATGCTAAATTTCCAATATTTCCTGATCAATTAAAAGCGATCGCGTCAGAATGCTAAAAATATTTTATATAATATTTTCTAAGGTGATTGCTAGCAGTTCTGACGTAAGATATCTTATCAGTTGTTCACATCGTAAGGTTGAATATCTTTAAGGTTTCTTTCAATAAGCAAGTTAAATCTAAAATTGTTTTTATGATCAATGAATTCTCTTTTTTTCTATTCTTGCTTTATTAACTTATGTAAACAACAAATTGAAGCTAAGGTAAATCTTGTAATTGTTGGTCAATATCAGAATATATCAATTTTATCGCAATGTTGAAATAACATTTTTAGAATAGATTTTGAAAAATTAACATCGTTAACAAACTACACCTCTTAACAACTACACCTTAAAACAAATTCATCAACGAATTAACAAAAAATGCCATTGCAACCCAAATAAGTGACAGCGTTGACTTCCACAGTCGTACAAATGATTTTAAAAATTAAATTCACACTTCTTCACGAACTATGATTTTAAATAAAAGTATTGGTAATAGCAAAATGTGTAACATGTGCAGTGATGGGAACATTGCCGATTTATCTTTATTTTGACGATTTTTGGCATGAATTATGACGTGACGATTTTCTTTCATTTTGATGCCTAAAATGACGATTTTAAGTTGACTCGTTTTTTCACTATGATTTAGTTTCACTATGATTTAGAAATTAGCTCATCTTTTTAGTGATTTAGAAGAAGTGGAAATTGAATATTTCTGGGAAACAGTTTCTTCTATCAGAAAGGTAAATTAATCTTTTAGCAATTCCCCTTATAAAAAAATTCATTTTTAATATTTTGTCCTCCTAATTCGTCAGCTAATTCAAACTGGCATCCGTCAGTTTGACGGCTAATTTGAGCGGCGGGTCACTCCACAGGCCTTAAACATGGAATGTGCGCAGGGCTTGGGTCCCGCCACATTACTACTGCCCAATGAAAACTAAACCAGCCTCGGATAAGAACCCCAATTACGTTGACGACCACCGCAAACGAAAAACGGACAATGATTTACGGATATGCACCTGGAATGTCCGAACCCTTTATAGGGAAGGTGCCATTATCCAACTGGAGGAAGCCCTCAAAACAATAAAGGCTGACATCACCGCCATCCAGGAAATGCGTTGGAAAGGGCAAGGCTGCTCTAAACAAGCACACTGTGATATCTACTACAGCTGCCATGCGGAGAGGCGCGAATTTGGATGTGGATTCGTTGTTAGCCGGAAACTACGCCACCTTGTTTCCCGGTTCACACCTGTCAACGAAAGATTGGCCACGATCCGCATCAAGGCAAAATTTTTCTCCATCAGCCTTATTTGCGCGCACGCCCCGACGGAGGAAAAGAACGAAGCCGTCAAAGACGCTTTCTACGCTAGTCTTGAGGATGTATACGACCACCTTCCGGTCCATGACGTGAAAATAGTCCTCGGCGATTTTAATGCGAAAGTCGGAAGGGAAGGCATCTTTGGCCCCACTGTCGGTCAGTTCAGTCTTCATGAGACCTCCACGAACAACGGTCTAAGACTGATCGACTTCGCCGCGGCACGAAACATGGTAGTTAGTAGCACCAGATTTAAGCACCTCAACATCCACAAGGCCACCTGGCTGTCCCCGGATCAAAAAACGCGAAACCAAATTGATTATGTTGTAATCGACGGAAGGCATGCCTCTAGTGTTCTAGATGTGCGTACATTTCAGGGGGTCAACATTGACTCCGACCATTATCTTGTTGCAGCCAATGCAATGAAAGCTAGATGTCGCTAAGCTGTAATTACAACGGACCGCCGAAGCCTACTCCGCTCAACTCTCGGTTAAGCTCAACCAACCAACCTCTGGACCCGACGACGCCGGCGGACTTTGGGCGCATATATCCCACTCCATGCGCGCTGCCGCTGAAGAAGTCATTGGTTTCCGGCGCCCGCAACCTCGGAACCAATGGTATGATCAGGAGTGTCGCATTGCGACTGCAGTAAAAAACGCCGCATATAGAAAAACGCTGCAGTCAGCTGCAACGCGAGCCGTGCGAGAAAACTACCGCGAAAAGAGAAAGGAAGAGAGGCGCCTTTTCAGACGCAAGAAAAGAGAGCAGGAAAAGCGTGAGCGTGAGGAACTAGAGGTATACCAGGGCAAGAAGGATGCACGCAAATTCTATCAACAGGTTAAGCGTATAACCCAAGGTTTCAAGCCCGGAGCATCCACTTGTAGAGACGAAAATGGAGATCTGAATACGGATACGCAGTGTGTGCTGAGATTGTGGAGACGGCACTTCTCCAATTTACTTACTGGCGACGATTCCACCAATGCCGCCCATGGAGAGCGCAGTTCAGAGCTACCAATCAACAATGACGGAGTGGAAGTACCACCACCTAGCCATGAAGAGGTTCGAGTTGCTATCCAACGACTCAAAAACAATAAAGCAGCGGGTGCTGACGGCCTGTCAGCTGAATTGTTTAAAACCGGCGGCGATGAATTGATAAGGCGCATGCATCAGCTCATCAGCAAAATATGGCTAGAAGAAAGCATGCCCGACGATTGGAACCTCAGCGTACTGTGCCCTATACTTAAGAAAGGAGACCCAACAATCTGCGCAAGTTATAGAGGTATCAGTCTTATTTCCATCGCATATAAGGTTCTCTCAAGCGTACTGTGTGAAAGATTAAAGCCGATTACAAAAACACTGATTGGACCTTATCAGTGTGGCTTTCGACCTGGTAAGTCCACCATAGACCAGATTTTCACGCTACGACAAATCCTGGAGAAAACCCACGAAAATCAAATTGACACACACCATCTCTTTGTCGATTTTAAAGCTGCGTTCGATAGCCCGAGAAGGGATTGCCTATACGCAACAATGTCTGAGTTCGGTATACCTGCAAAGTTGATTAGACTTTGCAGAATGACGTTGAGCAATACACGCAGCTCCGTCAAGGTAGGAAATTACCTCTCCGAAACATTCAATACCGAAAGAGGTTTCAGGCAAGGCGATCCACTGTCTTACGATCTCTTTAACATCATCATGGAGGGGATCGTACGAAAGGCCGGTGTGCATCGTAATGGCACCATTTTCTACGAAGGCGTCCAGCTCCTTGCGTACGCTGATGATATTGATATTGTCGGCAGAACCAAGAGAGATGTTACCGCTGCTTTCGCCGTTATCGAAAAGGAATCAGCCAAAGTGGGTTTGACGATAAATGAGGGCAAAACAAAATATATGCTGTCTACAAACAAGGGAGCTCGGCGTTTAGACTTCCACGTTTCATCCGGCAGCTATAACTTTGAAGTAGTCAAGGAGTTCGTTTACCTTGGCACCGCCATTAATACCAAAAACGAAATCAGCCTGGAGATAAAGCGAAGAACAATAATTGCTAATAGGTGCTACTACGGGCTCAGTAAGCAACTAAGTTTCAGAGCCCTCTCTCGATCGACAAAGCTAACACTCTACAAGACGCTCGTTCTCCCTGTGCTGCTTTATGGCGCTGAGGCATGGGTAGTTTCGCAAACTGACGCAGCCGCTCTGGGGGTGTTCGAGAGAAAAGTTCTTCGCAAAATCTTCGGTCCTGTTCGAGTCGGCGATGACTATCGCATCCGAATGAACCACGAGCTGTATGAGCTCTACGATGACATTGACGTAGTTCGGCGTATAACTGTGCAGCGACTACGCTGGCTGGGTCATGTCCATCGTATGAACGACGAAGCTCCAGCGAAAAAGGTGCTCGAGGCGAGGGTCGCTGGTCAACGACGACGAGGAAGACCATGCCTCCGATGGATGGACCATTCTGAGGAAGCCCTAACCGCACTTGATGTATCCGATTGGAAAAGGCGCGCGCAAAGCAGAGGCGCCTGGCGAGAGCTGATGAGGTCGATTGAAACCCGGACACGGGTTGTTACGACGACCTAAGTAAGTAAGTAAGTAATTCGTCAGCAAACGTTGAACGCACATTTTCTCAACTAATTTGAACAAAACAAAAATCAGAAACCGTTTGTATATTATGCCAAAGAGATACCAAGGATTATTTGAGAATGGAGAATTCGTCATGTCATGCAATCAAATTGAAATTGATTTAGAAATTTAAAAAAAAAAAAATTAATAAAAATTTTAAAAATATATACAAATAGAAACTAATGTACCAACGTAGTACTTTAGCTTTGGTTTAAATTTTTTTGATCAAAATTACTAACTGAATCTAATTATTGTTTACCTCTATTAATACATCTAAGGTAGGTGCGGGTAATAAGGCCTGTCGGCTAAAAAGGCCTAAGGAAAAAAAAACAGCTTTAAATAATCAATGTCCTTTAAGGTCACACTCGCAGGTAGCTTACATTAACATAAAGAGATTTAAGCTTTTCGCGACGAGTTAGTTCCCTCTCTGCCACAGGGACGGCAAAATTCATTGTGAGAAGCGATTGCGCTGCAAAAATAATAAGAAATCACAATATTTTTTTCACGCGCATCAAATGTAGAATTCTGCCATCTGTAACGTTTTTGCTTTTACAAATATTCCCAGAAATTTGCATCGAGCTTGATGCTTTGACAAATCTTGTAACACTGCCGCAGTGATTACAACACGAACAAGCCCGTAAATAGTATATTTTTTTTTTGCTTATTTAGGTATGTTTAAGCCATAGGCCTTATTACCCTACTATGGTATAATAAGGCCTAGTGACAAAGTTTTTAAAAATGTTAAGTTTAGTTTTAGTTTACGGCAGAAGATGCCATTTCTTGTTTAAAACTTATTGTTATTAATCCATGCATTTAATTAATAAACGTTAAAATTTGTTGAAATAGAAACAAAGTACGTGAAGATAAATTCGTAAATGCGACGCTAACTTAGCAAAGACACAAACCCATATTTTCTAAAAGTACGAATTTGAGTACTATTAAAAAGTACGAATTTAACTTTGTGTTCTATAGCACAGTACGAATTTAACTTTAGGTACGAATTTATATATAAAAACTACGAATTTATTTTCATTTGAGTAGAAATTTCTTCGATATCGACAAAACATTTATAAATTATAATAAAATTAAGGGAAAAATACAAAATTAATTCAGAATTGAAAATTGAATACAAACTTGATTAACCTTCCGGTTAAGGTAATCAGACATTTTTTTAAAAGTCATGAATAATATGTTAATGGTAGGTACTAAATTACATATTAAAAATATATTTTGTTTGTTAAAATTTAAACTTTCAACTAAATTTAAGATATATATAAGTTCTTTATTGCAGGAAAAATAATAAACTCATATTATTCTGAAATATTTATTTCAATTTTTGAAACAAAAGATTGCATTATATTTATTTTTAACTAACAAAAAAAAAAAAACAACCGACTACAAAATCACTACAAAGTAAAAAATAATTTTAAAAATACTTTTCCTTTTAATTTCTCGGTCATATTTGATAATTTATTTAAACATATTATTATATATGAAATCTTATTTTATGAATTTTTTTCTTATTTGTTTTATTATAATAAATATATTAAGTTCTTAATGAATACAAAAGCTTTTAAGGTCGGCGCTAATATAATCAGACTTTTTATCAGAAGCGCCAACTTCAAAGCATTTGTATTCATGAAGAACTTAATATATTTATTATAATAAAACAAATAAGAAAAAATTCAAATAATAAGATTTCATATATAATAATATGTTTAAATAAATTATCAAATATGACCAAGAAATTAAAAGGAAAAGTAGTATTTTTAAAATTATTTTTTACTTTGTAGTGATTTCGTAGTCGGTTGTTTTTTTTTAAAGTTTTTATTTCTGCCTTTTTAGAGAATATGATAAATTTTCGAAAAAAGTGTATAAACAACATAAATACAATTGTTCTGAAAAAATTTGTTCTATTAAATTCTGAAAGTTTGTTGGTTATTTCAAATATCTGTCTCTTAAATTTAAATTAGATTTAAATTTAGATTTAAAATTAATTCTTGTAACGAGTTTTAATATCCTGGTGTCAATATAATTCGAGATATAGTGTTTTTCTTATATTGCCACGCCCCTTTTTAAATAAGCGCCCACTTTCTTGAGCGTTATTCTCAATAATTGTGCCTACCCCTGTACTTTATTTCAGTACCCCAGCGTCAATATTAACTGAGATAGTGTTTATCTAGTATTGCCACGCCCATTAATGGAATAACGCCTACTTTATTGACCGTAATTTTTAATAATTCTGCCAACCCCTGTACTACAATAAATTTCAGTGCCCTAGTGTCAATATTATTCGAGATACACTGTTTTTCTAATATTTCCACGCCCAGTAGTCGAATTTCGCCCACTTTCTTGACCGTAATTTATACTAATGATGCCTACCCTATACCGAGATTAAATCTGGCAACTCTGTACGAACTGTCAACTTTTTATTTCGCTCTGTGAAAATTTGTAAATCTTTATAAATTTTTATTAATACTAACAAGTTTATTAAGTTTCGAAGCCAGTTTTTGGATCCTTAACTTGCGTTGTACTGGAGTTCCATTAAATTTTTGCTGCACAAACAAAAGCAAACATTTTTGCATTGTTAACAATTTTTGCAATTGCATCTAACCTCAAAATTTTATGGGGACTAGTTGCGATATCTGCAAATCGCAATGGAGTACTGTGGGTAGCTTTATCGCCTGCTCTGGATGCTCTAAAATCTTTCACGACAAGTGTGTCAAGATTAAAGGAATTATAGCGGATGCTCTTCGAGGTTACGATTCAAATGGCATCCAGTGGTTTTGCTCTTCATGTCGGAAGTTCTCCTCAACTGTGCTGCTGGGATTGTTGGAGAAAAATAAATCATCGGCTGCTAAACTAAGTGAAGATGTAGCTCGCTTACAGTTGCTCGTTTCCAATCATGTGTCAGACATGAACTCGCTGCTTGTTTTGTCATCTTCAAGCAATGCTGCAACTTTAGCTGACGCTGATCCAGCTTTAAATGACATGGGTTCAACAACTAGATCTACGCGTGCCAAAGCTAGATTCAATCATGCTTCTGCTGCCACGCAAAATATCGATGTTGCTCAAACTACGGCCGCCATGCAAGCTGCGAAGTCCTATAGTGCCGCGCATTTTACGACCGCCATGCAAATGGCCGCCACGTCTACTGATTCTGCACAAGCTGCTGTGCTATTCACAACTAACTTTCAACCTATTGCCGCCACGTCTTCTGCTACTGGCGCCTCGTTTAATGCTACTACACAATCGTCTTCCACGTCGATTATTGCTGCGCAAACTGCCGCCACTTCTACTGCTGCTGCACAAGCTTCCAGTGGGTCTAATACTACAATGCAAACTACTGCTGCTGCATATATTGGTGCTGCGCAAACTATTCCACAAACTATTGCCACATCTGCTGCTGCTGCTCAATTTACTGCCTCATCTAATGCGGCCGTGCAAGATTCGGCTGCGCAAACTACTTCTATTGCTCAACCCACTACCGCCTTGCAAACTGTTGTTGTTGCAGCTGCTCATAAAACTGTAGCAGGGCCATCTTTCCAATTTACTGCTGCCACGCCAACTACTGATGCACAACCTACTGCTGCCAAGCATAATGCAGCGCAACATACTGCCGCTACGCAACCAACTGCCGCTTTGCAAACTATTGTCGCTGCGCAGACTATTGCTCCTGCATTCGCTACTGTGAGTGCGACACAGCCTGTTACTCCTGCAACAAACTCATCTTCTAGCTACGCTTCAGTATTGCGTGATTCAAATTGTGAGCTGGAGGTAGTTCCTCACCATCCACGGAAAACTCTATTTATATCTCGCTTAGCACCGTCTACTACTGAAGATAACGTGGTAAATTATATTAAAAATAAAATTAATTTTTCAAGTCACGCCCTTGGATCGCTGAGTTGTCGTAAGCTGATTTCACCTGAACAACGTTACTTGTCATCATTCAGGTTGTCCATGGTAGCCAGTGAATTTGACTCCATTTGCTCTAAAGATGTTTGGCCAGTAGGTGCTGTCGTACATGAGTTTATACCTCGAAATAGAAAATACCGTCGCAATTTTGCCCCGAGCAATACCTCTTCATCAACAAGGCCTCCAAAAAACTACTAAGCTGCAGCAATAATTCGTATGCTAATAGTAACCTCAATCATAATTATTCTTTATACTATCAAAATGTAGGAGGACTTAGGACTAAAATTAAATCACTTTTTCTTTCATCATTTTCACTACTTTATGATATAATCATCTTCACTGAAACTTGGTTAACTGATTGCCACTATTCATCAGAGCTTTTTGATAACACTAGCTACAGCGTCTTCCGTAAAGATCGTTGTCCGCTTAAAACTGGTTTTTGCCGAGGAGGAGGAGTACTCGTTGCAATCCGAAACTGCTTTTCTTGTCAATTAATTCCAACGTCAAACCATTGTAGTTTATACGACATTGACCAATTAATTATTAAAGTTTGTATTGACACCGATTTCGAGCTATTAGTCTTTGCTAGCTACATTCCACCTAACAGTCAGTTTGAACTCTATAATGCACACTTTGCTAATTGCAGAGTCCTTCTTGATAATCTCAAATATCCACAACATGTTGTCTTTGTTGGTGACTTCAATTTGGGTAATATAAACTGAGAACCCGTCTGTGACGAATTTTACTTGGTGCCTCTCAATGTCAACAACGAAATCGAAGCCTTGTTGATCGATTTCTTTGGTCAATATGACCTCATACAAATTAACAATTTAAAAAATGATTTAAGTCGTTGTCTCGACCTAATATTCATCGACAAAGACTTTAAAGCAATACTAGACTCACCTCCTTGTCCAATTTTTAGTAGAACACAACATCATGTTCCAATCTTACTTGATTTCTCGATTTACTACTTTCAGAAACTCGATACAAATTGTAAACTCTCTAAAGACTACAAAAATGGGAATTTTATAGAAATGAATAACCATCTGTCCTCATTCGCCTGGGATTCTGTTTTACATGGATCTGACCTTAACTTGATGTACTTAAAATTTATTGAAATCTTTAAAGAAGCCATCCAAATGTTTATTCCCACCAAACAGTACAGCACAAATGGGAACCCTCCTTGGTTTAATAAGAGACTGAGTAACTTAAAAAACCGAAAAAATAAAGCGTATAAGTGTCTGAGAAAAAATAAAGATAACCTGACACTCAAATCTGTCTATATAAATCTTCAACACGAATTTGACACACTGAACAAGTTCCTTTATCGTTCTTATCTTTTGTCCACTGAATCTGAACTCAAAAGAAATAGCAAGTATTTCTGGATCTTCGTCAACAACAAAAGAAAGTCAAATGGCCTTCCAACTGAAATGACCTATCTCGGCCAATCTTCTAATAACACAGAAACCATTTGCAACCTATTCGCTGACTACTTCAAATCAGTGTACTCATCCGAGCCTCAGATTTCATCTAGTTGCACACTTCCAAGTCAACTTCTTGATTTGGATTCTCTTTCACTTGATGAATTTGACGTACGTAATACATTAAACAGCCTTCAAAGCAGCTCGAGGGAGGGCCCTGATGGGTTATCACCGATCTCACTTAAAAATTGTTCTCACTCCATTGCTTATGCATTGTCATTAATTTTTAACAAATCACTAGCATCCGGCATGTTTTTAGACACTTGGAAAGTCTCCCTTATCATTCCTATCCATAAATCTGAGCCAAAGCATGAAATCGTAAACTATAGACCGATTTGTAAACTTGCTACTATACCTAAACTATTTGAGAAAATTATTAATGAAAAACTAATTTTCTTGGTCAAAAACATTATCACTCCGTACCAACATGGATTTTTGAGTGGTAAATCTACAGCAACAAACCTTTTCCTTTTCACTAATTATATTGTTAGCAATATGGAAAACCACTCGCAGACCGACGTCATCTTCACAGACTTCGCTAAGGCCTTTGACAAGGTAAATCATAATTGCTTAGTTTCAAAACTCTCCTCAATTGGTTTCCGCTCCTGTCTGCTTAGTTGGCTCAGATCCTACTTACTTAACCGTCTCCAACTTGTCAAAATTAACGAATTTTATTCTAGCCCAATTAAGGTCACATCAGGCGTCCCACAGGGCAGCCATCTCGGTCCGCTGTTGTTTTTACTATTTATAAACGACCTTCCCCTTGTAGTAAACCATTCCAAATGCCTGCTCTTTGCTCACGATCTTAAACTGTTTCGTCCAATCAGATCACAGATTGAATGCCATCTTCTTCAAGATGACCTGAACTCAATTTCCACTTGGTGCAAGGAAAATTACTTGCCACTTAACATATCTAAATGTCAATATCTCACCTTCACCAGATCTACATCATCAATAGTCGGTAACTACGAAATTAATTCCATACCACTTGAAAGAATTTTTTCAAAAAAAGATTTGGGTATCATTCTCGATCCCCAACTTAATTTTAGAGACCATATTGATTTTATCATCAATAAGGCCAATTCGATGCTTGGCTTTTTGAAAAGAAACAGCAAGGAATTTAATGATCCTTACACGCTTAAAACGCTTTATACTTCGCTCGTCAGACCGCATCTCGAATACTCCTCTATAATATGGAGCCCATCATTCTTACGGTCTGAAAGAATTGAGAGAGTTCAAAGAAAATTCACAAGGTACATGGTAAATCAACTCAACTGGAATCTACCTCAGTACCCTCCATATAAAACGAGATGTGCCCTTATCGACTTGAGCACTCTTCAATGTAGAAGAGTTGCATCCTCAATCTTATTTGTTAGGGATCTTATTCACAACAAAATCAATTGTCCAGAGCTACTAGAAATGTTTGATTTCCATATACCAGCAAGGTCCCTCCGTAGTCAGTTCCACTTCCATGAAACGTACCACAGAACTACTTATGGTCTCAATGAACCCTTAGCACGTTGTATAAGAGAAGTTAACAAAATCCTTTCATATACCGATATATTTGAATCTTCTTCTCGACAGTACTTTAAAAACACACTATACAATTACCTCATGACGCTCTGATGTCTAGTTTACTTCTTTCAGTTTTACCAGTTTATTTTCATTAACTCCTATTATCCTAAATATGTGCCTTTAAAGCTTTATATTATACTCTGTCCTAGTCAATATAAATGCCTGTCAGTTACTTTATAAGTCCAAAAATTTTTATTAAAAACTCTCCTGTTTGTAACATTACTTACTTACTTACATAGGTGGCCGTGACAACCCGTGTCCGGATTTCGACCGACCTCATCAGCTCTCGCCAGGCGCCTCTGCTTTGCGCGCGCCTTCTCCTTTAATGTTTGTAACATTACCATACTATTATGTAATAAGCAATAATTATTATTATTATTAAATCAAATTGTGATATATCGTATAGTAGTCTGTAAGAGTTTAACTCTGTTTGACGAAATAAATAAATAAATAAATAAATATACCAAATTGCAGTACCATAGTATCAATATTATTCGAGATATACTCTTTTTCTAATATTGCCTCGCCCATTTGTCGAATAACGCCCATTTTATTGATGGTAATTTCTTATAATTGTGCCTACCCCTACACTAAATTTCAGTGCCCTAGTGTCCATATTATTCGACATACAGTAGTATCTAGTATTGCAAGATCTAGTATTGCCACGCCCATTTGTCAAATAACGCTAACTTTATTGACCCTAATTTTTAATAATTCTGCCCACCCCTGTACTACAATAAATTTCAGTGCCCTTGTGTCAATATTATTCGAGATACGTAATATTATTTATCGACCGTAATTTGTACTAATAATGCCTACCCCTATACCAAATTGCAGTACTATAGTATTAATATTATTCGAGATATACTCTTCGAATTTCGCCCACTTTCTTGACCGTAATTTATACTAATAATGCCTACCTCTATACTAAATTGCAGTACTCTAGCCTCAAAATTATTCAAGATACACTGTTTTTCTAATATTGCCACGCCCATTTGTCGAATTACGCCCATTTTCTTGCCCGTAATTTGTAATAATTGTGCCTACCCCTACACTAAATTGCAGTAACCTAATGTTAATATTATCCGAGATACAGTAGTATCTAGTATTGCGAGATCTATTATTGCCACGCCCAGTTCTCGATTACTGCCCACTTTTGTACGGGCACCTCCATGCTTATGATATCTATCTGTTCCCCAAAAATTATGGCAATCAGAGATATGGTTTAGGAGTAACCGATGTACATACATTTAACAAAAAAAAAAAAAAAAAGAAACAGAAACAGAGAAACCGACGAACTTGAGAACATCCTCCTTTTTGAAGTCGGTTAATAATAAAAATGAGCAAGAACTACAAATTCATCAACAAATATATCAAACAAAAATTCTACGTACACACTTAAACGTTTTTTATTCAAAATTTTTAAGTGGCGTTATAAAAATGGAACAGCATTAACCCATTTCTTGCCAAAGGGTGCGTTTTCGCATCCAAAACTTTGGATATTTTTTAATATGCAATAAATGTAAGTTCTATTTGATGTTAATGCATAAAAACAAAGTTTGATATCTAAGCTTTCGTATTGCGAGTTCGAGTTCATTCCCCCTGCAATACTCTCTCCCCCCTACCAGATTAAAATATTCAATTTTTGACCTACTTTTAAAAAAATCAAAATAAATACTTAACGGAGGAAAAAATGTTTTACAATTCCCTTAATGTGATGAAATAAATCAAAATCAAAATATAATAAAATTTTGCGAAAATACACCCGTGGCGCTTAACCTGATTTTTCAATCATAATTTTTCGTTGAAAAAAGTGCAATGTGCCCCTGCATTATTAATGTTTTAGAGCTTGGCATAACATACGAACTAATTTGTTATGTTTTTTTAAAATTATCGTATAACTATAACGAAAATGTTGATTTTTCATATAATTTGTATTAACCTGCCCCAGGTGAACGGAAAAGCGGAAATGGTAAAATTTTTTGACCATTTTAGACCCATTTTTGGGAACCTACAAACTTTTCCTAGGTTTCGCCGGGAAAAAAATTTTTTTGTCTTGGCTAGAAATGGGTTAAAAGTGATATTAGCAAACAATGTACCTTTATTAGAATAGACTGCGCTCCTGCTCACTATTATTGTTGTGTCTTTTGTTTAAACTGGCCGTTACAAAAATATTTCAAACTTCGAATTGGCGTTATATATCACGCATTCCGTGTTGTGTACGGGGTCATTTTTCAGTACTTTAACGTATATTTTGGTGCATTTGAATGATAAAACGAATTTAAATTTTTCTTTCTTAAACCCAGTTTTGTTCAGTATATGTGTATCTTTAAATTTAAATTTGGATTAATCGATTTATTAAAACGCTATACTTGGTTGCGTACGGAGGACACCAAAAATACCGCAGTTTTAGTTAATAGTCAATAAATTAGCGAAATGTGTTCATATTTCAAGAAACATTTTATTTGTATGAAAGGTTTTATAGTATAGAATTCAATATTTTATTTTAAATAAATTCAAAATTATATAAAAAAAATTATAAAAATTTAAATTTCGGTTGCGTTAATCAAAATCACAACTTTTTTGTATTAACCTTATTTTAAGCTTTTTAACCTTTAGTAGGCTATGACAATATGATGCCATCACTCGATACGTCGAAGTGGTGTTGATTTTGTAGGTTAAAATATATTTTCGTTGCGTATTTTGGATAAAAAAAAACGGCTGCTTTATTTAGGTTAGAACCCGATACAAAATTTTTATTTTACTGACCGGTAATAATATTACTGCAACTTACGTGGTTCTAATCCTCAAAAAAAAGAATAAAAGAGTAGTTTTTTGAGTCAGCGGCTTACTTTTTCACGAAATGCGTGATTTATGAAACACACCTTATAGCCTTATAGGTGATGCTTTGTGGTTTTTGTTCTTAAATTTATGGCTTTACTATAGCCAAGACACTTTTATTATTACTATAGCCAAGGCACATTTCGAGGTGAAGGAAAGGAAATAAATTCTAATGCTTAATATAGTTAATAAACACATCTGTTTAATATGCTTATGAGAAATAAAGCATAGAACATCCGTTCGAATCACAGTTCGGTTAAAAATATTTTTACAGATTTACAAGAAACGTTGCCGTTTTTATGTGTCGCTTTCTGCGATTTTTTTTACATGCAAAATAACAAAACGAGGCATAAGAAGCTTCACTTAAGAAAATGAAAAAGGTATTTAATAATAATGATTTATAAATATATATTAATATAATATAATAAATAATATAATAATTATTTAGTGGTACAATTTGTTTTTTGGTTATGTTTTAATAAATAACTTTTAAGTTGTATGGGGATTAATATAACCATTCGCTAGGTACTTCGTAACGCATCCGTCATCCGTTTCCCACTAGTACAACGGTTCGAAATGCCTTGCAGCTTATTTAAATTTGAATTCACTGCAAATTGAATAAAAGTCTATAAAAATCTCGATGTCTAAATCTCAGTCCACTCAAGCAACACGTAATCAGCACAAACACTGATAAGAAGTGATGCTGCTTAAGCGCATAAATAGAGTAAACAAAACGTTGGTCAATTTAAGATTCTCGTAGCTGCTAACACCATGTGAATGACTCATATTTTTTTGTTTTTTTTTTTTTGTTGAATCGTTTAGGTCTTAAATTGCTTTATTTTCTTATCTTAACGAGCGACTCATTAATTTTAATATATATTTTTTTATTTCCTTCATGTAGGGCACTCGCTGACACTGATTCCGATGGCAAGATGAACATCAACGAGTTTAGCATTGCTTGTAAGTTGATCAACCTTAAATTGCGCGGCATGGAAGTGCCTAAGGTGCTACCACCAGCACTTTTGTCCTCGCTTACTGTAGTCTCTAACACGCCCATAATGACACCAACCGGTACAGGCAGTATGAGTCCGCTAGACCCGCTAAAGTCAATTGGTACAGTAAAAACATCTGCTGTGCCAGTCACACTTCCCGGCATAATACCACAGGTTGTGCAAACAGGTGGAGTGCCAATACAAAATATGCCACCGCTAGCTGCTGTGCCCGGTGTTATGCCCGGCATGACGCCTGCAGCTGGTATAATTCCTAGTGCTGTTCCCCCCACCGTTCCACCAATGTCAGCTGTGGTTGGAGCTCAGCAAGGACTGGTCGGTGTACCAAATATTATTCCGATTTCGACTGTTGGTGCTGCACCACCTCCACCAATTCCGCCTCAACCTATATTGACAGGTGCTGCAATACCTGGTACTAGTAAAGTAATTTCGCCACCCAACGGTGCTGAAATCAAGGTTGCCGCAACACCAACGCCACCGCAGAGCCAGCCTTCTAGTCGCAATATGTCAATATCGGAGCGGGCGCCTTCGATTGAGTCGCCGTGAGTTTTTTTATTTTATTTTGGAGTTCTTACATTTTAATGATTTTTATTGGGTTTTTTTTACAGACAAGTAGAATGGGCCATCAAGGGACCAGCAAAACTCAAATATACCCAAGTCTTCAATGCAACAGATCGCACACGTTCCGGCTATTTGACAGGTGTGCAGGCACGTGGTATTTTGGTGCAGAGCAAACTGCCACAGGCCACATTAGCACAAATTTGGACACTCTCTGATCTGGACTGTGATGGACGTCTGGGTTGTGATGAGTTTATTTTGGCCATGTTCTTGTGCGATAAGGCTATGAATGGTGAAAAGATTCCAGTTACCTTGCCAGCAGACTGGATACCACCTAGCTTCCGAAAAACAAAATCACGCCCCAGTTCGGTGGTTGGGCAAGGCTCTCGTAGCGGCTCTGCAACATCTTCGCGGCATGCATCGGTCTCATCACAGGGTGCTGTGGATGCCGATCCACTAGCTGGGCTACCACAAAGTATGTTTTTTGATTTTTTAAAAGAAAAAGAAATTGATTTCTTATGTAATTCCCAGCATCCTTCGAGGACAAGCGTAAGGAGAACTTTGATAAGGGACAAGCAGAACTCGATCGCAGGCGCAAGTTGTTGCAGGATCAACAGCGCAAGGAGAAAGAAGAACGCGAACGCAAGGAACGTGAAGAGGCGGACAAACGTGAAAGGGCACGCTTAGAGGCGGAACGCAAACAGCAGGAGGAGCTGGAACGACAGTTACAAAAACAGCGTGAATTCGAAATGGAAAAAGAAGAACAACGAAAACGCGAGTTGGAGGCCAAGGAAGCAGCCAGAAAGTGGGTTTAAATTATATAAAAAATTGCTTAAAATTATTTTAATTTATTAAAATTTCTTAATATGCAGAGAATTGGAGAAACAACGTCAGCTTGAGTGGGAGCAGGCGCGAATCGCTGAAATGAATGCACAGAAGCAGCGTGAGCAGGAGCGCGTGCTCAAACAAAAAGCGCACAATACGCAGCTCAATGTAGAACTTAGCACTTTGAATGAAAAAGTAATATTTTACTATCTAGCATGTCATTTTGTTGATTGCAAAACTTGTAAATATTAATTCCCCAGATCAAAGATTTATCCCAAAAGATATGCGATACACGCGCAGGTGTCACCAATGTAAAGTCTGTCATAGATGGCATGCGTTCACAACGTGACACTTCTATGTCGGAGATGTCACAATTAAAGGCACGCATTAAGGAACAGAACGCCAAGTTAATGCAGCTCACGCAGGAGCGTGCCAAATGGGATGCTAAAGTCAAAGCCGCCAGCGGTGGACCCAATGACATGGCTCAAAAGGAGCAGCTAACAGCTGCATTTTCAAACAAGCAGGTTTGTCCAAAGCAGATCTCAAAAAAATTTATTAAAAATAATTCAAACGCTTACAAATTTTTTCTTGCCTCACCCCACTCCTCAGCTTATTATTAAGCAACTCAAAGACAAAGTCGAAAATATACGCAAAGAAATCGATACCAAAAAAGAAGACATCAATTCCAATGACCTTCAAGTGGCCGAAGTTAAAGCAGAACTTTCGGAATTAATTAGAAAATGTGAAGTGTTATATACCGATTATGATGCGCAACGTACCCAGGTGCTGGAACTTAAATATAATAAGAAAAATGAAAATGTTTCTACTGCTACATCAGCCTGGGGTGATACCTCAGCTGCTGTCTCCACTTCCGCCTGGGGCACATCTGTGGACAATACAACGTTTGGCACTGAGACCGCGACCACTAAAACAGTAGCTGCTTTCAATGATGTCGCAAATGAGATCGCCGATACAAGTGGTCCAGTGCCCGAAGGTTTTGTCAAATATCGCGCCATCTATGAATTTAGTGCACGAAATGCCGATGAGATCACATTTGTGCCCGGTGATATAATATTTGTACCCTTGGAGCAAAATGCAGAGCCCGGTTGGTTGGCTGGTGAAATAAATGGCCATACAGGTTGGTTCCCAGAAACGTATGTAGAGAAAATTGAAGAGGATTATGATGCAGCGGCGGCGGAGGCAAGCGCTACTGCTGCGGTACAACCCATATCCAGCTACAGTGACACACAGGATTCATACAATGACAATAATCAGCTAAGGTGAATCACTTTTTTTTAGAATACAAAACTAGTTATATTTTTATGATAACACTGTGAAACAAAAAAATTATTTTTCTCCTCGAAGCGAACTTGGATAGAGTTAAAGTGTATGAAATTAAGCTATTTGCTGGGTACGGAAAGGTCCGCTCGTGTACAAACGCGAGCTAGTACATAGCTCATTTTGGTGCAGGCCCATGTACCTTTTATAACGTCTCACGTCCACGTACGTGACCCAAATTTTTACAGCAATGAACGAAAAAAATATTTAGCGTACCCGTCCACGGGCGTTTATGCTCATGGAACGGTACATGGCAATGCATGAAAAAAGGTCATAGTAGAGCTCCCATATAGGTAAAAGGAATTTTTATGAATTCCATTGGAATTTTTTAGGTTTTACAAACTTCTTGGGAAAAAATTTTTTTGCAAACATATTCCACTTTCAATATTTCTGGAACTAGTTGGGTTATTGCAGCTTTTTTGGTTTTGTAGATTTTTTTAACTAAAAATCTTGGTGTTTTTGAACAAATAGGTTCCACTTTTTAACCGATTTCAAAAAGGAGGAGGTTTTCAAGTTCGTCGAATTCTCTGTTTTTTTTTTTAATATTTTTGGTCATTCGAAATTCTTTGGGATAAGTAGACTTATACAAAAACGTGTTTTTTTTTTTTTTAAATGGGTACCACTTGAATAAGTTTTTTAACTACTTGGGTCATTGGATCCTTTTTAAGTTTAGTAGATTCCTTATACAAACATTTTTGAAATATAGGTTCCACTTGGACAAATAAGTTCCACTTTCAATATTTTTGGAACTAGTTGGGTCATTGGAACTTTTTTAGGTCCCAATGTTCTATCTGTATTATAAGTAATAAGATTTGAGTCTGTTAAAGCTTGAAGACTTGAATGGAGCGTTGTAGGCTGGCAGTACGTAGGGTTTAATTTAGGAAAAAAATTTACTCGAGCGCGTCAGGTATTCAGAGGGGGTGTTAAGGGAACCCGAACGAAGCTCCCATTCAAGAGACTGACTATTCGGATGTGACGCAAGCTCGTGGCGGCTTTTTAAAAATGCCAAAAAAAAATCGCCATTTTGAAATACTCAAGCGCGTCGAATTTTCATACAGACGGTTCAGCTTGATGTCGTGGTCGTGCTGATACATAATCTGACGATTATTCGGTGGGATTTTCTTAATCTGACTGTTCCAAACAAATTTCTTTTTCATGATTTTTTTTTTAATCATTGGATGTGACCAACAAAATTTTCGAAGAATAGCATGCAAATAAAAATTTACGAAAATAAAATTTTTTATTTTACCCAAATTATTGATTAACTTATTATTTATAACTACACAGAATTCAGAAAAAATAAAATAAAAATGTGATTTTTTATTAATTAATTCTTTTTAATCTTCATCTTCATCCACAAAGCGAAGTTAAAAATAATTTGTAGTGTGGGGACGGTGCGAGAGAGTGAGAGATAGAGGATGAGTGAAAAAAAAGAGAGAGGCGCAGAGTAAGGAATACATGCTTCACTGCCAAGTTTGCCAGGTAAAATTCGGAACAATTTTACTGACGGAAATTCCTTTTTTCCCACAGTACCATTTTATACCACCAAAATTACCATGGTAAATGTAAACAAAAAAAAAATTCCCACCGCTATTAAAGAATACCACAAAAAATCCCACGAACATTAAAAATTACCACAAAAATACCATGCTTTTTAAAAATACCACCGAAAATCCCATACACATTAAAAAATACCACAAAAATAACAATTTAAGGGATTCTACATACGTAACTTACAACATAAAATCGTGGTGTAAACAGAGCGTTTATGCGTATAATGGCAATGATTTCATATAAAGTTTTTGCTTAATAAATGTAAAAAAATCATTTGATGAAAAAAATTCCCAAATTCCCACGGCAATTAAAAAATATCAAACTGAATTCCCACGCGAATTAAAACATACCACGCTGAATTAAAAAATACTATAGTAATTCCCAAAAAAAATTCCCAAGGGTAATTACAAATTACCACGAATGGGATTTTTCCCACATAACTGGCAATTTTGTTCACTGCAGCTGCACGCGCTAAACTTTATCGAAAATTTTTGTTTTTCGGCTTGTGGAAATCGTCAGATTATAATTTTTCCTTTATCCTTGCATTATTTTCTTAAAAATAAAAAGAATTGGACCGCTCGAGAATGTCCAGACAATGTTTTTTTTTGCAGTTTTATGACCTTCCCACTCCTTTACGTCATGCTCAAATCGTCAAATTATTAAAATGCACACTTTTCAGTCTGTAATTAATCCACCATGCTTTAATCTGACGCGCTCGAGTATATCGAACTATTGATTTTTTTTTTACTATTCTGATCGGCTACTACGGATCAACTATTTACGGAGGTGAAATTTTGTGTTGAGCTGAGCAAAAAATCGTATGGGAGAGGGGGTCTATTTTCTCATTCTTAGGAGCTACAGGGCTAATTAATATTTCTCGACGTTGTTGTTTCTAGCTGAAAAACTAACTTACAGAAAACTTATTTTGATAGCTAATTGCAAAGGCAACAAAATTACCTTTCGAACAGTATATCAACAAACCCCACCGACTTAACCGTTACCGAGCTGTACTCGTGTGAAGATGAAATCAATCGGTTGAAACTTCCATATTTCCACTTTGAGTGCAAATTTATCAGAATTTCGCGTAATAAATGAAATTTTTTTAACGATCAATTTTGCAATTTATAATAATAAAAAAGTTGGCTGAACTAAAAAAATTATTCTTATTAGAAAATAATGATAAATAATGACATTAGATTAGATCTGCAGTAGATAATACCATTCTTTGCTAATAAGTATACTTTTTTTAGTACAGCTAACTTTTTTATTTTTAGAGATATGCTTATGTTTTTGGTGTCATTGAAAAAAGAATTGAATAAAATACAAAATTGATGAAAAAAGTCTCATTTATCACGCGAAATTCTGAGAAATTTGCACTCAAAGTTGAAATTTAGTAGTGAAATTTAGTGTGATTTCATCTTCACACGAGCACAGCTCGGTAACGGTCACTTCGGTGTGGTTTGTTGATATATATGCTGTTGGAAAGGTGATTTCATTACCATTGCAATCAATGAGCTATCAAAATTAGTTTTCTGTAAGTTAACTTTTCTGCCTGAAACATTAAAGTGAATCAAAGTAGTGAAATATTAATTAACCCCATAGCCCCTAAGAATGTGAAAATAATCCTCCCCTCCTATACAATTTTTTGGTCAGCTTGATATAACCTTTCACCTCCGTAAATAGTTACACTCAATTGCGGGACACCCTGTATAGAGAGCTTAGATTTGATAAAGTACTCAACACGATGTAAGGTATCCCCCAAAAAATTGAGTAAATACCAATTCCCCTGTTGGGCTCCCCTACTATTAGGATATGTTTTGTAACATAAAGCTTGGACAAACCTCTGACCAATTTTGACAGAGCTACTTTTTCGTGGCGGCCGTGGCGCTGTGGGTAGAGTATGTGGCCCATACGCCAGAGAGCCCTGGTTTGAATCCCACTTGATACAGAAAGTTTTTTCAATTGAATTAATTTTTCTGTTCGGCCGTCACCTCTCTGCAGACATTGGCAAACCTCAGAGAGTAAATACTGCCATAAAAAGCTTCTTGAGAACATAAGTCGTTCGGAGTCGGCATAAAACATGTAGGTCCAGTTCTCGATCATTTGTGTTCAAACATTTCACAACACACACAAACGTATCATTTTGTAAAAGAGTACATTTTTTTTGTGACGAAAATTTTCAACGTCTATAAATGATTCATCACTTAATTTTTGTTTTTTTTTTTTATCTAAAAATAGTTCTATTGCTGCTGCTGTAACAGAGCCCGCCGCCATTGCCGACGTCTACAACGGTGACGTTGAATACTATATCGCTGCGTATCCCTATGAATCCAACGAAGTAGGTGACTTAAGTTTTGGAGCCGGTGAAATGGTGATGGTGATAAAGAAAGAAGGTGAATGGTGGACTGGTACAATAGGTAATTGCACCGGCATGTTTCCCTCGAACTATGTACAAAAAGCTGATGTTGGTAGTACAACAGTAACAGCATCAGCAACAGCAGTTGCAACAGCATCAGCAACAGCAACTGCAACAGCAACTTCCGTATCAGCGGCAGCGTTGGATATAACACCAACATTTGATGAACACAAATTTATGGTATGTATTGTGTGTCGCATAAATGTTATTCGTTATTTTTCTGTTGTATTGAGTAACTAGAACTATGATGTGATCATATCATTATTATAACTCATTGACTCTGCTTAACATAGCGTTGCATAGCAAATAAAAAAAGAAAAAAAAAAACAAAAACACAAAACGAAATTTGGTTTGTGAACAGGGCTGGTCATAGTAATGTATTTTAGAGCTTTTATTTGTTATGATCAACTCCTTAATTGTAGCTTATTGTAATACTTAACAAATTGCCGCCGCCCCGCATTTTTTCCTAATAAACCTTTACCATCATCTTCCATTCTCTTACAACAGGATAATACAGTCAATGGTAATGCGCAATCCCCCTATGAACCGACAGTTCCAGCTGCAGCAATAGAAATACAACCACAACCACAACAACAGCAGCAACAACAACAACAGCAGCAACAACAACAACAGCAGCAACAGCAGAAACAAGAATTCGAAGCAACACATTTCAATGAAGTTTTAGCAGAAAAAGAAAAAGCCGTTGTTGCTGCTGCTGCTGCACCTACAGAAGAATCGCGCACTCTCGAAGATCTGGACACTGAAGTCTCCCAAATAAATACACAATCCAAAAATGCTGAACCAACGGAATCCTATAGTCGTCCAATGTCGCGCACCTCATCCATGACACCTGTAAATAAATTATTTAATTTCTTAACTCCTACTTTGTTTTTGTTATAAATTAACACATTTGTTTAAAATTAACTACAAGTTAACACATAACAGTTGTAAATAACAGTTTGTTTTTTAATTAAAATTCGAAAAAAATGTATTGTGTGCATAAAGTTCGTTATATTTGAGCTATAATTAGAAAAAAATATTTGTGCTGCAATGTGTCCGATGTGTGCTATTATGTGCCATATAAAATGAAACTTATTCTAATGGTATAATTTTGATAGCACACATAGGGCACATTGCAGCACAAATACTTTTCTTTTAGTTATAAATCATAATTGACGTAGCTTAGTTTAGGCACATAAAAATATTGTATGAAAATAATGTTAATAAATTTACTTTTTTTCTTTAATAGGGCATGCGTGCTAAGCGTTCTGAAATTGCACAGGTCATTGCACCCTATGAGGCGACTAGCACGGAACAATTGTCGCTAACACGCGGTCAACTTATAATGATACGCAAGAAAACGGACTCTGGCTGGTGGGAGGGTGAGTTGCAAGCCAAAGGCAGACGTCGCCAAATTGGCTGGTTTCCAGCCACTTATGTTAAAGTGTTGCAAGGTGGACGCAATAGTGGACGCAATACACCAGTATCGGGCAGTCGCATTGAAATGACGGAACAAATTCTAGGTATAGTTTTTATGGAGTATAAAAATTATTTACTATTAATTATTGCTTCTATTTACAGATAAGGTCATTGCACTGTATCCCTATAAAGCGCAAAACGACGATGAGCTCTCATTTGACAAGGATGACATCATCAGTGTGCTGGGTCGTGATGAGCCCGAATGGTGGCGTGGTGAATTAAATGGTCTCTCCGGTCTTTTTCCCAGCAACTATGTTGGACCGTTTGTTACGTCGGGTAAGAAGCAAGCGAATGGCAAATAGCTACAGCACACAACCAATCCATCTTTAATGAGGCCTCCAAACTGTTACATATAAATGATATTTTTTTGTTTACGCTAAAGTTTAAACAAAACAAAAACAACATTTTGTTCGAATGCTCTCCATTAAGCTCTCTTTCTCTCTCTCTGTCTTTACTGCTCACCTGCTCTTATGTCATGAAATTTAATTTTTAATTATTTAATATTTTGTTTAAGTAGAAAACCGTTATCATTCCGCATATGAATTGCTTAAAAATTTAACTCAACTCATACTCTTAAGACTGCGCATTATTGAAGAGCGTAGATTTTTTTTTTATACAAAATAGTTTTGTAAAAGTATATAATTTAATATTATTGTCATAATATTGGTTTTTTTTTTTGTTATTTATAAGGATTACTCGAGTTTGTTTGTTTTATTCTTCCTTTAACTTAAGTGCTAAAATTGGAATTAAAATCGAACTTAAATTTATATAATTTTCTATTTTAACGCTGAATTTGGACTTTATTATTTTTTTGTATTTATATTTTTTGCTAATTTGATTTCTTATTGTGTGTATAAACATTTATTTTGTTATTTTTTTTTTAGCCCTATTATTAAATAATTAAAAATTCTGTACATTAAATTTATATTAATTTAGTAGTTAAAAAAAATATGTAATTATAGCGCATCGCTTTAAGACAACAAAAGCTTAAATTTTTCTTGTCCAACCACGACACGCTGCCCATACAAATATTGTTCACCTCAAAGTTAAGTTGAAAAAAAAAAAACAAAGAAAGAAATGCTGAAGTTAAAAAGAAATATACACTTTAATTTTGTATTGAAATAAATATATTTTTGTTTGATTTTTTATTTGTTGTAGGTATTTTGTTTTGAAAGTGAATATGATTATTTTTAATTTTAAGTTCAAAGCAATGCATTAAATTTGTTGATAAAAAACTTACAGCTTATTGGTCATTTTGTCACAAAAATTTTTTTAAATTTTATGAGACTAGGAGAAAATTAATCAAGTTTCATCAAAAAACTGATGTCTTCTTCTTTTGTGTTAACAGTTTATTCTATATTTTTTCGAATTGGCTTACAAAATGTTAACAATTCTCTCACTCTTTCTCTCTCATTTCTTTTTCTTTTCTAGGTAATATATAACGAGTTATCGGCGTTGGTATGTAAATCTTTAAGAATATGCACGTGAATTCACATCTATAAATGTTATGGTAAAAATTAAAAAAAAAAAAAAAATGCAACAACAAATGCTGTACACTGCAAAGCAAACGAACACAAGTTTTTAAGTAAATTAAAAGCAAAAAAAGAAAAACCAAAAACCATTAACGAAATTCTACTGGAAAGCAGTTAAAATAAATTAGAAAAAAATGTTTTAGTACTAATGTTTTTTTGGCACGCGTAGACGTTTTGATGTAGAGTTTAATCATAAGTTATATTAAAGAAAAAAGTTATTGAAAAAATATGGCAATTATAAAAATTTTTGTAGATAAACTATTGAAATTTATATTAAATTTGTTGCTGTGTATTAAGGCATGAAAAGTTTTAGTATGCAAGCAAGCACCAAAAAATTGTTTGGAAATATTTGGAAAATTTATGATAAAAGACAATATAAAGCTTTTTGTATAAATAAAAACAATAACAAAAAAAGAGATATAACACAAAAAGCTTCATGTTTTAGTTTTCATAAGTTCAAAAAAAAAAAAAAAAAAAAAGGAAAACAGCTAATTGTGTAGCATTTTTTACGCATTTAAAGCCAGTTAAAATAATATGCCGCCTACTGAATATGAATGTCGTCATTTAAATCAGCGTTATATTCACACATTACCGTTTAAGTAATAACCACACAAACATTATTCAGAATTTGTCAGATATAGTATAAATGTTTATACCAAAAAAAAAAATTTATCAGTGTATTTATAAATGTTTGTTTTTGTATGAAAAATTATATGAAATCAATATCCACAACTTGATAGTACTAGATAAACATTTATTAATCGTAATCTGATCTCAGTCATACAGATATTTAACTTTTATATTTTTAAGTTTAAAGTTAAAGTTTATATTTTTTCTGCATGGCAAATTTTGTTTTAGTTTAAGCTTATGTATAGTAAGGCCGTTACGTAATAGTTAAAGTGCGTGTTCCATATAGCAAAGAACCTGGGTAGATCCGGGTTCAAATCCCATCTGATCGGCCGTTCTCTATTTCTGCAGACAGTGGAAACCTCAGAGAGGTAAAAAATGCACTGTAAAGCATCTTGAGAACATGGCCCGTTCGGAGTTGGTATTAAACTTGTAGGTTCAGGGGCTACACTATTTTAAAAAAATTATGTTCACACCAAGTGAACGCTTTTTCGCAGGCTGATACAAGCAAGAAGGTAGTATTGACTGGCTGGCTATTTTATCAAGAACGGCGAACATAATTGTCATTTGCAGTTCTATTTTATTTTAATTTTTGTTTTGTTTTTTTTTTCTTATCTTCTTTTTTTGCCAACTAGGGGATTGCTTTGCAGGTTGGCACACTTTGCAGGTTGGCACACCGCCCTTTTAAAAATCTGGTGTAGAGCTAGCTCAAATCTGTTGACTGTCAAAGTAATGTCACATTGCCTGCTCACTTTTGATATTCATCCAAAGAAGCAAGTCCCGCTCTGAGTTGCTGTTCCGAACACGGTGTTGAAAATAGTGTCTACAATTGAATTTTCATAGTTTTTTGATTCTCCATAAAGTTATTATTTTCTATCGATTCCGAAAAGTGAGTGGACACATTTTCTTAGTTTTTTATTGCCTTTCAGTGTGCCAAGCGAATAGACGTGAAACACGAAGACAGAGAAAAAAAATGTGTATTTCGAAATTGTCAGTTTCCTGCTGGTTGGCACAGTGTAGCATTTGCAGGTTAGCACGTGATTGTTCGCCTCGAAATTCTGCAGACGCCATTTTTATGACATATTTCTATTGAAATCGTCAATAGAGTGACAACGAAGCATTTTACTGAGTTTGGTTAATCGTTGTGTGAAACTTTCTTTTCGCTTAGAATGGCTGCTCGCCGAGAAAGAAAAACGGATCACGGTATTAGTGATTTTGACGCGTTGGTGAGAGCAGTGAAAGAAATCAAAATCGAGAAAAAGTCGGTTGGGACAGTTTCGACCGCATACGGCATTCCGAAAACTAGCTTGTCACGCTACGTCAGGAAAATCAACGAAAAATGTCAAGACATTTCACTGCTCGACGAAGCTGAATTACTCGCGTTGGTTCGCCGAAGTGCATCACATTCCGGGACTTGTAAAACAGAGTTTGGACTTGGCTTTGACACCAAAAAATATCCAAGCAGGATTCTCTTCGACCGGTATTTGGCCTTTCAATTCGGAAATTTTCACTGACGTGGATTTTGTTCAAGCTGAATTCAGTAATGAAAATAGTTCGGCCATTGCAGAAGAGCCCGACGAAGGGCGCATTTGTATGTTGAGTAACCTACCGAAAGTGGCTGCACATGAAATAGTCGTGACTTCGCCAGAACCATCAACGAGCATCTCACGTGAGTCTAGTTTGAGTTCAGCACTGAATGAAATTGGACTGCTGAGAAAAGGATCACCGAAAAAGAAGTCTAATCGTGGTTCAAAAACATTGCGTGCTACTGTCTTGACATCACTACAGAATAGAACGGCTCTAAAAGAGAAGCGACAAGAGAGAGAAGCCAAAAAAAGTGCCGCCGAGAAAAAGCAAGCAGAGAAGCGACGAGAGCTTGATGCGAAAAAAACGCGTCGCCGAGAAAAAACAAGTAAAATCAAAAGCATCGGGAAAAAGAATCCGGCTAAGCGCGCCAAAAGAGAATCATTATCATCTGAAGAAGAAGATTTTTGCATCATTTGCTTGATGAGCATGCCACGAAAACTCACTCTAGAGAACTCTATAAAATGCAATGTGTGCAAAAGACCTGTTCATTTGAAATGCACAAATATGCAACACAGCTATTACACATGCAAACATTGCGATTCGGATGTAGACGAAGAATCGGATGGACAATGATTTCTTTTCACTACTTTCTCACTAATATTCAATAAATAGAACTTTTCATTAAATAAATGCTTCATATTTGGTGTTTTTACGTCATTTTTCCACTCTTCCATTAGACTCGTAGAGGTGTCCCAACCTGCAAAGCAATTTTTTTTAGACCCTATTTTTTACACTTCAGCAAATTGCCCATAAAAATTCGTTTTTTATTGCAATCCAAAAATTTTATTCTGCGAAACTTTGCTTGACGTGTCCGCTTTCCAACGATATACTGTAGTCTGCATAATTTCTTTCCGTTAAAAATGTACGGCCTAAAAACGAAACCTGTGCCAACCTGCAAAACAATCCCCTACCACTTAATTTCTTGTATCCTGCATCATGATTGCAAGTGAATAGCTAAAAAAAAAAAAAAAATCAAATTGCTGAATAAACATTTGTGGCTGTGTTCATTTCAAAATAGTGATTCCTTTTTTTGAAAAAAAAGTTCGATCATAAACATAAATAAACATCAATATTACTTTTTCGTTATTAAATTTATTGATAGATTTTCGATATCGTACCGAAATACTGATTTTAAAAATTTCGATATTTATTTGATACTAAATTTATAGAGTTACAGATAGATCGTAATCGATATCAATATCGTAATTAAAAAAGTTTCGATATTTTTCCACACTAAATATTTCTAGGCCTTATCACAACACCCCCTTTTACCTCTCACAAATCAATAAAAATGCCAAATTTCAGACGGTTTTGGTCTTATTAAACCGAAATTTAATAATTTAGTTCGTGTGTTTACTCTCGGAAACTGTACTAAAATGAGCGTGGTTATACTACAACTACGTCCACTTTTCAGAAATCATAACTCCTGAGTTGTACATTTTTTGATAATGAAATTTAGTGTGTAGATGCAATGAGTCCAAGTGGCGGTCACTATATTTATAAATGTTGTCACGCCTTCTTTAACCTTACTTACTTACTTAGGTGGTCGTAACAACACGTGTCCGGGTTTCAACCGACCTCATCAGCTCTCGCCAGGCGCCTCTGCTTTGCGCGCGCCTTCTCCAATCGGATACACCAAGTGCGGTTAGGGCTTCCTCAGCCTGGTCCATCCATCGGAGGCATGGTCTCCCTCGTCGTCGTTGACCAGCGATCCTCGCCTCTAGCACCTTTTTCGCTGGAGCTTCGTCGTCCATACGATGGACATGTCCTAGCCAGTGTAGTCGCTGCACAGTTATACGCCGAACTACGTCAATGTCATCCTAGAACTCATACAGCTCGTGGAAAACTAAACCATCCTTCTTTAACCACCCATCTAATATATAAAGCTGAATATCATTCTGTCTGTATATTCTGTCATATATTCTTTGAGCATACAATGAGCAGACTTCTAACTGCTTATACACCATTTGTTCGACTTGAAAAAATTTTGCACATTTATTCCTTGATATAATGAGTAAGTAAGAAAAGTGGGCGGGTTTACTTTAATTTTATTCGAACACCGTTTTTCTAATTTTAACCAAATTTCGCTCATACATCAATGGATTAAAAATAATCCATTATTTTTGTATGGAATGGAAGGCTTATTTGGCAGACTTAGAATGATCTGAACTAGTTCAAATATGCACCGTTTTGTTCGGTAACTTGTTGCAATTTTTAAGGTAATTTCATTATACTTCTATAGGAACTTTCATCCCTATTGGCAAAAAACTAACAGTCTTTTTTGTGTTTTACAAACAAAATCATTCGCCATAGATAGGAACAGGTGCTAATCACTTGATGCCAGGTCCGTAATATAAGGCATATGCATTGATTCTCCTTCAGACAGTTTTATTGTTGACAGTACAGGTCCGAATTAAAAGTTAGGCCGTAGGTGATCAGCTCATAGTAGAGCAAAACCTTCCTGACCGTCAATCCTGGCTTCGCCACCGTTTTCGTTGGCTTACCGCAATTCGATCACGACCGTTTTCGTTTGACGTTGTCTTAAGTGACCCACTTTTCATCCGCAGTCACCATCCGCATCAGGAATGGGTCGATTTTGTTGCAAATCAGAAGCGAATCGCAGATGAAAATTCGGTCCATGAGATTTTTTACGTTAACTAGTGTGGCACCTTACATACATCGAGTTTTTTTGTATCCAGCCTTATTCAAGGGTGCCAAAAAATGTTTTTTTGTGCTTTGTTTAGCTTCTGGACAATCGAGACAGTTCTTACATGGCGGTAGGATTCGACGATTTCCATGATTTTATCGACAATTAGCCTTTCAGAGCGTGGTGGATCTTTTACATCAAAATTACAGGAACGGAATCGACGAAACCAATATCAATAACAGTATCAGGATCTTAAACACTAGTTACATTTTCAGTCGCTTGGCTTGCGTTTTCGCCTTTATCGAATAAAAACTTTAAAATATGGCGTATTTTTTATTTGCTAGTGTCCATCTTTGAAGCACGCTCAAACAAAGGTGAGTGCCAAGCAATCAAAAAATCATCTGGTGTTGAAGTTGAAATCTTACTTTTCAACACCATCTAGCGTAACCCGATCACACTTATACCATATATTGGGAAAAATAATGGATTTAGTTTTGGTACACCTGATATTCTTTGCTATAACGAGCAGTTTTAAGCCTAAAAAGTAGGGGCACTGCACTTTAAATTTAATCCAAGTCCTTCTACACCGTTTGGCCAACTTCAACCAAATTTTGCACATTTAGTTGTATTTTGAAAAGTTCGCTGAATGGAAAAGTGTGGGGGGAATAGACAAGAGGGCGTGTCACTTAAAATTTAATCGAGCTCCTTCTACACCGTTTTCCGACTTCAACTAAATTTTGCTCATAAATACAGGGTGTCCCGCAATTGAGTGCAAATATTTACGGAGCTGAAAGGTTATGTCGATAGCTTGATAGCTTAGTTTTGGAAATACATGCTGGATCATGGAAGCTCAGTATGGAGCATAGTATGATGTAAAAATAATATAACAAAAAAAGAAGGTGGCATTTCTCATGCATCGCAAATTTTTCATACGATTTAGCTTTTGATGTATTTATACAGTGTCCCGCAGCTGAGTGCAAATATTTACATAGGTGAAAGGTTATGTTGAGCTGAGCAAAAATGGTATCGAAATGATAACATTTTCCTATTCCAAAATAGGTACCGGTATGGGATTACCTAATTGCAATGGCATCCGCTTAAAAAACTGAAATGGGTCGAACACTAATAATCTGACCGATAAAAACTAGGGGACCTCTTGCGCTAAGTCCCCTGAAGATCCCCTAAATCCTCTTTAAAGAAGTGATACAGTATTTTCAAACCATAATCATAACACTGCTACTTTTACTAAAACCTCAGTATATTATTTTTCTTCAAAGTTTATACCTATAATTAAATCTTAATGCTGATACCATCAGCCACCAGTAATGCTTGGTTTTCACTATGTCATTTTCAGTGGTCAGTTGCTGTTATTCAAATGAAAAATGACAAAACGTTGACATTTTTTCTACCTTTGCAAATGTTGAAAAATTAAAAAGAACTGAATTATCGAATTGAGCTATACAGAAAATCTTCTTATCTAATATATAAAAATCTCTTGTCACAATGTTTGTGGTCGAACTCCTCGGAAACGGCTCGACCGATTTTAATGAAACTTCTTTTGTATATTTGGTAGGTATGAGAATAGGTTGTAAAGCACTTTTTAACCTCCTATGCAAAACGGTCGTGGCTTCGCCCATACAAGTCACATTTTCGATACAGAATAGCTACGGCAGTAAAAGTCACAGAACATTGAAATTCAGAATGGAGTTACCACTTGGTAATGTCCTTTTAATGGAAATGGAAAACTTGAATTGGATAAATAGGTGTGACTCCGCCCATACAAGCCAAATGATACCGAAAAGCTATGGCAGTAAAAGTCACAGAACATTGAAACTGAGAATGAAGTTACTATTTGGTGATGTCCTGCTACCGGGAAACTGGGAAGGGCATTGGACAATGAGCGTGGTTTGACCTTTGAACAAAAGGTCAAATAAAAGTTTTGAATATATTTATTATTTTCCAATATTATTGCCGGGTGTTGCAACACACACCTATTATAAGCTGGAATAGAATAATTTTATTTAGGTGATATTTTAATTGATTTACTTTTATGTCGACATAGTGAAAACCAGGCTTAATGCTACTCACCATTAACAAATAAAACCAGTTTTAAACGTTTTTTTTTTAAAGGTTGCTTGCTGTTGTTGGTTAAAAACCATACCTTGCCCTAATTCTACAATGCTCAATATTTCCTCAATGTGTTGATAAGTTTTTTTCGAAAGTTTGGAGCTTTGATGTTAAGCAAAAGTTGTTCTTAATAAACATTTTGTGCTTCAAAATACTTCTGTCTGCAAGTACATAAGCAGACATCATCTCATTTCATCGTCTCTTTTTTAAACATTTTTGGTAAATTTTTTCAAAATTTCAATTAATCTTGCTTAAGCCCCGCAATCATGATTTTTTTTTTTTTTTTTTTGGCACTTACTACATAAATTTCAATTTATTTTACGGGTTAAATAATTACAAATATAATAAAGTCCACTAATCACAGTTATACATACAAAATAGAAAACAAAAAAAAATTATATACATTATAAATAGACTTACTTTAGAGAAAATAAATCAGTTAAAGCATTCAAATCCTTCCCATAAAAGTATAAATTAAAATTTAGTCTAGACCAAAAAAATAAAAAATAACGTTGTTGTGTTAAACTATTTAATATACAAATAAACATAAACAATTGTATCAAGAAATAAATATATGCATCCATAATTCCTGTGTAAACCATAATATATGTAAAATTATATAGATAGTTACTGCAACAAATCTGGTTAAAAAAGTTTAGCATTAACAGCAGATTTAATTCTTGTTTCAATAAAAACAGAACTTATTTCACTCAACTGTTTTGAATTGTTATTATATGTATACCATTATATCTATATTATTACAAAACAAATCAAATATCATCAAATATAGGTAAATAATAAAGCACAGTGTAGGAAGAGTTGGATATAAGGCAAAATTCAAGTTCAAATCGATAGAGTTAAATCGCTAAACTGAGCTGAAAGGAGTTTTGTGTTTCAAATACTAAACTTGTAATTTTTTTAGATATTAAAATAAAAGGTTTTTTTTTTTTTTAAATGAATTGATATTTTAAGTAATGTTTTATTAATACATAATTTCAAAGAATTTTACTAATTTTTAATTGTTTTATTATTAATTGTTAAAAAAATATTCATAGTTGTACATACATGTAATACATATAAAAAATTGTTCATATGGTACAGATCTTATGAAATTGGAATCTTATGAGGTATAAATTTAAACAAATTATTTACAGATTAATATACACCTAATGGCAACCCATACATTCTTTAGAATTGTATTAAATATTGACGTATTGCATGAACATAGTTATAATGAAATCATTTTCTTTAATTTTGAAAATTACTTTCAAAATATGATCTGAGATTTTATATTCTATATGTGTTTATTAATCCTAAGTTTAATTTTTTTATAAAATTCATATATTTTTAAGCATATATTTTTAATTGTTTTTCATAGATGAGCTATTAAAGGGGCTTAGATTCAAAAATGGCCGAGTTCACTTTCAATTTATTTGAGAAAAACACGATAAACTGCTACGTGAGAAAAGGTGCATTGTAATTTATGCTTTATAGAAAAAACATACTTATAATTGTTATAGGATTGTAAGTTCGCAAACTATTTATTTGCAGTCAAATTTTTCTTTGGTTAATAACGGAGTTATTGTATAAAAAGTATTAGACTTGGACAGTTTTAAAGTACTCATTAAAATGTATTGGCTACTTTTGAAACTAAACTAAGTGGGCTTGACTAGTGTTGATTAAATAAAAATGGACTTGATCAGTATTGAAATTAAATAGTTTATCATGATAAGTTTTAAAATTGAATAATTTTTAGTTTAGCTTGAATATGGCCAAGAACTAAATCGATGATGATTTCAATGATTCTGCAATTCACAATAAATGAATTTAATACAAGAATTTATTTAAATGCTAGAAATACCCGGTGTACGTTACTACACCCCGCAACTATATTGGGAAATAAAAAATAAATTCAAAACTTTTATTTTACCCTTTGTTTGATACCACGCTCATTGCCCAATGCCCGTTCCAGTTTCTCGGTAGTAGGACATCACTATGTAGTAACTCCATTCAAGAGTTTCAATGTTCTGTGACTTTTATGACTGTGCACGCCCCGTTTTGCAATGCCCGTGGCAGTTTTTCAGTAGAAACCAAAGGCTAATTAGAACCTCCATACTGAGTGTCATTGTAATGTGACGATTATTTCCCAAGCCATTCGATATCAAAAATTTGATTATATGGGCGGTGCCACGCTAGCTTGTCTAATGTAATGCTCGCTCAATTTTAACAGTCGAAGACACGACTAAACAGTAAGTTCGTACCGAGTTCCATTGATGTGTGACTTATAGGTTGAAAGTTATACAGAGACTTTGGGCTTCTGAAATATTTCCACGCACCACGTCCAACGCCCATAAAATAATTCCCGTGGAATGGCACGTATAAAATTTGGTCGAATACCAAATTCCGAAGCTGTGCGACCTATAATTTCAAAGCTATTCGATATCGAAAATTTGAGTTGTTTGGTAGGTGCCACGCCCCTTGTTTATATGGGCTGCAACAGTGGGCGTTGTAGCATTTATATATATATATATATATAGTCATCGCCACTTCGATCCATAGAACCAACATACAAAGTTTCACTACCAAAACATTCCAGCAGAAAATGTCATGCCTGATCAGGCAGGAATTCAGGTCTGACAGGCATGACCGAGGCCTGAGCTTTGCTTGAAAACAGCCCTGATTTTTTCATACAAGTGTTCGTCTCTTCAAAACTGAAATTTTGTATTACTTTTTTAAATGTTCATCTATGATTTCTGGTCTGAATATCAATTCTTATTTCAAATTCAGATATGAAATCTGACCGGAAATTAAATAGGACTGATTTTGTTTAGAATACAGGTCTGTAAAAAGGAAGCCTGAATTATATTTAAATTTCAGCCTTGAAATCGCAACTGAGTAATGGAGGCATGATTATGTCAAGACATTCAATCCTGAATTCCAGTCTGACTATAGGAGGTCTGAGCAAGTTTTCTGCTGGAATGTAACTTCATCAACTCTTGCCAGGCGCCTCTGCTTTGCGCGCGTCTTCTCCAATCGGTTACACCAAGTGCGGTTAGGGCTTTCTCGGTCTGGTTCATTCATCGGAGGCATGGTGTCCCTAGTCGACGTCGACCAACGAGCCTGGCCAGGCTTTTCGCTGAAGCTACGTCGTCCATACGATGGACATGACCCAGCCAGCGTAGCCGCTGAACAGCTATACGCTGAACTACGTCGATGTCTTCGTAGAGCTCATACAGCTCGTGATTCATTCGGATGGATAGTCATCGCCGTCTCATACAGGACCGAAGATTTTGCGAATAACTTTTCCCTCGAACATCCCCAGAGCAGCTGCGTCAGTTTGCGAAGCTACTCATGCCTCAGCGCTATAAAGCAGCACAGGTAGAACGAACGTCTTGTAGAGTGTTACTTTTGTCGATCGAGAGAGGGCTCTGAAACCTATTAGTAGTAGTAGTAGTAGTAGAACCTATTAGCAATTGTTGTTCTTCGCCTTATCTCCAGGCTGACATAGTTGTTGTTATTAATGGCGGTGTCAAGGTATATGAACTCCTTGACTATTTCAAAGTTATAGCTGCAGGATGAAACGTGGGAGTATAACTCATAACTGAAACATAACTTTTGCATAGCTGCATTAATTATCTTCTGCCATCTGAAAGCACACTTTTCTTCGAAAGCTCCTTTGCTCCAATTTTACGAAAATGTCAGTCCTTTAATGATGGATGCATTTTTTGTCATAACAATGTCAAAGAATATTAGTTAGTTAAAAAATATTTTTACTTACCGTTTTCGTTTTTCAGAAATCTATGTGCGTAATTTTTAAATTTATTTTGACAAATTTGCGTTGCATGTGGCAACAGAAATTCAGAAAATAAATTGCTGGCGGTGTCCACTGCGTCGCACAGTTAGTGGAGCATTGACAAAAATCCAAATTTTTTGTGATCGAGAGGTAATTGTTTAAATAAGAACACAGCAAAATATTAAGGGCCATTTTTTCAGTAAGAGTTGAAACTTTAGTTAAATTAAACCGAGCTTAACTCACTAAAATTGGACGTTAAATGTTGGTGAAATGTTACGGTGACTCTGCTCTATCGTATCAGAAGGCAAGCAAGTGGTTTAACCGATTTGTGAGTGGCCAAGACGAAATAGAAGACGACCCTCGTACCGGGCGGCCATCGTGTTCGACTACCGAAGAAAACGTTAAAAAAATCAAAGAAATGTTGGTAAAAAATCGCATATTGACCATTAGAGAGATAGAAGAGGACGTCGGCATTTCAATTGGATCCGTTCAGAACATTTTGAAGAATCAATTGGGCTTGAGACGTGTCGCTCCGAAGTTGGTACCGAAAGAACTCAATTTCATGCAAAAAAGAGACCGAGTTGATATCGCGAAAGACATGCTGGAAATGGTCGAAAACGACGAATCATTCATCGAATCCATCATTACTGGTAATGAGACAAACCAGGCATCAGGCGGGTGAATCAGGCTCAATTTTTTCTTCCATCGTAAAAATCGAGGACACGAAAAAAGTTGTTGTAAACAGACACTGTTACTTCACCAAATGTCAACGAGAGACGCTGATGAAAGCCTTGTCATAGACACATGTGGCAACCTACTAAAAAAAACGTTCGAATCGGATAGTTAAGTCCGGTTCACAGTGTGAATGAACCTTTCTTTTTGAAAAAGCTGGTATAACAGCGTTGCAAAATCACTGAATACGGCAAACACATATTGAGGTGCTCACAGTTTCAAAAATAACAAATGCTATAAATACGCTTTGTTAATATACGTTTAAACTGTGAATATCCTAATTATATGATAATTTAAGTCAATTTAAATTCAATGAATGCTTAAATATCTAGTTAAACCGAGTTTAAACGTGCAATTTTGATGAGTTAAGCTAGGTTTAATTTAACTAAAGTTTAAACTCGTACTGAAAAAGTGGCCCTAAGAGGATAAAGTAAGATCGGGCTATGCTGTGACATTTAAAGGTGGTGATATTTAAAAAAATAGAACTAATTTTGCATTGCCTTAAATAAAAAATTGTCAAAAATCAGGTTTTTGATAAAACAAAATTTGTCAATGAAATTGTCAACAGTGATTTCGACCATTTTCGACGTTGTCGACAATGTCGTGTAGACAATCACTATTAGCGACGTGTCGACAATACATTAATGTGTAGATAATTTAACATTTTTATGCAACCCAGAACCTTAACTGCCAAGTGTTTTATTGACTGAGCAAAATGGCAGCCGGCTTTTATAGAAAGCATTTTTAATTTTTGAATTGTGAAATTGCAATAAAATAAAAGCGGCAAAAATACCAGAGTAAAGAATAAATTAATCTATGTAGAATTGCGATTAACAATTGCCAATGCTTAATTCTAGTTTTTAACAAATAACAAATAAATTGTTTGACAACTGCAGTATGGCCAATTAACTTTTTTCATTCTCGACACCAATGCTGCCATTTTCGACATTGTCTACACTATTGCCGACATTGTCTACGTTTTCGACAACAAAATGTCGAATATTAAAGTCGACGCGTCGAGGAACATCACTGATTGTCAATATATGAAAAGCAGCTGACAATTTTCAAATCAAAATTTATTATTTTTGAACTTCAAATTTTGTTTTGAAACTTAAAAATTACAACAAACACATAGAAATATGAAAAATACTAGTTTACTATTGTAAATATTCAAGAATAGGTGCGTTTATTTTTAAAATCAGCAACCTCAAATTAACTAAACTGCAGAGTTTCATACCCATCAGACAACTGCTTCTATTTTTGCCGACTTTTTATATGGACTCAACGTGCTGTGCGTCGTTCCGCAGTTCAGTGGCAACGAGAATACGAATTTCAGTCGCGATGACATAGGCCACCTCACGTGACAACAACGGCGATAGATTCATCGAACATTTTTTTTATTTCTTACATTTTTCTTAAATCTTTAAAACAAGATTAATAACTCTTTAATATCCTGATTGCTTTTCCAGTAATTATAATTATCGAAGAAAATAGTTTTAGACGATGTATTTGAACGATGAACTTGGTCACTTTTGGGGTTGATGGACTTGATTAGTTTTGAAACAAAATTGTATAAAAGATAAGAAAACAAAATTTCTGTTTGAACAAAGAAAACGTCGAGAAATATCTCAAATTTTAATGTACTTGGCTATTTTTGATTCTATACTCCTAATTTATCTTAAACAATATATTAAACAAGCATACAATAATTCATAGAAATGCATTCAATATCAAAATTTGTGTGGTTTTTCTTCTTTCCCTCATATTTGTGTGTAAAATGTTCAAAACATGCATTACATAAAGAATACTCGTAAATATTAATATATATGTATGATGTAAGAGCAAACAGTTAAACAATTTAAGTATTTTGTATATAAGGAAATGTTAAATGTTTTTGAAATTAACATTTAAGACATTAATATTCAAAATGAAGGTGTAAAAGTAAAAATTATTACGTTACAATTTTTTTTTTTATAAATTTTATTTTTACTTTCACATACGAATTCACATTGAATTTTTTTATGAGATCTCAAAGTGGTTTTTTGAATTTGATAAATTTCAGAGCATATTTTTTGGGCTGTGTTATATAACGAGTTAAGGTAATTTAAATTTGAAAAGCTTTTGTATTCGCAAGTGTTCAGCGTGTCAAATTATGTCTGCAAGTTCAGAGGTTTCTGAAGATTTAGATTTTCACTTTATTTGGAAAAAACACGATGTTACTATACAGACAGAATGTATTCAAACTAATTCGTCAACAATGAATATATACTGACAAGTCTAGAAGAACACAAACAGATTTGTGTCACATTCCGCTTACAGTTCTACATTACAATATCATGAAGACAATTTTTTAACTAACAAAAAATAAACGAATTTCTGTATTTTTTCGCTCTTTTTAAACCAACTTGCCAAAATAAAAGTTTAAAACATAGATTATGATTTAAGTTCTTAAAGTCTTTACGTTCCTAGAGATCAAAGAGTATTTTCTCTTTTAGCTACATTAAATAAATGAAACAGTGAATAGCATTATGAATTCGAGAGATTTCAGATTTTTTAATTTTTCCTCGCCGAGGAAGGCCTTACGCGATTTGCTGCTAAGACTCGCGAACGAATCGCCGAGGGTGCCTTAAGCGATTCGCTGGGATGAATCGCAAATGAATCGCCAAGAAGGGTTCTTAGCGATTCGCAAATAGAAGAGTTGTGAACGAATCGCCGAAAGAGATATTAGGCGATTCGCTGGGAAGAGTCGCAAGCGAATCACCAATACAAATCCTAAAAGGGGTCAAACGATCTAGCAAAACGGGTCCTCAGTGATATGTTGCGAAGCATCGTTGTGGATCATAAAAAATTTTTTTATTTTAAAAAATTAAAAATTAAAACGCGTTGCTTTTGAACGATAAGAAAAACATTTGACATTTTTTTCGCAAGTTTTTAAAGTTAGGCTTCAATTTAAAAGGCTTTCCAAAACCTGCCTCATTTTCCAACCATATGCCATCTTCCAACGATCGCCGGAATAGAAGATTTCCGAAATTTTTCAAGAATCGCGCATTCATCGCTATTGCGATTTAAAAGCGATCCATCTTCCAACGATCGCCGGAATGAGCGAAGGAAGATTTTGAAAATTTTTCTTGAATCGCGCATTCATCGCTAGGACGATCGAAAAGCGATCCATCTTCTAAAAAACCCTTGGCCGAATCGTAAGAGCATTGCAAAAGCAGTTTCTCTTCCAATTGTCTTCCAAATGTTTGAAGGGTAGAAGTTTCCATTTTTTTGGGCACCCTTTTGGAGCACCTTAAATTTCGTCAAAATGTATTTAAATTAAATAAGGCTTTGTAGTTTCTAAGCAAAGGTCATTATGCAAAGATCAAAAATGGATTTTAAACAAATTCTCGCAATAAATTTTCTAAACCCAACATGAATTTCAGAGAAAAAGAAAGCAACGGGCATTAGGTTAGGTTAGGTAGAGGCGGCAGCCGGTGTTTACGAAATATCATACACCAGCTCACTTAGACCAAATAGGTCCATTAGGATACCGCTGCACACAGGCTTTTATTCAAAAATGGAACCAACTTGAGCTCCTGATGAACCCTTTTAGAGGCCTGACATCAATCGTTGACAGGTCGTCAAGCTCATGAAAGAAGAAAGAGCCTAAATACTTGTGCCTTCTTCTAGCTAGCGCAGGACAGGAGCACAGAAGATGGGAGATGGTTTCTTCCTCTTCCTCATCCCTGCAGCTTCTACAGAAGTAATTTGAGATAACTCCTAACCTGTAGGCATGTCTGCCTATCAAGCAGTGCCCTGTGATGACAGCCACTATTGTGGCTTATTCTGGTCTTGCCAGTGAGAGAAGGGCTCTCGATCGACCTGCATCTAGTGTCGGACAGATAAGCCTTGATGCTATGCATGTCAAGAGTTCAGCCCACTTAGTGTTGGCTTTCGATATGATATTGTTACTGATTAGCAGCTTGAGAGTTGCTAACGGGATAACCGGTGGGTTCACGATGATTGATGCCGTTCGTGTCCCATTTCTAACAAGCTCATCTGCCTTTTCATTACCTTTTATGGCTTTATGCCCATGTAGCCATATTAGGTTGATGCAGAAATAGTTCGACATTTCACGTAATGAAGCACGACATTGCTTGGCTACTTTAGAGTTTGTGGCTACTTGTTCCAACGATTTTATCGCAACGGGCATTGCTTTGTGTACAATTTCTCGGTGAAGATCAAAATAAACTAACCTATTCCTAGTATTAAAATGTTTCTAATTTTGATTTATAATTTTAGACCCTTTCAAGTTCTTTCTTTATAAATCAAGTTTTATTTATACCAGAAAACTGTCAAGAAATATAGGAACCTTCTTCAGGCAAAATCTTAACGGGACACTTAAAAATTTACATGTCTTACGTGAATGCCGGAGAAAAACGTTTTTCGGGTAAAAACCGATCATACATTTATATATAAACTTAATAGCATAATAAGAGATTAAAATTTTGATCTAATTTCCTTATAAACTTCCAATAAAATTCTAAACTTATTTCTTTTTAAATATGTAATTTAATTTAATTTTAAGATTATAACTAAGTTCTTCCAATATTCCATCAACTCGATCTCAATTTTTTATGTAACACTGAAATGTATGCCTGAATTTTTATTATTAAGAAAAAACATTGAAAAAATAACACCGTTGTTGTATTAAATGCTGCCATTTTTTATATTATAAAAATTTGATTTTAACAGTTACAAACTTTACCATAATGTTTTAAATAAAAATCACGTAATGCACTGAAGCAAGATTTTACTTTTATTGCACACATCCGTTGTTATAATTTCATTTATGTTAGCTCAGATAAATGTGAATCTAATGATATGTTAGAATTTTAAAATTATTATTTAATATTATTTTAATTTGTTGTATAGGCTTGTTTGCCATTTCAGCGCATTTAAATCATGCCATAACTTGTTAACGTTAAGCCATAATTAGCTACTTATATGCATAGAAATGTTGAGTTTGAAATAAATAATGACCTTTACTTATTATATAATTGCTGAATATTGTATTATCGCTATGAACATACATAACACATACTAAGAGGTATTCACATAAAAAAGTAAAAATTAGTCACATAATAAGGCATGTTAAAAAAATTTATTTGAGTTACTATGTATAACATGTAGTCCAGTAAAATAGTTATCGTCATATTTAACTGTTTCATCGAATACTCTACATAGTTAAATCCATATAAAATTTCCTCCAACAATACGATATGCCTGTTAAATAAAAAAAAACAACATAATAAAATTATATGCGTACAACTATATTAATATATAATTATATGTAAATCTATAGGAATCGTTATCTTCTTGCTAGCCGAAACGTTATAAATTGATTTATCAAACAAATTTAATAATATAATTATTATAAAACAAACAAAACTATTATCATTAATCTTACGTCATTATAAATCATTACTAAGTAATCAAATAATAAAATTCCAAAATGTATAATTAAATATATTCAATCGCAAAAAAAAAACATCACAAAAATACTGCATATTTAAACCATGTTCAGCAAAATAAGCAAAACAAAAAAAAAACCCCAAACTTATGAAGAGCGAAAGCTTAAAAATAATATATTAAAAACAAAAAAAAAATATGAATAAAAATATAAAACATATATAAAAAAAGAACTTCATGCAATAAATGTATAAACTGAATTACAACCAAAACTTGTTTATTGTTTGGTTTTTTATTGATTCTTTTCAGCATCTTACAAAGTAGGTATACGAAAAATCATCATCACCATCGTTTCCTCGAGCTCCTAGGCGGAGCATAGGGCCTCAACAACCCCTTTTCATCTCGTTCTGTTTTGAGCCAGCTGTTTGAGTTGGCCCCAGGAATATCCCGCCTCCATGTCAGTTTAGGGCGTCCCCTTCTTCGGTTTCCTTGCGGGTTCCAGTCGAGAGCTTGGCGGCATACTTCGATGGGTGGTTTACGCAAAGTGTGGCCTATCCAGCTCCATTTCCTCAGTTTGATCGTTTGTCTTATCGGAAGCATGTCACATTTTCTAAGCAAGCTGTCATTGCTTATAATGTTGGGCCACCAAATTTTTAAAATGCGGCGAAGACAACGGCTAACGAAGCTCTGTATTTTGCTGTTTAGCGCCTCGGTCGTGAGCCAAGTCTCGCAACCATATAAAAGAACTGACAGCACATTGGACTTAAAAATACGGAGCTTGGTATGGATAGAGAGTAGAGACGAGTTCCAAATACTTCCCAGTTGGGCAAAAGCACCTATAGCTTTTCCTATACTTGCTTGTATGTCTTTTAACACACTGTTGTTAGGGGATAGGATGCTGCCGAGATATTGGAAGTCTTCTACTTACTCAATTGCTTCCGTGCCGATGTTAAGGCCTGATTTAATGTTTGTGGGATTGACGCACATCGCTTTTGTCTTGTTGATGTTGATGTGTAGACCAGCTTTCTCGGCCTTGACAACGAGGTCATTCAGCTTTTGTTGCATGTCTGAGTTTTTCTCGGAGAGAAGACATATGTCATCGGGATAGTCAAGATCCTTAAGAGTTTCTGCAAAGTTCCAGAAAAGACCCCTGTTCTTTTCGTAGACAGTATCGTAAAGGATCTGATTGATGACAATTAGAAACAAAAACGGAGAAAGCAGGCAGCCTTGCCGTACGCCGGAGTTTGTGCTGAAAGGTTCTGACAACATGCCATTATATAGCACCCTGCATCTGAAGCCGTCACACTGGGATTTTATAAGCGCTATCAGTTCACTTGGCACGCCTCTCTTCACGAGTGCTCGCCAGATAGAATGTCGTGAGACGCTGTCGAAGGCTGTGGTATAGTCAATATATGCGAGGTGAAGTGACGTTTGCCATTCGTTGACCTGGTCGATGATGATGCTTAGGGTGTTGATCTGGGCTATGCAGGAGCGTTGAGCGCGAAAACCGGCTTGCTGCTTTCTTATTGTTCCATCCAGGTGTTCGGAGATGCGATTCAGCAATATTCTTGTAAATATTTTGGATGGAATCGACAAGAGCATAAGTCCTCTGTAGTTGTTACATAGTGAGAGGTCACCTTTCTTTGGAAGTTTAATTAAGACTCCTTGCAGCCAATCATATGGGAGCTTTACATTGCTCTAAATCGCATTAAACAACGGTAGAAACAATTTAGCAGACACCGTCGCATCGGCTTTTATGACCTCTGGAGGGTTTAATAGCCGCAACGATCTCCGATAATGATGGTGGGTGGGTGGGTTAGTGGTGTTGTAGGCACTGCGGCCGTATCGCTGTTGAGTGTTGTTGTTGGCGAGTTCAATATGCTGATACGAAAAATAATGAAAGAAAAGTTGGAGAATTTGAAAATTGTATTATTGTTCGCAATTAAAAAATATGAACAATATAACTACCCACTCTGCACAAAATCTGACTTCAATATCGAAAATTGAAAAATTTACGATTCGAAAAAGATACGTTTGGCGGACGTAACGGTTTCTTCGTAAGCGAAGGTTCGCTTGTTTCAAAATATTATTCGTTTACGATTCCAAATCGATTAATACTTAAGCGCAAACGTGAAGAAAATGATATTTTTTACTGTAAGGTGAATACTTTCGAATAACTTTTTTGGCACCTTTAGACTTACATTTATAAAAGTAAGCGCCTCTTAAGTAGTTACTTAAATGGCCGGTCCCAGCGGGTAAAATTAGGCAGCAACTTTTCTGTGTATAAGCATGTCACTAGGAGTGTCCCTCCAGGCTTGGTCTTAGGACCACTTATGTTTGCTATGCTTATTATCGACATTTTTGGTAAATGTAACAATGTATTAATGCATGCTTACGCTGATGACCTTCAGTTGTACATATCTAGACCCACAGGGCTTGTTGAAGATTTGTGTGATCACTAAGAATGATGATCTTAAATTAGTTAGTAGCGGAATGGGCTAAGGATAATATGCTTAAACTCAATCCCTTGAAATCATGCGTGTTGCCAATTTCCAAAACACCCATCTTCTTAACCCATCTGAGTTAAAAGTTGTACAAAAAGCTAAGAACCTTGGTTTTATCTTAAATTCATCTCCTTCCTGTGAAGATCATCTCAATATGTGTGTTCGTAAGGTATATTATGCATTGAGAAACTTAAGAATGACTGCGTCGTTTGTTCCCACCGGAACTACACGTAAACTAGTCCTGCAGATACTGATGCCTATAATTAAATACTCGGAAGTAGTATATAGCAAGCCTGACTCGAAATCCTCACATAAGCTGCAAGTTGATTTGAATAATGCTGCTCGCTTTGTCTTTGGTCTACGGATGTTCGACCATGTCTCCTCATTTTCCATACGATTACTTGGCCGTAGCCTACACATTTTTTTCGCAGCAAGGAATTGCATATTTTTGCACAAAATCATTTATACACAATGTCCACGGTATCTTTTTGAAAAACTTCAGTTTTGCAGGTCAAGCAGAAGCTTCAATCTCTTAATACCTTTAATACCTCTTTAATTATGAAACTTCAAGTAGATTGTTCTTCGTTAGCGCAATAAGGCTGTGGAACTCACTGCCGAACAATATAAAATTGGTTTCCAATCGATAAACCTTTAAGCAATGGATACTCAAATATTTTTCTTAATTCAATACTCTTGTCAACTCAACTTTAAGACTAAGCTCAATCATAATCTAAGCTCAATCATAATCTTTTATCTTCAGTTTATTTTTCATCTATTTTCCTTAAGTCGATAATTTCATGAGTTAATATATCTTAAGTTTAATTAAATTATTTTTGTTTTCCTTCAATTACACTATATTAATTTTCTAACGTATATATTACAATTGTTTAACATGTTTAGAGACTATACATTTATTAATTTTGTTTTTAACTCCATTAATTTTTATTTAATTTTAATAATACTTAAACTTTTCAAAATGCTGTTATGTAAGACACATGTTGTAATTTCCGCTGTCAATGTGGCCACAAATTTTGATACCCATTTTGCATAAATTTCACATTCTTGGTAACAACTGCATTCAAAGGAAACGAGTTTAGCTAACAAAATCGAAAATCCTTCAAAAAGTCCTTTGTGATTTACGTGGAGTCCATAAAATACCATCTAAAATAAGAGCTGCACCAAACTCTAACACATTTGTGCTAGTGTAACTGACAATTATATGTATCAACATAAGAAAATGTTTCAAAATAAAAAATCTTCATAGAGTTTTTCAAAACTAGTTGTTTTATGTCGTAAGTAAAAAATAAGTTTGAAGATAGATGTTCAGTTTAATTGATTATAATAAGGTGTTAGGATTGGTTTTTCGCTCTAATATTAATACCATAGATGCAACCGAGGCCAGCCACTATTTTGGCATTAAAAAAAAAAATGCCCAAAATGCAGATAGAGGAAAATTAATATAGGACCTCGAATTGATCTTCCAGAGCGAGGTGCATTTTTGATATGAAAATTACAGGAACGGATTATAGCTCATTTTTTCTTTGCTGGTGTTCATCTTTAAGGCGGGACATGAAATTTTTGGTGATGTTCCAAATTTGAAAAAGTGTTTTTTCGAAAAAAATATTGACTTTAAAAATTCATAAAAAATCGAAAAAAATTTAAAAAAAGCTCGTGTCATACGATAGCGAATCAAGTTTAAAAAATACAAAAAAAAAAATTTCGTCAAAAAATTAACCCGCTAGTGCCGCAACCAGTACGAAAAACATGGTTTCGAGATAAACGCGTTCAAAGTTTGTGAACAAATAAAAAAAAGGTTACCATCAATCTGCCATGCCTGCTTCGTACTGTATGCCTCCGTTATCTTGTGCTGTGCTGTTTCTTACAGTTTTTTGCAAACTGTCAATCGATCAGACTTGCTCGAATGCATACACTCGCTGTTGAGTTGAATTCAATCAAACCATGTGCTTCGTGTTGGCTCAGTGATTTTAATCAACGGACGCAAGGTTCATTAATACAGGTTAAGTCACTTGAGAGAAGCTCGGTCGAACTGTCAGAATGGATAAAAGGAAATCGAGAAAAAAAAAACCTGAATCTGTACAATTTTTAGCTAACAGCTACTTTGACAGTTCGAGCAAAGGCAGAAAAAGAGTGCTTTTCTCTCAAGTGACTTAACCTATATTAATGAACATTGAACGGACGTCTTCGGATACATATTTCATGCTTGTTCGTTGGGCTCAACAACGATTATTTTCATCAAGAATGAAACGCAAAAAGAAAAAATCAACTCTTATGAGTTTGTTCGTGTGCAGACAGAGATAGAGAGAAAAAGAGAACAAGAAGAAGAAGGGTGAAGTTTTTATTACGATTGACTGCAAACAACTAAATTTAACTATTTTTTGATTTCTCATTTACGAAACACATATCCGTATACACTTCAACGGAGGTGTTCATACGTCAGTCAAATGATTGAATCAATCAAAACTTGTTGCTTTCCTAAAAAAAAAATGAACTTTATCTCAGAGCGAAAATGAACTCCAAAATCTTCTCTCGTCAGTCAAAATTTTGATAGAGCTCCAGACCTGCATCAATCAGTCAAGGGGTTGCATTATTTTACTTGCCTGCTTTTTAGTAGCCAATTATATCAAGAAAAGTAGTTAACTGAAAACAAAGGTAGTTTTTTGAAGTGAAAAAGAGGTGTAGTTTCTTTAGTTCCTGTCATAATTTCATTAATTCTTTTGTTTTTTTATGACTTGCATGCGATGGTCATTCAAATAGGTATAATTTCCGGCGTATTGATTTCCTAATGTGATCAGTTTTAATCCTAAAAGATCAACTATATTTCCGCTATTGTTTTCCATTTTGTAAACTTATTATGCACACAAAACAACTGAATAAAAGAAACACCCAAATAAAATAGTGCACACAGCACGATATGAATTCACAAAATAGTAGGTAGCAGAAAAGTAACAAATGCAAGCGTCAATCAATACTTTCAGAGAGAGTTAAAGAGAGTAAAAAATCGCGATATACTTCAATCATTTGACTGATGTATGAACACCTACAACGCCAATTCTCAAACATGTGAATGCAATCCGTCAATCAGCTCCCACAAACGACGCCTTCGCAGCATCATTTTATTTGAATAAAATACTCGTCAATACTCGTTCACTGAAACATGTGAGTTCGATCAGACGAACTCAAACTCAAACTGACACAAAAGACAAGTTCGCCAGTATTATGCTGATTTTATTCAACGCTGAACTTTGTTGAATGAGTTAAGTTGAGTAAGAATTCCAGTGAATGGTTTAATCGAGAAAAAAGTGAGTTTTGCAGTTCTCTGGTATATATCAGCTGCCGTACGTAGGTAGCGCAAAAATTAAAAATGCGCTCTCACTAATCCGGCTGTAACTTTTGAACCCGTAGGAATTTTTCCATTTTTTCTTAGAATCTTAAGAATATTTACTAAAATACAAAATTATTAAAAAAAACGTCGATTTCAAGAAACTGCCAATGTCATGTAACCCCTTAACGCGGCCTAAAGCAAAACTGACACAAGCAATTACGAAAACTCATGTTTCTAACGCCATCTAGCGTAACTCGATCGCACTTACAACACAAGATACAGATTAACTAAAGAAATATATTGGCTATGGAAAAATATTAAGTCATACTTACGTGTCTTGTCTCACATGCTTTTGATAAATAAAATTCCATTTTCTTAATTTTAATGTAAAGCTCTTTTATTGTTTCTTTTTTATGTTTTAAATTTATTTCACTTTAATTTCTTCTGCTCATTTCAGAATTGAAATATTTAGTTTTCATAAAATTAAGTCTGCAAGTTAGACTAGTTTTTATTTCAGCACGCTTTGCAGCAAGTTTTAGTTAAAATCTTCGTTTTTCTTTCTTTTTTTTTCTTAATTTTAAACTACTCGTATATCTTTATACTTGTGTTAATTTTTGTTCAATGCTTAATATTACAGTGTATGCTAAAGGTTTGTAATTCAATTTAAATTTTAATATTTTTTTTTATTTCGCTACAAAAAATTTAAGTATTTTTACTAAACAAGTTTCTACACGAAAAATGCGAAAGTGTTTTTTTATTTATTTCTTTTAGTTTGCTTTTTAAATAAATATCTACAGTAATGCATATTTTTGTTGTTGTTTTTTTTATCAAATATTAATTATACAATTTTTGCGTAACACAGTTGATTTTTTATTTTGGGCATTTTATTTATTTGTTTTGTTTTTTTTTTAGTTGTTTTATTGAATTTGAAGCTTCGCTGTTGTATTTTTCATTATGTATATTTAAGGTTTTTTTTTGCAGTGTGCATCAACAGCTAATTTTAGGTGAGTATAACAAAAAACAAATAAAAAAAAAATCTGTCGTCAATAAATTTGTTTTTCGTTTTTATTGTCTTTGGAGCGTAGCGATGTGATGTTTGGCCGGTATTAACTTTGTAGTGAGTCAGTAATTGATAAAGTTGGGCTGAAATTTATTAAAGCAGCAATTTAGGCGCAGCAGTTGTGTTTGAAAAGTGTGAAAACAGCGTTTTTGTAAGAGTTAATTATATGCTATTTATGAGAGCTTTGGGCTACAACATTTCCAATTGTATTTCAGAAAACAACAATTGAAATGCAGAAAATAGCAATTGAAATTCAGAATTTCATTTGAAAATCTGAAAATATCAATTGAAATTCAGAAAAAAATCAATCCAAATACAGAATTTAATTTGAAATTCAGAAAAGATTAAGAAATTTGAATTAATTTACACATTCAGAAAAGATCAATTGAAATTCAGAATTATCATTTGAAATTCAGATCAATTAAAATTTAGAAATTCCATTTCAAATTCAGAAAATATCAATTAAAAATCAAAAAGATTAATTGAAATTAAGAAAATATTAATTGAAATTCAGAAAAGATCCATTGAAATTCAGAAAATATCAATTAAAATTCAGAATTTCTTTTTGAAATTCCAAAAACATCAATTGATATTGAGAAATTACATTTGAAATTCAAAAAAGATCAATTGAAATTCTGAAAATATGAAATGAAATTTCGAAAAAATCATTTTAAATTCGGAAAGAATCAATTAAAATTCAGAAAACAACAATTGAAATTGAGAAATTCTATTTGAAAATAATGAATTACCATACCGCCTCTGACAACCCCCCTTCCCCCACCCTAGCTTTTAATAACGTTGAATTGTATGTCAATGATCATTGCAAAGTTTCCATGTTCCTAACAAATACAATCAGTATGAAGGTTCAAAGAAATTAAAATCATGCCAATAATAATATTTTTACTTTTATTTATTGTTTTTTTTTACTTTAATTGCCTTAATTAATAACAGTTTTATTTCATACAATAAAATTTAACATTTAACTAAAACTATTTAAAATCACGCACATTTATGGAAAAAACTAAAAAACTATTGGCTGATATTTAAAGAAAATAATATTACAGATACATGGTTTTTACTAACATTAAAAAAGAGAAAAAAAAATTGTGTTGCAGCAACTATTTAAGTACTAAAATGCTTTTGTTTAAATATAAAAATAGTTAAATTTATAAAAGAATTTCTAAAAGTAATACATAATTAGAATGGTTTAATTTGTTTTTTGTTGTTCTTAAACAGTACTGTAGTTTTCTTATAAGCACCCATTAATATGCTCTCTTGGCTACAAAAATGAATCATAAAAAAAAAATGTAATCTTAAAAACTAGCTTATTTTTTGCACCCAAACGAGACTAAAGTCGATTATAGATGTTTTAATATGTCAAGCAAGTTTGATGAATCTAGTTTTTGAGAGTTTTACAAAAGAATTGTATTATAAGATTATCTCTTAAAATTTTATTCCATAGTATTACGTGTTAGTGCTTTTAAAATTTCGGAAAATTTTTAAAAATTTGTTTAACATTTTTCAAAATTGTTTTATTTTTTTTTTTTTATATATTTTAAATTTGTATTTCTCTTATCTAAGGCTTTCATTGTTGCCACTGTGTTAGGTTTAGAGTTTCGACTGTGTATTTTTTGTTTTGTTTTATTTGTTACCATTTTGAAAGTTTAGTATTTCATCTTTTGATTTTAAGGACCATTTTTTAAAGTTTTGTTGCTCCCCAAGTAGTATTTCTAAGCCAATATTTTTTAATTTCTTTTCTAGACTAGCATTTCTGCTTACCATAGCTTATTGTGTATAATAATGCTTGAATCAACACTTTCCGAGTATTACCAGATTTTTGTTTAAGTAATCCGGAACAAATGCAAAATTTTCAAAAAAATTTTCAAAAAAATAGTTTGACTGTCATTTAGATTCCATCTTGCTTAATAACTTCTTTCTGTCAAATGAATGCTTCAATTACCTAGTACTGCCATAAGATCTGTTACAAGACCTTCAAAGCAGTAGGCATTGAAATTCCAAATTAAAAAAATCCCCCCCCCCCCCCCTTATAGTTTTTGTTATTAAATTATTTCATTGCAAGTAAAATTTATGTCAGTTTGGTTTAGAATTTCACCGCGTTAATAGGGAGTGGAGCGAAAAAGAACAACAACACAAGTGTGGAAATAGTGCGAGTCAGATATTCACGTTGTTAGAAAAACTCGACATATCGCGAATGCTTGTGTATTGTACCATAAATCGGTTTTAGAAACATCTCAAGTAGAGAACAGGGCCAGAAGTGGACGTCCGTGTGTTATTCGTACGACTGTAGCCATAAAAGCAGTACGTGAGCGAATTCGCCGAAATTCCTTAAGGAAGCAGAAAATTATGGCTAGAGAAATGAACATGTCTACCAGATCCATGTCCCGACTAATCCGTGATGACCTCCATATGAAAGCTTTTCGAAAAAGCACTGGTCATCTTTTGACTTCACGGTTAAAGCAAGTAAGATTGGAAAGAAGCAAAAAGTAAGCAATGGCCATGAAAATATCATTTTTACTGATGAAAAAATGTTTACGGTGGAGGAAGTTTCCAATAAACAAAATGACAAAGTCTATGCTAGAACATCCCAGGAAGCAAAAAATACAGTTCCTAGGGTTCAGAGAGGCCATCATCCTGCATACGTCATGGTTTGGTGGGGAGTATCGTGCAAAGGCGTCACATACCTAAATATTTGTGAAAAAGGTGTAAAAATTGGAGCGAAAGTGTACCAACAAAGATGTCTTGGAAGGCGTTGTAAACAATTTAGCAACTGAACTCTTCAATGAAGAACAATGGGTCTTTCAACAAGACTCTGCACCAGCTCATAAAGCTAAAAGTACGCAAGAGTGGTTTCGCCAGAATATTCCAGCTTTTATCTCTGCTAAAGATTGGCCCTCAGGAAGCCCAGACTTCAGTCCCTTTGATCACAAATTATGGTCGGAGTTAGAGGGTATAGCTTGTAAAGTGTGCCATCAAAATTTGGAAAGTCTTAAGCAAGCGCTAATTGCAGCAGCGTCATAAATACCAATGGAAACCATATGTGCCGCTATAGCCCAATAGCCAGACCGTTTAAGAGCCTGCATCAAAGCAAAAGGTAATAATTTTCAATAATTTGTTTGTATCCTTAGAAATATTATCTTTAGAAACCCGTTTATTAAAGTTTTACATCATAATCAGTTTGTAACAGAACTTATAACACGACTAGGTACACCAGAAGTTTTAGTGGTCAGTACAAAGAAGTATTTTGCCTTTCCGTACTATGAGTTTCAACCTGTGAGTGAAGTTTATGTAGCTACTTGTATAATGAAGATTAGCAGATTATGTTTTTAAAATTAGTAATTGATTTTATCTTAGCGCCCATCACTCATATACTTAATAAGTGTATAACTAGTTTTCGGTTCCTTGTCTTATAGAAAGCCATTACGGTCATACCTTTCGTATGACTACGCTTCCGAATCCCAAAATTTCTACTTCTGCTTCCGAATCCAAAAATTGTAGGCCCATAAGTATACTCCCTGCACTGTTCGTAGGGTTCTCGAACATATAATGTCCAATCAAATCTCGGAATACTTAGAGGTGTATAACTTTCTATTGCACTCTGGCTTTCCGACTGACCACAGCTGTTAGACTGCTGCTATGAAAATTATGGACAAACTTAGAATATCATATGATAACAACCTGATAACTCTTTTTTATCTAACAACCTGGTGGATAGAATGCAATGTGTAAAAGTTGGAAATAGTTTGTCATCCTTATAGATAGTTTCAGCTGGTGTTCCTCAAGGGTAAGTTTTGTCCATTTTTTAAATGACATTTTCTTTGTCTTAAAATATGTTAAAGCTCAAGCTTATGAAATTCAGGCTGATGATATAAAGACCCAACCATGACCTGTCTTTGCTATTAAGCAAAATTTTGCGCAAATTATTGTGGGCTGTTTCGAACCCACTACTAACTCCCTTTAAACCTAAGGTGTTGTCAGTTGTGAGGAATGATTTTTGTTTAGAGGAATGAATTTGTGAACAAAGTCAAAAATCTTGGTTTCATTATAAACTCAAGACTCACTCTTACTGAGCACATTAACTACTTATACCTGGTACTCTCATATGTTTTGGTACACGACTGAACGCACTCACTGCGAATGAAGTACTGAACGCACCCACTTCCTTTAAACGCCTATTTGGCATGTAGTTTTTTTATGCTTTTTTCCGCGAAAAAAGTTTTTGGCATCAGTTGTTTATAATCATGGAATAGGGTTCGCTCGAAATCGTGTTGTTATAGTTGGTTATAGTTGGAGACAAAGACACTCGGAGTCACTCGTAATTTTGTGTATCGTACTGTAAAGTTGTTCGAGATTACTGATTGTATAATTGAACGTCCAAAATCCGGCCGTCCGCGCGTTGAAAGAACACGTAAGGCAACACGCAACAAGGCGGTGAAGTTTCGAATAAAACGAAAAGTCTTGCCGCGGGATATGACTCGCATTATGATATATGATTTGGGGCAGAGAGCATACAAAAGACATACCAGCGGCCCTACTCTGTATTGCGATGCGCCAATCAATACAATGCAAAAATTCAATTATATAATAGAGAGTAGCACCCCAGGCACCTTCTTATGGCAGCAATTAAGGAACAACGCAAGCGAAAATAAAAAGCGTTACTTTTCAAGCACGCGGATAATGCCCACAGACGAATTCTGTTTACTGACGAAAAAATTTTCACCGTAGAGTAATCTTTCAATAAACAGAATGATAGAGTGTACCATATGTTCTGTCATCATGGCATGCAGCAGAACTCGTTGAGAGAGGTCACCACCTGGCTTCTGTGATGGTGTGGTGGGGAGTCGCGTATGATGGGGTCACCAAGTTCCATCTTTGTGAAAAAGGAGTCAAAACTTCGGCAAAAGTGTATGAATCTGAAATTTAAGAATTGGTTGTGAAGCCTTTCAACACTACATTATTTCAAAACAAGCCGTGAACTTTTCAACAGGATTCTGCTTCGGCCCACAAGGCGAAATTGACTCATTTCCACGGATGAGTGGCCAACGGGTAGCCCAGACTTGAATCAATTGGATTACAAATTGTAGTCCGTGTCTTTAAAGTGCGATGTTGTCCGAGCAGTCGACAAATTTCCCATACATGCAGTGCGTGCTGCGATCAATGACTGGCCGCATCGACTTCGCTCGTACTGAAAAGCAAATGGTGTCCATTTCGAATTATTTGTTCTACGATTTGTGGAACGAACGACTCAATAAATAATAAAAATAATCTTTAAAAAATCTTTTGCTGTTTTCATTTAATGAGCAAAAAACATATGAGAGTATTAGATACATTAGGTAAAATATACGGAACATTACAGTATTTACGTGTATCTTCTGAGTATATCCCCATTAAACTCGGCGAAGGCTTTCAGTGCAATTACTAATACCTCATAGAATATTTGCTGATGTCGTTAATTGTAATGCTTGGTTTTCACTATGTCATTTTCAATGGTCAGTTTCTGTCAATCAAATGAAAAATGACAACACGTTGGCATTTTTTCTACTTTCGGCAGTGTTGAAAAATGAAAAACAATTGAATTATCAAATTGAGCTATACAAAAACGATAGAATAAATTTATTGAGGTAATAAATATTTCAATTGATTAACTTTTATGCGGTCATACAACTGGCATAGTGAAAACCAGGCTCAAGTTTGACTCTTATTCCCATCATAAACTCCAAGTGACATTTAACCATATTTCTTTAAAAAATAGAGTTATTCTTGGCTGTAGTTTAGAACAATATTTAAATATCCGTAATATTATCGTTTTGCATGGACTTATCTATACTCGATCCTGGGTACCTTGGGAGATCCTGGTTAGCTTTATGATAAATTACAGTTTTTTCAATCCGTACGATCTGATCTATAAACTTTATTGTTCTTAGACACGGCTATCTCAACAGCGGCATATTGTTTTTCATAAGCACCATTAGACTTTGGAATTCTTTGCGCAACTATTTATTTGAAAAAATTACTATTAGAGTTAGCTTAAAACATCCACTATTTAATTACTTTTGCTCGCTTGAGTAAATTTTTGATTTTCTGATTTACACTACAACTTCACTTTTTTGCTCCCTTTTTGACTTGATTGAATGAAATGCAATTTCCTTTTGCAAATTATAACTTACTATTTGTCCGATTTTTCCGTTTTTAATAGCTTGCTAAATTCACTAATTCCTTATTATGTTTCCCTTTTGTTTTATTTTAATGGTCACTGTAATTCCACATATGAATTCATTATATATATTTTTTTAAATTCACATAGTTTAAAGAAATTGTTAATTTTTATAACTTTTAATTTACTCTTTCGATGTACCATAAAAGATTTGTCCTACACCTAGCTAAATCTAAATAAATTAAATAAAAAAGTATCTCTAAATTTGTCCGATACTACTTCCAGAACAGATCTATATACTGATTTAACTTTGAAAGCTTTGACAGTGTCGTTTGGCGAAATGATCGTCATATCAGAGAGCAATGGAAGGAGCTTTATACAGTGATATGAGGAGCACCATATAATACGGATATTAAGACTTTTAAGCTCCTATCTTCCCAATTTTTATGTTATCTCCTTTTGCTATAAAGAAATGTTTGAAACATATTTAATTACGGGAATGGGGGGAAATTAATTAATTTTTGCAAAAGATATCTTTAATAATTGGCCTGATTACCTTTTAAGCTCTGCTTAAAATTTCGTTATGAAATGATATTAATAACATATTAATTAATATTAATTATATACGAAATAATCTATTTCCGTCATTGCAACCGTAAATAATTCGTTATGAGTTTTAAAGATCAGAAAGTTAATAACAAATTTTCGGTATGAAATTTTTGTAAATATCTTTGTGAATATGGAAAACTTTTATTTATATTATAAAAATGCATATAAAACTATTAAAAATTTATTATCTGTTTTTAATCGCGACGGATTTAAAATGATCTTAAGAATAATTGTTTGAAATTTTGTTAAGTTTTAGAAAATGATAACTCATATAACATGAGCTAAGAAAATAATAGCACTAATTTAAATACAAAAATATAAAAATATTGAAGGAATGCTAAAAATATCGAATTCATACTTAATGCGGGGTATGTCAACGTAGTGGCTCATTTCGCTCTTGATGCTACCATATAAAAGAGGGGAAAAAGTACACAAATTCAGACCTATTGTGAATAAAATTTCGCCCGAAATTAAAAAGGGGAATTTTCGTATTATTAACAAAGTTCACAGAATTTTTGGAAAAAACTTGAACACAGATATTTGCATTCATCGTCAATTTTGAAGATCACACAAAAAAAAATATTTAAAATCATTATGCCCTGTCTAAGAAATGAAAGCTCCCTTTCTCAATTCCGGGGGAAATTTTACTCATAATAGGGCTGATATTCTTTACACCAATTGTAATCATCAATTTTTTGTAATCATGGCTAAATTTATGCGCTCTATTTTAATTCTTGGCTATTAGGCCCGCTTGATTCGTTAGTTACTACGCTACTTGGGTTACATTGGTCTGACACCTCCTTATTTACTTGGGTTCTAGTAAATATTCTTCTAGATTTGAAAAAGTACCTTATTTTTTATTTTCATAAACAATTACAATCATTAAGCGAGTAACCAGCAATCAATCAATGCTGCCAATCAGCAGTGAAAAAGAAATAATTTAATAAGATTAGAAATTGTGAATTATAAAACAAGTAAAAAAAGCTATGATTTCCATAAAAATTCATATTTAGTATCATATATTCGGGTTATTTGATGGTACCACTTCTTAAATTCATTGTAAGTCCTCATAAGAAAATACTTTTAGTTAATGTAGCCATGAGTGGGATATCGTCATGAATGGGACAGTGAAAAAATGTATCTCTCATACTGCCAAAACTCACATTTCGATTTCCAACGAACAATCTTGTTGTTAGCTCACTTTTGAGTAGCGTTCAGAAAGATCAAACATGCTTAAGTTACCATGCCAAACATACCAAAAATAATTTTTGGCATAATGAAGGTACCGACAAGTTAAAAAAAAAATGGTTATTTTTCATGGTTATTAGGTTCTGACACTAGAAGAATAAAAAAAGAAAACTGCCAAAGTTTATAAAAAGCCATCGAGCGATTCCTGAGTCACTTCTTTTTAACCTTTATCCGGCGGAAGAGGTAAAATTGTACATTTTCCGTTTTTGAATTGCAATACCTTTTTTTTTTGTTAATAGTAGATATCTGAAATTTTCTGACATCTCTAAATTTTTATCGATTTCTTTAGCCATATACCTGCTATCCCTTTTGCTTATTAATTTAGGATAGAATAGTTTAAATATATTCATAGCTAACTAAATCCATACTTATCGTAATTAATATAAAAGGGTACAATTGTATCCATACCGCCTTTTTACGTTGTAAAATTATTCCGTTGAATAATTTTGGAGTGAATTTTGAGAAAAATTCATTTAAAGTTTAGTTTTTATATGTATATGTAGCTATAATGCCCTTCTCTTCTCTCACTTCTCCAAAAACAAATGTTATTCTTGAATAATAAATAATAAAACGAAATATCGAAAAATGTCGACAAGTTTTTTAAGACCGTGTTAAGAGGGGCAATGTATGCATTAAATCTAGAATTGATTTTATTTTTAGCGTGTAAAATGATTTCCAACATAAAAGCAAGTACAAAAAAAAATGTAAACCGAAAAAGTAACGTGCTTTTGTCATAAATGGGACAACTTTTTTGGCATGAATGGGACACTCTTCATAGTTGAAGTATGTTTTTTGTAGTTGCATGTTAAAAAATTAGCGTTTTAGCCTTGAAGCAATCAAAGCGATAATAATTGATAAAAAACCATTGAGAAAAATGGCCATTCATTTCGGGATTCCTAAATCGAGCTTGTCGCGTTATGTTAGGAGCAATTAAATGACTCGTATAAATGTACCAACTATATTGTTTGAAATGTTTTAAAAATTCAATAAAAATTGATTAATTTTCAACAATTTGGCATTTTTGAAAGATTTTTTCAGGTGTCCCATTCATAACGATATTTTTCTTGAGGCCCATGCAAAGTGTTATCTTAAGCCTGTAGTTTTCCAACTGTATATAGTTTGTTTCAAAATTTGAAATCTTAAGGGAATTATAAGCCAAAATGGTGTCCCACTCATGGCGACTCTACCCTACCATAAACCATTACAACTATTATAAATCCGCTCAGGTAATATTTTTGCAGTCACAAATTTGCTAGAAGAAAAGAATAAAATTTAACAATTCTTAATGAAATTTTAGGCAGTTTTTTCGAATACTCTGTATTTTGTGACCAGATTGTTTTTATTTCTGTAACTTTTTTGAGCTTAACTTACTCAACTGTTAATCTTGACTTGACTTTCGTTTGGTGTATTGATTTTTAAATAAATTTTCAGCAATTTGGCATTTTTGAAAGATTTTTCAGGTGTCCCATTCATAACGATATTTTTTTTGAGGCCCATGCAAAGTGTTATCTTAAGCCTGTAGTTTTCCAACTGTATATAGTTTGTTTCAAAATTTAAAATCTTAAGGGAATTATAAGCAAAAATGGTGTCCCACTCATGGCGACTCTTCCCTACCATAAACCATTGCAACTATTATCCGCTCAGGTAATATTTTTGCAGCCACATATTTGCTAGAAGAATAGAATAAAATTTAACAATTAACGAAATTTCAGGCAGTTTTTTCGAATACTCTGTATTTTTTAAGCAGATTGTTTTTATTTCTTTAACTTTTTTTGAGCTCAACTAACTCAACTCTTAATCTTGACTTGACTTTCGTTTGGTGTATTGATTTTTAAGTAAATTTTCAACATTTTGGCATTTTTTAATGATTTTTTCAGGTGTCCCATTCATACGGATATTTTTTTTGAGGCCTATGCAAAATGATATCTTAAGCCTGTAGTTTTCCAGCTGTATATAGTTTGCTTCAAAATTTGAAATCTTAAGGGTATTATAAGACAAAATGGTGTCCCACTCATGGCGACCCTTCCCTAACATAAACCATTGCAACTGTTATAAATCTGCTCAGGTAATATTTTTTCAGTCACATATTTGCTAGAAGAATAGAATAAAATTAAACAATTCTTAACGAAATTTCAGACAGTTTTTTCGAACACTGTGTATTTTGTAAGCACATTGTTTTTATTTCTGTAATATTTTTTATGAGCTCATGTTTTGTGAAGCTAATTTTTTTATGTTTTTTTTTTAAATTTATAAGCTTTAATTTTGAGTTAATTTTTAATTTTTTTTTTTAAACTTTTCCTAACGTTTTTCGCTATTATCAAACATTACAAAAATATTTATTTTATTCCAATTTCCGTTTAAAATATTTATTTTATTCCAATTACCGTTTATTGCCAATTTATTTAGCTAGCTCAAATTTTGTAACTAGAATTTCTTTAAAACAGTGCATCAAAATTTTTATTAATTAGAAGGGATTCTAGAGTTTTTTATTTTTAATTTCATAATAAATTCTTTTTTGTTTTTCGGCAAAGAAATAATAACTTCTTTCTGTTGCTGTAGCCTGAAATTGTGCTTCATTACTACTTAGGTTTAAGCCTAAAATTATGCAATACTTTTGTTTTTAGCTCTCAAGTTGTTCTCATTTTTGCAAAGATTTTTATGCATTTTTTTATTTTCTGTATGGAAATTATTAATTTATATAGAAATTATTTAATTTATTGAACACTAGAGATTTAAGTTTATAGTTTCTTTTTAGAAATAACAAAATTCCACACCATCTATCTTGCTGAATAATTTAGGGCACTTGCAGAGTTAATTGAAACAAACTTACGTACTGCCTTAACGACTTCTTTGATTTTCTTAAACTAAATTAAAAACAATAATTTATGCTTTAAGTACGCTAAAATATTACATTTTTTTTGTTGTTTTTTCTTGCCTAGACTGCTTAAATTTGCTAAGTAAAAATTATGTTACATTATATGTAAAAGTGTATGTATGTGATTTTGTATAGTTTAAGTATATTTATATATATATATATTTGTATGTTTGTATTTATGTAGTAAGTATCTGGAACACATTCTTAGAGGCAAATAAGTAGTTAAAAAATCGCAGTTAAAAAAGAAAATTAAGAGAAAAATAAAATAATAAAACAAGCGAAAAGAAAAAAACATTAAAAAAAAAAAAAATTTGTATAAAACATTTGCAGGTACATAATTGCAGCAAACAAATGTTTTTTAAAGTTGTGTTCTTTGTGGATGGTTTTAAATTTAAAATTTTAAGTATAAAAATTTTCAATAATTTCGATTTAATTTCAAGACATAAAACAAAAACTATTTGACGACTCTTTTGTTTTAAGTTATCAGGGAACCCATTTTAAAAAATAAATTTATGCAATTTAATACAATTTTTAATCAAAATATTTAACCACTTTCAAGTAAAATTTACGCATTTCTTCTAGTTACTACTGATAATCATAGAAAATTTTTTATTTTACGTATTAATTATTCCGACCTTTTTTTTTTTTGCTATTCATTAATCTTTTAGTTATACATTGCCGGCCACTTGGAACTCTCGAGCCAATAAAGTATTCGACTCGTCACATCACTAGCGATCGAAAAAATTATTTAGTTTTTCAATAGTGTATTTCCAGAATTAAGTTTATATATTTTTATACCAGCTAAAGTTGATGGCATAGACAATAGAATTGAAATGTCAATGCCAAGCATTGATGCAACGAACTCTTCTACTACTTGAGTTTAAGCGAGACACTTATGATGACCGATAAGTGTGCAGGTTTTGCGAACCGTCTTTGCAAAATTTTCACTACTATTCTTGTAGTGTACTTTCACAATTTGTACGCGTTGCTTGACCGCGAATTCCTCCATGACTAAACCTAAAGATTTAGTACTCTACTCTACTTTAGTACTCTACGCTGGTCACAAAAAAGTAGTGCCCGAATAAAAAGTGACTTTTGGAACACCCTTTACTTTGCCACGTTTATAGAAGGTGAAAGGGGAGTAAAAAGGTAGGGACAGATAAGGTAAGGCAAGAATTGGTAAGGTAAGGTAAGGTAAGGTAAGGTAAGGTAAGGTAAGGTAAGGTAAGGTAAGGTAAGGTAAGGTAAGGTAAGGTAAGGTAAGGTAAGGTAAGGTAAGGTAAGGTAAGATATGGTAAAATAAAGTAAGATACAAAGTAGATGTGTACGAGTACTCTAAAATTTTTGTATTCCATGTTCACGCTAGATGAAAGGGCCGTAAATAAATAGGAATAGGTAATGGTATGTTATGGTATGGTATAGTATAGTATGATATGGTATGGTATGGTATGGTTTTCAGAGCTGGGTTGTATTGATTCCTTTAGGAATTAATTCCGTCTCAATTCCAATTCCTTGGAATTAGGAATTGGTCATCTCAATTCCTCAGGTATGGAATTAGAAAAAATTCGTCAATTCCATTCCAGGAACTGCAATTGGTAATTGAACATCTTAATTCCTCAGGAATTGAAATTTTCAATTCCATTACAGGAATTGTAATTGGAAGTAAATGTAATTGGATTAAAGTAACCTCAATTACAATTGCAATTGGATTACAGAACCTAGATGTTCAATTACTAACTACAATTCCTGTAATGGAATTGACGAATTTTTTCCAATTCCATTCCTGAGGAATTGAGATGACCAATTACGAATTCCTAATGCCAAGGAATTGGAATTGAAAAGTAATGAATATTTTTCGACCCAGCTTTGATGGTATAGTATGGTATGGTATGGTATGGTATGGTACGGTATGGTATGTTATGGCATGGCAAAGTAAGGCAAGGTAAATGAAGGTAAGCTAAGGTAAGGTAAGGTAATGTAAGGTAAGGTAAGTTTAGGTAAATTAAGGTAAGATATGGTATGGTTAAGTAAGGTATGGTTTGGTTAAGTAAGGTAAGTTAAGTCAAGGAAAATAAGGTAAGATTTGGTAAAGCAAAGATACAATTTTTGTTTTGTCGTATTTACGTAAGATGAAAGGGGCGTTACAAGGTAGGGATGGGTAAGATAAGGTAAGATATGATATGGTAAAGTAATTAAAAAAATGTTAAATTAATGCAAGGCAAGGTAAAGTTAACAAAGGTAAGCCAAGGTAAAGTAAGATAAGATGTGGTAAAGAAACCCGAGTGGAAAGCAGTTAAGGAAAACCTTATTTATGTACTGATATGATCCGGATATGATATGGATATCCCTTTTAAGGAAATCTTATCAATATCTAATCAGGTAAATATAAGATTTTCCTTAGGCTATCCTTACTTAAGGGAACCTTATCAAATTCTGAGCCGGTTATTACCGGGATCAGGTGACCTGATCAGGATGAATATCAAAAAGTACGTCACGTTTGAAATCAGTTCCTTATTAAAATAAGGATTTCCTGATAATTTTTTGGCTGTACCCTTAGGAAAATTTCTACTCAGGAAGATAAAATAAGGTTAGGCAAGGTAAGGCAAGGTAAGGGAAGGTAAGGTAAGGTAAGGTAAGGTAAGGTAAGGTAAGGTAAGGTAAGGTAAGGTAAGGTAAGGTAAGGTAAGGTAAGGTAAGGTAAGGTAAGGTAAGGTAAGGTAAGGTAAGGTAAGGTAAGGTAAGGTAAGGTAAGGTAAGGTAAATTAAGGTAAGGTATGGTAGGTTAAGTAAGGTAAGTTAAGTCAAGGAAAATAAGGTTAGGTAAGACAAGGCTAGACAAGGTAAGGTAATGTAAGATATGGTAAGGAACGGTGAGATAAGGTAATAAGGTTGAAATTAGATTAAGATGGCTGCCAATGCATATATGGAAATATTCATAACTTCATTTAGACTATATAGGTCTATTGCAATAGGATAATAACAATCGTGAACATTTGGGATATAATGGGTTAAACACAAAAGTAGTTGCTAGCACTATATTTTGTTTTAATATATAATATCTAATACGATTTCTAATATTTATCAATAACCTTTAATTGGTAAAAAAACTAAAACAGTTATTTATAACTACTACATAATCATAAAAACAGTCAAGTGCAAAAAGTTTTTATGTAGGTCCCTGATAGATAAAACAACTAGTTTTAAATAAAAATTGTTCTATTTGAACTTGCCTAAATGGCTTTGAGTTTTCATCTTTTTTTTGTAACTTCTTGTGTTTTTTATTTTTGTTTACTGGTCATTATACAAAAAAAAATAAAAAATTAAATAGCTAAAGCTTCTTGAACCTTAAAAATGTAATCGTTGCTGTTGCATGAAATGTTTTCTTTTTTTTTTTTTTTTGTTTCTTTTGTTTCTCTGTCTGAATAAATATTTAATTACATTACATAAACGTTTTAATTAAATTAATTAAGTAAATAAATTAAGCAGCAGCATTTTTAAAGCACCTTGTTGCTTGCTCTTTCTTACATACCGAAGCGTTAATCACCAAACAGTACAGTACATAGCTGCTCTCTCGCTCGCTTGCTCCTTCTTGTTTAATTTAATAACTTGTAGCCAAAATATTTACCCAACCTGCTGTTAAATAATTGCTGTTGTAGTTGCTGCTGTTGTTGCTGCTGCTGTCTATTCCGCTGATCTCAAATGATGCTCTCATCATTGTTGCGCGTTAGTCGTATGGATGTTGTTGTTGTTGCATTGCTGCCACCACTCCCACTAGCACCCAAGGAACGTCGATTATTGCCTGTTGCAGTTGTAGTGACAACAATATTTTCATCATCATACAACTCAAAATCTTCATCCTCATCATCATCGTAATCGGAATTTGCTGTTGGCGCTAGCAAAGCGGTGGTTACTTGATTCTTACCGCCCACTCCTCCAATGCCGCCCATCTTGCGTATTTGTGCGCGTGGTGTTAGCTTGGGCAGCAAAGGCTCACGTCCACTAGCCGCTGCCGTGTTGACAATTCTTGCGGTGCTGCTGCTGCTTGGTCTAGCTCCGGTTAATGGCGCCGCGCTGTCCCACTCATCGCCCGACGGTTCGCAAAGCGACTTGGACTGGCCATGATGATAAGTTTCCTCGGGGATAATGTCTCTGTGTGAGTGTGCAATAATTAATAGGACGATTTTTAGAAGATGATAATGATAGTGTTTGCGTGTGAGTGTAGTTGTTGGTGTGGTGTTAAAAAACAAAAGTTGAAACAATTATGGAAATATAAGAACTATGAATTGTTTTTTCTAGATCTTAGCTAGTTCCAAAAGAGAATTTTAAGAAATTTTCAAAACCTAACAAATTGAAAGTACTTTTATAGCGGCAGAAGTGTGTGACAGCATTTTGCGGGAAGCTCTTTAAATTAAATTATTGATTATATTGGGAATATTTTCTTTTCATGACACGTTAATAAGGGAGCTCTGTTGACATCTAGATTTTAACAACGTTTTGTAATCGATGACTTTCTATTGGCTAAAAATTTCGTTGAATATTTGAACCTATGAATATTTTTTGTTTTGTGCTAATGGTCGCAAATTTGATGACATTTTATTTAAAATTTTAATCAATCAATGCACAGAGAGCCAGCAACGCCGGTTCGGTGGTCATGTCAGAATAAAAAACTTTAGAAATTGCAAAAATTAACACATTTTGATTGCAAATATTGAAGCTATCTCTACTGAAACTTTCTACGTAAATTGATCAATTCCTGCTTGGTTGGCATCAATAAAGTTATCAAAAATATTAATAAAAAATGGCATGTGCCATATAAATTAATTTTATTGTAACTATGAAGGAACATTTTCAATCAGTTTTTTTAATACATCCTTAGCCCAAAAAAAAAAAAAAATTGAAGTTTCGAAAATATACTGTTTTTGCGATGAAAAAAATAATGCATAAAAAATGCTTAGTTTTTTAGATAAATTACTATTTTTATTCTATTTTTATAAGATAAATTACAATTTTTATTCAAACGTTCCCCAAGCTATCGGAAATGTAAGCATGCCAAAATATTTTGTGGAATATCTATTTTAGTAAAAATTCCTTCAAAAGACCTAAAATTCGAAAATTTTATAAAAAATCTTCTATTTTCGTAGACAATGCAATGAAGTTTCACAATATATGTTAATAGAATATATGTCATAAAAACCCTAATTATTGATGATTTACCTGTTTCGGATACAGAAATATTGGCAAATTGTTTTAACAAATTTTTTGTTTCAATTGGAACTGAAGTAGTTGCTGAAAACTCAACCGTAAGAAACCAGTGTATTTGCCTATCTAATGAACCTTGTCTAGCTAGTAGTTTTTTTTATGAGCCAATTTCTTCATTTGAAGTTTATAAAATTATTTTGTCGCTAAAAAATTCAAATTCTTGTTCATATAATAGTTTTTCAAGTAATTTTATAAAGAAAATTTCGTACAATATATGTGATATTTTAAGTCATTTGTTCAATTTAAGTGTTGAAACAGGTTTGTTCCCGGCGGATATGAAGATTGCTGAGGTAATTCCTCTTTATAAGAAGGGTGATTCAACAGATATTAACAACTACAGACCCATTTCGCTCCTTCCTGTTTTTTCAAAGATTTTTGAAAAAGCTATGAAGTCCAGAATCGTTAACTTTTTGGAAAAAAACAACCTTCTTAGTATATGTCAATATGGTTTCAGATCTGGTCGATCCACAGAAGATGCTCTTTTAAACTTTTGTTCGAACATTTACTCTGGTCTTAACGACAAAAAATTAACTGCGGCTCTTTTCGTGGATATTACAAAAGCTTTTGACACAGTTGACCATGGTATTCTATTAAAGAAATTATTTAATTTTGGATTCAGAGGAACTATATGTACTTGGTTTGGTTCGTATCTATCAAATAGACAGCAAAAAGTAAAGCTCAAAGGTTATTTAAGTTCTTCTATGCACGTACCAATAGGTGTGCCTCAAGGCTCCGTTCTTGGTCCCATACTTTTTCTAATTTTTATTAATTCTCTTTTTATGCAGAATTTCAAAAGTAGTACTAATGCCTTTGCCGATGATATGGCCTGTACGTTCATCAACAGCTCTCATTTAAACTTAACTATAGATATAAATCATGATCTTGAAGTGATTAGTCATTGGTTCAAAGTGCATAAATTAGTTCTTAGTAATAAAACTAGAATTATGTATTTTAATGTCATAGGTAAAGAAATAGATTCCGGACAGTTTTATTTTCATTCTGCAAATTGTGGAAGGTTCTCGATAAGTAAGGATGTTTGTCTATCGTCATCCAGCATGCAAACGTTTTTTGCATCTTCCAGTTGCTCGTCAAAGTGTTTCCGTATTGAGCGTGTTAATTCTTTCAAATACCTAGGACTACTGCTTGATAATAAGATGAGTTGGTCTGAACATACTAGAGCACTAAAAAAATACTTAATAGCTTCAACTCGACATCTTTATCTGTTGAAATCTTTTTGTTGCCTTGATCTCTTAAAACAAATATATTATGGTATTTTTCAATCTAAATTAGAATATGGCTTAGTGTGTTGGGGTGGCACATACGCTAATAAAATAAGTCCACTTTTAATTTCGCAAAAACATGCCATACGCTTGATTTGCAATAGACCTCGCCTTTATAGTAGTCTGATTCTGTTTAGAAACCTAAAAATTTTACTTTTAAAACACCTGTATGTTTTCAAGGTTTTAAAAATATTTTTTCTTAGAACTGGATATCTATTCAGCAGATGCTCGTCTTACTATAATTTAAGAGTCAACTTTCAGAATCTTGTATCTGTTCCCCAGCATTCGCTTCAATTATTTTTACAGTTCTATACTATATCAGCTCCTAGACTATATAATATTCTACCTATTGATATAAGACGTATACGAAATATTTCCTTGTTTCTCAGTAAAGTAAAAGCATGGCTGTTTAGTCAAAGTTATAATGATGTTAATTCAATGTTTATTGTTGGTCAGTAACTTAATCATTTGTTTTAACTTGTTTAATTTTAATTTACTTCCGATTTTTTGAGTTTCTACAAGTCCAATAAATTTTAATACATAAATTTTTATTTTTTTTTCTGCATTTTTGTTCGATTTTTCTACTCATGTTTCAATATTCTTAAAAGCCTCTCAACACTTCTTTTTGCTTTATTTCGTTTTTTATTTTTTAAATTATATTTTGTTTTTTTTTTGTTTTATTAATTTGTTGACCCCTCTCATTACAAAAATCTTGTGATAGTAAAAATAATTCTTATATTTAATTTATTTTATTTAATTTATTCTATACTTATGTAACTGTTATCGCCTCTAGTTTCTTGCGAACTATAGATAACAGATCTTTTTCAATTTTACTTTTTTAATGTTTAATGTTTTAATGTTTAATTCAGAATATGTATAATTTAAAATTTCTCTAAGATAAATTTTTAAGTTATATAAATGTAATATTTGAAAAAGATAAATAAATTTCAATTCAAAATTCAAATAGACTCTATTCTATTAGATAATTCCGCGGAATTTCCCAAGCTTTCAAAATATTTTTAAAGATATATACTTAAATAAGAAAATGCCCAAAATATAATTTTTATAAAGTTTAAATTTTTATCTATTTTTATCTATCTAAATGTATCAATACAAATCATTTTCTGTTTGATTGTTTGTTTGTTTGACTTTTATACAAATCTAAACGGCTGAACAGATTTCGCTTAAACTTAAAACATGTATTATTTGCGTCCTAGATTATGTTATTGCGTACTTAGTTTTAACCACGCCCCCATTTACCGCCCACAAATCAATAAAAATGCAATATTTTCGACTGTTTTGATTGTATGAGATGAAAATTTGGTAATTAAGTTTGTATGGTATCAAAAATGGGTTTCCACGCCTTCTTTTACCACCCAAAAATCAATGAAAATGCTATATTTCAGACGGTTTTGGTCGTATAAGACTGAACATTTGGTAATTGGGTTTGTATGCCTACGTCGGCAACTATACCGCGTGGTTCTACTATAATTAGGCCCATTTTTAAGAAATCATTAAGACTCCAAAACTTCTGGGCCGATTGCGCTGTAATTTTGGCAGAAGATTGTTTTCTAGCACGAGATGGCTTAAACAAAATGTTTGACACACCCCCTTTCCCCACCCACAAATAAAAAAATTATAGCTGCTGGAACGAGTCCTGATAGTAATACCATAAAAAACAAAACTATAAAAAAAATACAGAAAAAAATTAAAATTATTTAAATTTTTGTTTTATATGGGAGGTAGGCGTGGTTGAGAGTAGATTTAAAAATATTTTCGTCAGTGATCTTATATAGCCGATTTCAACTTATACACCAAATTTTATTGGTATACGACGACTCCTTCTTAATGCCATGCAAATTTCGTGTAAAAAGTATGGGAGTTGGGCGTGGTAAAATAATTTTTGTTAATCTTGTTAGTTTTGTTAATAAATTGAATAAATTACAAAATTTATCTAAAAAAAATTTCATTTATTGCGCAAAATTCTGAGAAATTTGCACTCAAAGTTGGAATTTGGTAGTTTCAACCGATTGATTTCATCTTCACACGAGCACAGCTCGGTAACGGTTAAGTTGGTGAGGTTTGTTGATATGCCGTTAGAAAGGTGATTTTATTTAGAAAGTGATTTTTATAGCTATCAATATAAGTTTCATATAAGTTAGATTTTCTACTAGAAATAATAACGTAAGCCAAAGTCGTGAAAAATTAATTAACCCTGTAGCTCCCAAGAATGTGAAAATAGACCCCCACCCCTCCCATACGATTTTTTGCTCAACTCGACAGCCTTTCAGCTCCGTCAATAGTTGCACTCAATTGCGGGACACCCTGTAAAGTCCATGCACAAAATTTCGGACATCTATCACAACCTGCTGCTTCATGAAAGTACTTGGTATAAAGCTCACAAATGTAATTCTTAAAAAATAAATATTTTTAAGAATTGCTAAAAACTAAATCTATCATTATGTTATTTTTGACATTTTTTGTATGGGGACCCAAAGAAGGGTGGCATATAGGGAGTAGGTGTGTTTAGAAGAAATGTTGAGGGGCAAAATATAATAGGACCAGCTCGTATATTTGAACCGTCTAAGAGTCAATTTACGAGAGATATAAACTATTTATATGAGCATTTATCTTTTTTCTGGTTTTGTAGGAGGACCCCAAAATAGGGTGACAGATAAATTGTGGGGGCGTTATCTCATTACGAAATAAGTTCTAAAATATTGAGAATCGTTTCCTTTGCAAATATTTTAATTTTTGGCATTGGGCGCTATTTAATTTTATTAAATAATTAAATTTTATTTGGGCCTTATTTAATTTCTAATTTTGGGTATTTCCAAAATTTTTTAGGCTGTATTTCATGTTCTGTTTTGGGCGTTTTTTTAAATCCGATAATTCAATTCAAACTTTTCCTATTATTATAGTGAGCTTAAAACTGCACTTGGAGTTTGGAGCGTGCTAGATTAAATTTCCGGGTTCAAATCTCACTTACAAGGAAAGGTCCCCAGGTGTCACTCACCGATTTGAATAATTTTTTGGATATGTGATAGAGGACAAAAATCTAAGGCCGACGTATTTTTTTTTATACGTGCTCAATCGATAGTTTACGGTTTCAAAATGATGTTTTAAAATCTGCGAAAATTTCGTTTTTTGCCACAAGTTCACTATTTTCCATAGAAATACATACACATTTGGTATCAAACGAAAGGTATTTTAAAGCCACGTATGCTGGCATCCATTTTGGAGAAATAAATTTCATTGTAATTTTGTTGTAATTTTTAACAGTATTTAGTCGATATCATAAGGAGCGCATTTTCGAAATTGTTTCATTTTCATTTATATTTTATTTAGGAGAATTCTAAAAGTTACCTTTTTTTTTGTTTTTTTAAATTTTTAAGTTTTTATATTAACATTTTCTTTATTAAAATATGCATTTATTTTCTTAAAAAAAAAATTTTTTTAGAGATGAAGACCACAATATGGGTATCAAAAATTTTGTTTTTTCTCCAAATTTCCGTATTTGTAAATATTTGGTCGAAAAAGTTTATATTTAACAGGGCTTTTATACAACTTTGTATTTTTAACTTGTTTGCCCGAAGGAATGAGAAAAAACCATCGGAAATTTAATAAAATGACTTTCTATGTAAATATCTCCGCTAGTTTTTAACATATTTCACAAAATTTTTTTTTGTTATAAAGTTTAAAAAAACTACTTGCCAACAAATATTTAACAATACCAATTACTGAGCATTTGTATTTTAAATATTTTTTTCAAAAAAAGCCCAAAATATTCCTGTTTCCTCAAAAAATTACGTAAAATTTGTTTTTGTTGTAAAAATAATTTAAATTAAAAATTGCATTTGAAACTCCTTTTCACATGGCATGACATTTATTAGCAAAAATTAGAAAATCCACAAAAATTAGTGGATAAGCAGATCCACATGGTATGAAAATAGGTTTTTAATAGTAACTTTTGATTGAAAAAGAATATTGCGATATTTTTTTTCAAATAAATTATTTTTGCAGCTAAATTCTTTTATAAAAAATATAAAGGGAACATTTTTAAAAAAAATAATTTCATTAAGAAAAATCGAAAGGGATATACCCTTGTCTCCCTACTTTCGGTTTTTTGTTTTCTTGGTTTGATAGTTTGTAAATCTAGTGTGGAACAGTATTCTCTCCTGTTTCTTTATAAAGCTCTTTATCAATATGAAAAAAGTTATTAGTTTCCGGTATAAAATGGGCTGATAATCACGCTAATCCTGAAAAATGTTCTCCCGGGAATTTTAGTAGGAAGTTTTGCGTTTTTTAGATAGCAGATAAAGACATCTCATTTTTTTATGTAACACTCATGAATATTGACGGTTGATGAACAAATTTGCATTAAAAATTTCCAAAAAATATTTTACTTTATCTTAAAAACAGAAACTCCCTATAACAACTCCCGGGAGAAAATGTTTCATGATTGGAATGAGATATTAGTCAATTAAAAAAGTAATTAGTTGTTGGAATTTTTTTAGGTACAGGGTATACAAACACTCCATAAAAGATGCATCACACACTTCTGCGAGTCACTAGAAAAGAAACAAAATAATTAAGTATGATTTATAATAATAATAAAACAGATTGTTAAATGAAGAAACTAACAGTTATAAATGAATTAAATTAAAATAAAACAAAAGTAATAATTTGTTTTTGTTATTCATTTATTAAAAAGAAATAAAAGCATTAAGTTTAAATAAATATAGAGGGAAAAACATGCAGTTTTATTTAATAAACAAAAACTAGAAGATTAACTGCAAAAAAATATATATATATATATATATATATATATATATTTATATAGGTATATAAAGAAATAATATTAATAATAATCATAATTGTAATAAACATAACAATAAGAGTAAAAGAAAAAGTTGCAATTTTGAGGATTATATTGAGGGGTTAAGCCAAAAAACGAAAAAAAAAAAAAAAAAATTAAAACAACAACTAAGAATGTTAAGTGTGAAGTAAGTAATAACAGAGGAAATGCAACAACAATGTAGCATTTTTTAATAATCTAAAATAGTTTTTACAACAATTAGTGAGTGAAATAAAACTCATTTTTGAGCATATCACATATAAATTTTCTATTTACATACATATATTTGAAAGGCAAGAAAAATAACAGTAACCAAAAAAAAAAAAAAAAGGCAAGCCAATTTTTTTTTAAGAAACTGTCTTAGATTTCTTTGTTTTTGTTTTTAACGTTTCACGATCTTTATAAAAACAGTTTTAATTGTTGTTATTTTTATTAATATAAGATCGCAAGCTTTTTAATTTGGTTACACTTAAAACATAAATAAAAACAACAAAATTAAAATGCTAAACTTAAAACTAAATAATTATGACATGCAGCAAAAACAGTTATTTTTTTATTAATACAATACAATTTATTATATTTACAGTGTTTATATGTTTTAATTTTTGTTTGAAATTTATGTAAGTAGTTTTTATTTGTTTTTTATTTGCTATGGCGTGACGTGACGAAACACTGGGCTAAGGCAGTGTTTTATTGCTGTTGGTTGTTGTCGTTGTTTTGTTTGTTTTGAATTGAAGCAAACCTTTGTTTTAATGTTGTTTGTTTTTTAAAGTTTTTGAGAAAGAAATTTTAATATATTTTTAAAATTAACTCACTTGAGTATGTATGTGTGAACTACTTTATAGAGTCCCTTGAGCATTAAAATACACTGAGCAAAATAGCTTATATTTCACCAAAAAACTACTAAGGAAAAATACTTTATATAAATAATAAACATAAACTCAAATTCAATTTTAGCAAAAATACGTTTTAGCAAAAAAAAAAAAAAAAACAATTATAACTTAAGGAAAATTCTTAAAAAAGAAAATTATTAAACAAATAGATATAAACAAAAATTTGTGATTTTTTAAGTCATTAAAATAGGTAGGTATATTTTATAAAATTAAAGCATTTTTATTTATGTACCAAAAAAATTGTTAAATTCTATTATCCATTATTTCTTTGTTTTCATGAGCATTAATGTTCGAAATTCTTTTAATGAAAAAAATTTCTACACAACAAATTTAACGTCATTCTTTTAAAGAATTTATACAAGGTTTTCTAGTTAAATTCAACGAATGTTTGATTAAAAATTGAACTCTTTACAAATCAAATTTAACTATTTAAAATTCATACTCAACTTTTCAACTAATGTTTTCATTTGTTGAATTTCAAGTGTAAAATCTGTATTTATTTTATATTTTTTTATTTTTAATACCTTTTTAGAAACTATTCATGAAATATCCAAATTGATTATATAATTACTTATTTACAAAATATATACCAAAAATTCAAATGAATAAAATGAAACGATTTTAACTTAGATTAAATATAGACTTGAATAATTAAATATTAAGAAATGCCTCAACCATAATTTTTTTTTAGGTATTTAAAAAGATTGAGTTTTATTTTACTTTTGTATATCTTTATATGAAAGCTTTTTTTTAATCATAAAACGAATTTTTGTTACACAGTACAACCAGAGCATTGCACGAATATAATATTTTAATTTATTCGTTCGTTCGTAGAAAAAAAAATTTTGAGAACGTACAATATTTTCATTTCTATTTTCTACGAACGAAAAACTATTTTCAACGAACGAACGAACGAACATCTATTTTCAACGAACGAACAAAGTATTTATTTTACTTCCTTAAAAAAGAGAAAAAAAAGAGATAGCGCACAAACTTTCCGACGTAATGCTCAAATTTATTATTATAAATCGCACGGATTTAGAAGTTATTTGTGATTCCACTTCTAGAACATCTACCTTCAATGAACGAACGACTTCTTTTTTACGAACGAATGAACGAACAACTATTTTCAACGAACGAACGAACAAAATTTTTATTTTGCTTCCTTCCAAAAGAGAGGAAGAGATAGCGGACAAACTCTCTGACGTAATGCTCAAATTCATTTTTATAAATCGCACGGTTTTAGAAGTTATTTGTGATTCCACTTCTGGAACATCTATTTTTTACGAACGAACGAACAAACAAAATATTTTAGTCTGCGAACGAACGAACGTTCGTGCAAGGCTCTGAGTACAACACATAAAAAGTTACAGACGTTCTTCTATCAAAAAATTCTGGTAGAAGTGACAAAAAAAAAAAACGCGTGTGACGGCATCTTAAAAGTTCACGTCTGATTAATATTTAATGAGTTTGAAATTAACACAAAATTTAGCAACTAACAAAAAAAAAGAAACAAAAACGAAATGGCCATTTCAGCCCTTGAAAGGACTTTGACCGAGCTTCTTATGATCAATTGTGTTGTGCGTGTTGTAAAATATTTGAACACAAATGATCGAGAACTGGACCTACAAGTTTTATGCCGACTTCGAAAGGCTTATGTTCTCAAGAAGCTTTTCATGGCAGTTTTTCTACTCTCTGAGACTTGCCATTGTCTGCAGAAAGGTGACAGCCTAACAGAAAAATTATTTCCATTGAAGTGGGTGGGTTCAAGTGAGTGGGAATTGAACCAATTTAGCAACTAACATAAATTTAAGAAAACTCAAAATTCATATGTATTTGATATAGTTGTGTTTACAGATCTGCAGTATTCTGAATAGTAATCGTAGAGGGTTGAAATATTCTATGAAAATGTTCCTTTAAAAATTTACTATAAGTCTCTTTGGACTACTATCTATTTACTGCTTGCTTCTACTGGAGAAAAATAGTAGTTTTTTTTTTTAATTATTGAGTATAAAATGTTTACCATCTAAAGCAGTGTCGGTCAACATATACTTGCACTGTTCTTTCAGTTGTGTGCTAGTGAGCGCACATATGAGAGCGAGAGAGAGTCTGACAGGGTTCACGTTGCACGCGTTAATAGGCGCTAGCCCACACTGATCTGTTCTGTATGCATCATCGGAAAAAACTCGTTGCATAGTTTTAGGTAGTTTTTGGATTGAGTATTTAATGTTGCTCTATAGCAGTACGTTGTAGACAAATCTTGTCCAAAGATACATAGTGAATTTTACAAGAAGCATTTACATAGAACATTTAACGACCTTAAAAATTTTTTTGAAAAGATTCCAAAACGATCCATAAAAAAGGGCACAGGGGTTCAAAAATTTTACAAAACTTTTTTTTATAAATTATAAAATTTTATTTAGTTATAAATTCTATGTCATAGGTCTATATTTACCATTATCTTTCTCTTTACGCTAGTAAATTGCTAAATTTAGTGTTAATTTAAAACTTGGATAAAATATAACTCAGAGTTTAAGTTAGATTAAGCTTAAGCGTAAGCTTTTAAAACGCCGATACACGTATATTTTTTTTTGTATCCACATAATTTCTACCAGAACAAAAGTGTGAAATTTTGAAAAAAATTGGAAATTGTCGTACAGTGTAACACTAGTTTACAACCAAGAACCCATTGATGCGATTTTGCAATTTGTAGTTTGTAATTTGCAGTTTATAATTTTTTTTAAGTTTTATATAAAACAAAAATTAATAAAATAAAATAAGAAAAGAGACATCAAAATTAAATATGTTCGATTTAGTAAAAAACCGATTTAAAAAATAGTTATTTTTATTTGATTGTTTTTATTTGATTGTTTTTATTTTATTTGAATTATTTAATTAAACTTGATTTTATTTTATTTTGTTTTATTTATTTTTGTTTATTTTATTTTCTATTATTTTAATTTATTTTTATTTATTTAATTGCATTGAATCGAGTTTGATTTAATTGAATTGAATTAAATAACATTAAATTAAATTAACTGAAATTAAACGAAATTAAATTAAATTAAGTTAAATTAAACTAAATTAGATTTTATTAAATTAAATTTAATTTAATTACATTAATTCTTAATTATAATTATTAATCAAATTTAATTTAATTAAATTAATTATTAATTATTTAATTAAATTTAAATTGAAATTTAACTTAATTTAATTAAATTAAATTAATTAATTTAATTAAATTAAATTATATGATTGATTATATTAAATAAAATGCAATGAAATTAAATTAAGTTAAACTAAATTAAATTAAATTTAATTTAATTAAATGAATTATTAATTATTTAATTAAATTTAAATTTAATTTAATTAAAATTAAATTATATGATTGATTACATTAAATTTAATTAAAATTAAATCCATTTTATTTTATTTTTTTTTAATTTTTTTAATTTAATTTAAATTAATATAATTTAATTTAATTCGGTTTAATTTAGTTTGATTAAATTTAATTTAAATTAATTTAATTTGATTTAATTTAATTTAATTTAATTTAACTTAATTTAATTTAATAAAATTTAATTTTATTTTTCTTTTTTTTCAATTTCAATTTGAATTTAATTAAATAATTAATTTAATTTAATTTAACATAATTTTGAAAATTAATTGAATTTAATTTAATTTATTTTAATTTAATTTAATTCGATTTAATTTAATTTAAAATAATTTAATTTAATTCGATTTAATTTAATTTAATAAAATTTAATTTTATTTTATTTTATTATATTTTATTTTATTTTACTTAAGTTGATTTGATTTATTTTGTTTTATTTTACTTTATTTTATTTTTATTTATGTATATATTTCCGTCCCTAGTTTTCGTTTATTTTTATTATTGTATTTATTTAATTTATTTTATTTTATTTATTTTAACGTTTATTTGAACTTTTATTTTTTTTTTAATATTTATATATAATATTCTTTTCTTTAAATATATTTTTTAATTTTTTTATATCTATCTTTATTTGTAAATTTTTTTTTTATTATTAATAACATTTACGTTTGTATTTTTTTTTTTTATTTTGAAGTTGTCTTTTATTTTTGCAGTATTTTAAATTTGATTTTTTTATTTTTATTATTTTGTGGTATTTATTTTTGTTATGTTTTATTCATTTTTTTTTGTAACGTTTATTATTTTTATTATTTTGTGGTATTTATTTTTGTTATGTTTTATTCATTTTTTTTTTTTTGTAACGTTTATTTCAATTTTTATTTCTTTTTAATTTTAATTTTTGTTTGAATATAAGCATTATATTTATTTTTACTTCTATCTTTTTTTGGATATTTTTATTTTTATTGTTCATTTTTTTTTTTTTTAATAAAATTTTTTCGTTTATTTTTTTTATTTTGAAATTGTTTTTAATTTTTACATTATTTTAAATTTAAATTTTTTTATTTTTTTTTTAATTTTTTGGTATTTTTTTTCGTTTTATTAAATTATTTTAGGTATTTTTAAAATTTATTTCAACTGTATCTCAATAAAATAGAATGGACCAAAAGGTTTAATCCATCAAATTAAAGACAACAAAATTTTCAATATGTGTTTTTATCATTACTCCTATAATTCCGAATGAATTTAGTTAATTTTGTACAAATTATAACATGAACAAATTATAACATGAACAAATTATAACTTTTGAACCAAAATTACCATCAAAAATGTGCTGAAAAAATCAGGAAAAATATACATCTGCAACATATATTTTGTAATAATTTTTTAGTGTTCATAACTTTTATAATCTTGTAAAGAAGCATTTGAGAATTTGTTTAAGGATGCTTTCACATAAATTATAAGAGAATTAATAAAGCATGTTTACTTTGCTAAGAGAAAAAGCGTTAAGGAATTAATCATAAAATACGTATTGTAGAACTTTTTTATGATTTTACGAATTTATATTCGAAGGTCATATTTTCTATACATAGATCGATACTTATGACATAGTTCAAATAGTCCAACTGCGATATGACCAATAAATTTATAAAAAAAAAAAAGAAAAATCGTTTCAATAGGTGTTTTTTGGTTTTTTTTTTAAATTTTTGCAAATTTGTGTTATATAAGTAGATACCAGAGAACTGTATTAATCAAGCTGCTTAAATGTCTAGTCAAAATAAATTAAGCAGGCAAGCACAAGAGCAAGCTCTAACAAATTCAGTGTAAGCTCGACATACAGCCACGCTATAACCAGCGAATTATAACGCTATAACCAGCGAAAATGGCATGCTTTTGTCATGAATGGGACAATTTTTCGTCATGAATGGGACACTTTTCAAAGTTGTTTCTTCATGTGATCAGCATTTTAATCGTATAAAATAACATGGCATTATAGTCAGATATCGTCTAAGATATCTATTTTTAAATATCTAAAATAGTTTTTTTTTTCTCATGTGGGCTCAATATTTTTCGTCTTCTCAGAGAAAATTGCCATTAACGTTATTTTTCAATTACATAAGGAAAAGATTGTAAAAAATTTTCAATAATTTTTTTGAAAAAAATGTTACAAAAGAAACAAAATGTGTTCTATCGTAGAGTAAAAAATTATGACACTGCGCACGAAGCAATTAAAGCGGTGGTAATTAAATAAAAAAACTATGCATTTCGAAACTCGTAAATGGAGCTTAATTGGGTTGATGCGTTGATTTAAATGGGATTCTTTTCTCTTGTGCCGTGTTGTATTTCGGACACTGATGGTAAATCAAATGATTCACATGAATAAATTAACTTTAAGAAAATTTAATAAAAATAAATGAAATTTCAATAATATGGCATTTGATCTAGATTTGTGATATTTTTTTATTTGCAGATTTTTCAGGTGTCCCACTAGTGACGACATTTTTTTGTGGCCCCAAAATCGAAATTCTCTTCGGATTGCCAAAATTTTTTGTTATTCTACACCCAACCAATACACTTTATTCTGCACAGTTCTAGCTTAGACCTGTACCTTTCCAACGTTGTCAGTTTATTTCGAAATGTACAACCTAAAGAAAACTATAAACCAAAAGGCTAAGGTGTCCCACTCATGACGTCTGTCCCTATAAAAAAATATTTTTTTTTCGAAAAAAATTTTGAAATTCGAAACCTAAAGAGAATTATAAAACAAAAGGCTACGGTGTCCCACTCATGACTACTCCCCTCAAGCTATCAGAGTTTTAATTTTCAGTGTTACTTTTCCAAAATCCAAATCTAAAAATTTTTCTCAATAATACATATATTTGGAAATAAAAACATTTAAATAAATTTTCAGCATTTTATATTTTATAAATAAAAAGCAATTAAACGCAACAAAAAGAATAACGCAGAACGAAATAAGCCTTTAAAAAATTTAATTTAGAATTTATATTTATATTTACATTTACTTTAATTTATATTTACTTTGTTAACATTGCATTTGAGGATAAGAGACGAACATCAAAGTTAAAGTGTGTAAGCTCAAAAGGGAATAGCAAAGAATTGACGCCAAGTCTTGATCAGTGTAAATCAGATCTATCTATCTCTTCAAAAGTTATTGATTTTTGCAAGGTTGTAAGTGCATGCGCTGATAGCGAAAAAAAGAAACCAACCAATCAAGCGATGTGAATATTTGTTAAGCTTTTCAAACTTTTGCCGCACAGTTCAAATCGGTTCGAGCTTCGTGTCATACGGTGTATGTTCGATGTTTATTTATAATTGCGAAGCACACGTTGTTATGACTATGTTTTGCATTGAGCATTCGTTTTAATTGCTTGTTTAAGCTTTCGCAAGCTTTCGCTAGTTTTTTAACAAGCCGCTTAAAATTATACATAAGAGCGTGCTTATACAGTTCTCTGGCAGGTACCTAAATTTTAGCTCAAACTTTTTGAAGCTTTCAAAAGCAATTCTTAAATAAGTTTTTTATATTTTACAATACAAAAAATACACTTAAACACAAATGTTATTGATTGAATAAGCAATATGGCTAATACAGTTATTAGTTACTTAAAGGTTATTTTTAAAGAAAATAAAAATTAAAAGCTTTGCCGTAAAAATCGGCGGGCTAAGCAAAACGCATTTCATAATTAAACAAACAAAAATAAAGTTAAGTATTTTGTTGTGATATACGAGCAATTACTCAATTGACTTAGTTTTGCGAAATTATTTTTATATTTTTTTTTTTTTTTTAATATAACAAGAAACAAATAAGAGAAAAACTCAACAACTTAAAAATAAACATTTATGTAGAACTGTTTTTTTTTTATCGGTGTACTTACATATTAAAGTTTAAAAAAAATCGTATTTTTTCTAAATACTCCTAACATAATACTTCTACGTTTTTGGTGCAAAAATAAGTTTTGAAAATGCGTGCAGTTTACAACTAAATAAATAGTAGTAGCAGGAGTAGGTGTAGTTGGAGTAGTATAGTAGTAGTAGCAACAACATGTAGTTTATTAGTCGAAGAGTATATTGGTAGTGGTTATAGAAGTAGTTGCTGTAGTATAGTAGCTTTCTAGGCTCGGTTATAATTTCTTTAAAAATATCGCTGATTGTTGCTGTTGTTACCGTTGTTGTTGTGTAATATTGCTGTTGTTATATGTTAATATTAGCAACATTGTGTATTTCATTATACATATTTGTATATTTATCATTGTGTTTGTTGTTTTTGTGTAAGTGTAGCTTGGTGTAGGCTTGGTTTTCCTTAAAGCTTCCCTAAGCTTCTTTCCAATGCGCATTACCAGTGCTTGATACTTTCATTGACTTTTGTTACTTTTTTGTTTGTACTCTTTCTTACTACACTTTTTCTTTATTTGTATCATTTTGTTCGTTTTCAATTTCTACTTGGTTATCGCTAAAAGTAGTTCTAGAATTTTTTTTTTGAGATGGGTAGTTTTCGATTATTAATTGTAGTTCAATAGTTTTCATTTTATTTATTTTTTTTTTTTGCATAATTTTATTAGAATTGCGCGTTAGTTTTGCAGGTGATAAAATAAAAAAATTGTGTAGCTGTTATTAATTGTTTAAAGTGTGAGTTAGTATGACTAGCTTAACGCATGTGTCGAAATAAAAAATAAAATAATAAAAGTTTATTTTTTATGTTAAAAAAAAAAGAAACAAAGACAACAATATAAAATGCGAAACGCCGTTTCAAAATAAAAATTTCCTTATATTAGTAGACAGTTTGTGAAAAAAATTTGTTTATAATAAATTGTATTGTTTGCTTAGGTTTAGTTAGGTTATTATTAAGGCATTAGTTTGTATAAACAGATATTGTGCAAGTTTTGAAAAAATATATGTTAGCAGTTTGAAGATTTTTTTTATTAGTACCAAAACTCGTATAGTGCTTAATTTTTTAATAAGTAATAATATATCAAAGTGCCTATAAAAGCTGTATTTTAAAAGGAAATTGCAATATATAAATAAAATTTAAATATTTGATCGATATACTAGATGTAGCAAATAAAAACCGATTTTTTAATAAAACTCATAATAGTTACGAACCCTGGTAGGAAAAACCAAAATTATATTTTCATAATGTATTTTTTCTGCAGTTAAAACTTTAGTTGTTTTTATGATAAAGATTGATTCAATTGAGAAATTTGTACTGTAATTTTAATTGCAAATTGATAAATTAATTTTTCAGTTTTTCTCCTTATTTTTTGACGTTTTAACTGCATATATGATGGCGGCCGTGGCGTAGTGGGTAGAGTGTGTGACTCTTACGCCAGAGAACCCAGGTTCGAATCCTCCATCTGACACAGAAAATTTTTTCAATTGAATTAATTTTTCTGTTCGGCCGTCACCTCTCTGCAGTCAATGGCAAACCTCAGAGAGTAAAAACTGCCATGAAAAGCTTCTTGAGAACATAAGCCGTTCGGAGTCGGCGTAAAACATGTAGGTCCAGTTCTCGATCATTTGTGTGCAAACATTTCACATCACACACAACACAATTGATCATAAGAAGCTCGGTCAAAGTCCTTACAAGGGCTGAAATGGCCATTTCGTTTTTTTTTTTTTTTTTTTTTTTAACTGCATATATGACTGTGGTCCCAATATTTTCTTCCGATATATCCTTAAAACAGAGCTAATCAACTGGCGGCAGCGCGGGCAAAGAGCTTTCTCTGCCGTCACACGTATTTAAGCACACGCACGCTGCTATAGTTTTCAGTATGATTTGAAAACGCATGAGGGAGGATGTCGATGCGCATTCCCTTCAAACGTAATAAAAAACACGCACGCTGATAGAGCTTTTAGATGCGCATTGTCGCTTATTGTTTTGCTTGCAAACATTATTATAAATAATAAACATTACCATTCACTAAAAAAACTAAATATTTTACAAGTGTATCAAAGAAACTTTTAAAAACTTTATTCTGCGCAAGCACCTTTGTTAAAATCTTTACTCTGCGCAATTACCTTTTTTAGAAGCTTTACTCCACGCAACCATCTTTTCTTTTGTCAGCACAAAGCTTTTCAATAGACAAATACACAGACATAAGTTCCGAGTTTGTGTAGGAATGTCTAGCTCTGCCTTAAAACTACCCTGTAGGAAAATCAACTAATTTAAAAGTAGTTGATAAAGTAGTAGTCAACCACAACTAGTTGAAATTCTGACTTTTTTCCATAGAACGAACTAACTTATTTTGTATGGTAATGTCCGCTAAATAAGTCAATTGACTTTCGTCTGCATATATTTTCAACTACTTCTTAAATTAGTTACATTTAAATTATTTTTTAATTGCTTTTAAATAACCAATTGAAAACTATTACTGATGGCCTAAAGTTAATAATATTTGATGAAATAACATGGTTAAATATATATAAACTTGTAATCTAATAAAAATTTGCAATTTAAACATGTCAACATCAGAGTAGTTGCCGTCTTAATATAATTAAAAGTAGTTCATATACTGGTTTATTTTAAATTAGTTTTTTAATTAGTTGTTTTTAAAAACAAGTTAGTTTGTTCCTATAGGGTATTAAATTACTGGAACAGTAATTTTTGCTTAGATTTTTATTACTTCTTTTAGTTTGAATAGTATTTTCTACTGTTCGTTTTCTTTTCATTCCAAAATGAGTATAAGTTCTCTTGAACCTCCTTATACTAGGCATTTAAGGTGGTTAAAAGGCTAACTGATTTTCTGTGAGTATTAACGGAAGATAATTTACTTTAAGAATTATGTAACAACCGAAGATAAATTTTAAATTTATACTAAGGTAATTTACTGTGAGTATCAACAAATTATCTGAATTTAGTTCAGAGATGAACTAAAAGTAGGTTCTTTCATTGAAGAAGATTTTTCCGGAAACTTGCTGCCAGATCAGGAAATAGCTTCGTCTGCTCCAACTCAAAATTCAGGCACAAACAAGAAAAGAGTCCGATTTGAACTTGATCGTGACAATATCTTTAGTGTAAGGAGTAGGAATTCATTCACTGATTTTTTAGTTTTTTAGAATTTAAAATCTTTATGTAGGTCCAGCTTGGAGGTCCAGTTCTCGATCATTTGTGTTCAAATATTTCACAACACGATCAAAGCCTTTTCAAGCACTGAAATGGCCAATTCTTTTTGTTTTTTAAATTTTTTTAATTGAGATTTTTGTGTTGTTATTGCATAATTTGTAAAAACTACTTAAGATATCGCATCCTAACTATCTACAAAATGGTTTGTGGTTTTTAAACATTTTTTTTTTCTCATGATTATGACCAAAACTAAAATTCGTAGCAGAACGAACTTCCATTCTTATGCTAACTTCACTTATTCGTGAATATGCTTCATGAAAGCTCAGAATTATTGTAGCAAGGCGCTTCATATAATTTGGGTGATTCGTGATTCGTCGTGAGACGTTAAGAGGTTCTAGCGGTGGCTAAATCAAAATCCATACATTAGTTGAAAATTTGCGGAAAACGACAAACATACATAATAATAAACAACGTTTACTTTGTTACCAGTAAACTGAAATACCTAAATTAACATTGTTTAGTTATAATTGCATGTTAACCGCGAAAAAAGTATCTACCCTAGCCTGTCCCTTTAATATAGCGCAATGAAATCAGTGTAATTTAATACATTTCTAATTGAATAAACATTTCAGCATTATTTACTTCATGAAGAAGCATTAGTAATAAGAGTAAATATTAAAAAAAAATGAAATTATATTACGTTTATTTTCTATTAAAAAAAATACGCAATTCTCGTTCCTCGTATTACAAGTCTGCTACCCTGGACGTTTTACGTCCGTTAAAAAATGTCGATAAAGGACTTGTCGTTACAATTTTAAATTTTAGAGCATTGACTTTGATGTGAAGTTAACAACAAACGAAGCTCTCATCGATAACGTCACTCGGCATGTGCGGATGTGTCGGTGAATGCAGTATCTCTTCTGGTAAGTTGTATTTCTTTGTTATTCAAAGCATAACTTTGTTTGAAATGTAAAAATATCTCTCCCCTGTCTCTCGATATGCCAGGGTAGAGACCATAAGTCCAGTTCAAGTGAGCAGAAATTAAATATGCTGCGCATCTACATAACGTGTGCTTGTTAACCTGTGCTTTTGTTCTGGCGCAACTCATTTTTTTTTTGTGTTCTCTTTGAGTCTCTGGTCTTCATGTCTCTACCCTGTATAGTATAGCATATCTCCCCTCGTCAACTTCGAAAAAAAGACATACAGTGAGAGTCAAAAATTAGTATACAGAGGATAACTACAAATTCATTTGGATGTTGTTCATATATTTTACGTTATAAAAAAAAAAAGTAAATGTATAAATGAAGGTCATAACATAGTGTTTAATTATTCATAAAACTTAAATAAGAATTCAAATTTGTTTTGAAGAAATGCCACAGCAATGAGAAAATCGCCTGAAAAGTGCAGTCAAAACTTAGTATACATTCATTTAAAACTCCATTTCTTTTTACCTAGACGTGAATATAAGGCAAGTTTTAGTACTTTGTGGGTCCACCTCGAGCCTTAATAACTGCTTCCACTCTTCTTGGCATTGAATTAACCAGATTCTGTGTCACTGCTGGTGAAATCTTAGCCCATTCTTCTGCTAATGCCGTTTTAAGATCTTGCTTACAGGATATGGTCCTTTTTCGTATATTTCTGTCTAAAACTTCCCATAAGTGTTCGATTGGGTTAAGATCTGGAGATTGCGGTGGTGAATTAAGCTGTTTAGGGACATTATACAAGAGCCATTCCTTTACTATTAGGGCTGTATGCTTTGGGTCGTTATCCTGTTGGAAGACCCAGCTTTTGCACACTGTCTTTTAAATTTGTTTTTAAAATTTGCAGGTAGTATCGGCTATTCATTGTGGACTCAATAAATACCAGATTTCCGGTCCCAGCAGCCGACATGCAACCCCAAACCATCACTGAGCCGCCACCGTGCTTAACGGTTGGAATGAGGTTTTGCGAAAGAAGCTCACTGTTAGCTGATCTCCAGATCTTACCTTTTCGTTTAGCTCCAAAAATCTCAAATTTACTTTCATCGCTAAAAATTACGTTGTTCCAAAACGACTGCACGGTAGTTTTATGGGAGTTTGCGAAATTGAGGCGTTTAAGGTGGTTTGCAGCCGAAATGCATGGTTTTTCCTGGGTATTCTTCCGTGCAATCCGCTAGCATTTAGGACTCTACGAATAGTTGAGGCACTTACTTCATTACCACGTTCGGTGGCGAGGTTTTGAGCGATTTGTACCGCACTGGACCTTGGTTTTTTCTTCACTTCTCTTACAACTCTTCGAACTTCGCCTTCTGTCAATGCGCTAGGACGTCCGCTTCGCAAGGAATTTTTTATATTTCCACGAATTTTATATCTTTCGATTACTTTTTGAACTGTTGCACGACTTTTTTTTACAATTGAAGCAATTTCTCCAAGAGATTTGCCTTCTTCACGGTGCTGCACGATTATTTTTCGCATTTCTTCCGGGAGGTCTCTTCCACGCGCCATTGTAAGTCAAACTGTGTTAAAACTTAAACAAACTTGACAAATGAGTATGCAACTCTCGTCGCAAAAGAAAAAATTTGCAGACCTAACGGTATTTCACAAAATGAGTTGCTGTGTAGTAAATTGTATACTAACTTTTGACTGCACTTTTCAGGTGATTATTTTATTGCTGCGGCATATCTTAAGGATCGATTTAAATTGTTATTTTAATTTTATGAATAATGAAACACTAAGTTATGACCTTAATTTATGCATTTAACATTTTTATGTACTACTTTAATTATATGAACAATATTCAAATGAATTTGTAGTTATCTACTGTATACTAATTTTTGACTCTCACTGTATTTCAAAATATTTATATCACGCCGCCTTTCCTTATATCAGACAAACTCTTAACGTAGAATTTAGAATTAGAGAACCCATTTACTAAATTTAAAAATTAGAATCATGTTGTTGTCGTGTTGGCAAGCGAAAATTGCTAAAAGTGGGTACACATTAGCGATCATGAGTTGCACTCAAAAATTCAACAAATATGGACGCTGACTGTCACTCAATCACAAATAATTTTGTGGTTGACTGTGGTTGGCGTTTTCGTCAAATTGACTTGCATCAGTGTTCTCGTTATGCTCTGGTTGAAGTACTTCTTTTTTAAAATTGATTCTACTCCTCTTTGTAGAACATTTTCAACGAAATGTACTGAATTTTATGCCGAAATCTACTGCTAATTTTGAAGAATTAGGCGAAAATTAAACACTGTTTTTCGGTCATAAAGCTTGAAGCTTGTGTTATTTTAACAAAAATATGGCAATATTTTTAGAGAAAAGCGCGAGAGAGAGAGAGAGAGAGAGCTGTCAAAGAAACGACAAAAAAAAATTAAATAAAAATATTTCTACCTTGACATTGTCGTTGTCGTTTTCTGCCACAGTTGTCTGTCATAATGCATGGAACACATTGACAGCGACAACGACGTTACGCTATCTGAAAACTTTTTTTACATGTATTTCTTATGGAGGTGAGTTTGGTGAATATGTCGCAACATTGTTGTTAATGTCGTCGGTATAGAACAGGGTTGCACAAAATTACGCATCCACATTTTTGTGATTGTATTGCCAAGCTTTTGTTTTAAGTGTTTGTTTGGACTGAACGAAAAGCACGAGTTTATTCATTCGCATGAAACACTTATAAGGTAGGCTCACATTTAAATGTCTGCTCAAATAACAAGTTTTGCATCAACAAAGCTGTGAGAGCGCTAAACGTCAAATGATAAAGTCAACAACAACAATAAGAAAACTAAAATTACAGCAGCCGATTTTGATATTCAGCCTTCCCTTTACTCCAACTTGAGCCTACCTTATAATTCTGCCATGGTTCATTAGTACGATCACAGCATATTGCGAGAATGATAGCTTTTCGTGTTCTATAAGGTTGCGAAAAACACATTATAGCAAAAGAGATGCATGACTTGGTTTCTTTATTGCTACAATGTGTTTTTGGGTTCGGCTCAGCAATAAGCGTTCACTATGTTCGCAACCCTAGGCAACGCAGAATAGAGCGGCCGCAACTTAACAGCATGAAGTTCGTACCAGGGATAAAGAGGTAGGAAACTTCATGTTTTTCAAGGTTATATCAGATTTCACCTTCTTCAACTCTCTTTTTTTATGCAAAACTCACGAATTGTGTATATGTGCTTAAACATCCCATGTTTGAGGTGAGTTTATTTGGTTTATCAGCCTTTTACACATTTATGGTGAGTTTGGATATCCCATGTTTGAGGTGAGTTTATGTGGTTTTGTCCTTGTATTTAACATTTTGTGTTAGCATTTGACATAATCAGGACATAAGGCTATCCCTTTCCCACAGTCCAAAATCGAAGTTTCCTATCTCTTTATCTCTGGTTCGTACAACGACTGGTCGTATCCAATGAACGAACAAACGCGCTAGTGATATCTTGCCGTTCTCAATAAGGCAACGCAGAAGCGAGCGGTCGCAGCCTCACAGCATGAAGATCGCACAGTATTATTTAATTCAGTGCAATAAGTTCTCACCTCAACTAAAAAGCTTTTTTAATTGAAAGCTATCGTATGCGTGTGAAAGCTATCCGCCCATGGGCAACCATTTGCGCACTCCTGATTTAATAGTTTGGCTTTGGGTGTGGGAAAGCTTTTTTCTTGCGTTGCTTTCAAAATAATCAAGTAGCCATCGATATGACTACATTTTTCTATTTTGTCGTGTCGTAAAGCCGTTACCTTCATGAATGTGTTCCATGTATTAGGTTTTCAATGTTTTTGCTAGCGTTCTACCTGCCGCCACGACAACGACATGATTCCGGTCAAACAGTGACTTATTTCGAGAGGCTTATCTTTCACTAGTTGACAGTTGAAGTTTCATGACATTTCGTCCATTTGCTTACAAGCTACAGAGCAGGGAAGAAAAAGTAGGTACATTCTACCTTTTTCCGACGTTTTTAACATAAAAGGTTCATTAGTTACAATCACTTCATTTTAGATACATTCCGCCCGCCTTTGTTTGAACGAATTTTTCACTACGTATTCTAAAATTTATTTTTTTTTCTCTCACAAGTAGTTCATTTAACAACTACAGCCTTTAAGACCAAAAAATTTGTTGTGGCAACTCTATTCTGGTTTCAATTCCACACTATTGTGAATAGTACAAATAAAAAGAAGAGCTTTACAATAAGCCTTAAGAACTCTTGCCCTGTGTGCTGTTCTCCTTTGGGTTTTTATAATATAACAGAGAACAAAGACATGAAGGAGTCTTTGATTTGATTGTTAAATGATTGCTCAAAAAAGAACTCCTGAAAAAATCATTATCACACCTGCTTAAGGAGGACTCATTAAAAGCACTTTAACAAAGAGTATTTAATATGTTTGTTTAAAATGCGAACACAACCTACGAAAATGTACGCATAAAAGAGTCTATTTTGAGCGCATTACGACGTTAAATACTCATTTATATGAGTCTTAAAAGAGTATTTTAAGAGTCATAATTTTTGCTGGGTACTTATTATATTTACTTGTTGTAGTTGGATCATCCGCATTGTGAGTTGTATTACGTTCCATACATTATAAAGTTCCTGAATGTATACCACCCCCGAGCGATGCCGGGTATTTCAACTAGTTTCTGTATAAAACTAAAAATCTCTGGTGATTTATTTTAGGTCCATTCGTGACCAAAATGGTACATATTTTTTGGGAAATAGGGTACATTTTGAAATTTTAATTTTTCATCCCTTCTACAGAGTGATGCTACTTTCGTCTTCGTAAAAAAATGGAAAAAAAGGAATATCGCATCTTGATCAAGCATTGCTTTTTTTATGGGGAAAACTACTGAACAATCATTGCAATAGCTGTAGAAATGTTAATCCACATCGGCTCAAGCGAGAACAACAGTTTCTCGGTGAGCACCTCGTTTTAGAAGGTTAAAAGAGAATACGACTGCGGAAATCGTAAAGCAAGTGCATCGAATTGTTTTGAATGGTCGCTAAGTGAAGTTGTACTTTTGTGACGATGGATGGATGGAAGCCGACCAAAGCGGCACAAAGACCAATGCTCGGTCGGGAAGGTTATGGTTTCCGTTTTTTGAGATGCGCATGGCATAATCTTTATCGTTTAATTGAACACAAAAGTAGTTTTGTGTAGAGAACTTAGTAGTCTGAAACCCTTGTGAATAAAGTGAAGTGTGCAATACAACATTTGTCAAAATAGACTCTTTTTCTATTTTCAGTTTTCCGCGATGTTATTTTTGATAGGGTGGTTAATTTCTTTAAGTCCCGCGTTGCCAAAAAAAAAAAAAAAAAAAAAAAAGGCTGCACTGGTTATTTTCTTTTTGCTCTCAGCCATACTTTAACTGGTATAACTTGTTTCTACTTGTGTATTCTTACTTATTGTTAGTAATAATTTAAGATGAAGTTTTTTAATTAAAGTCAAAACGTGAATATTGAGTTAATTAATGTCTTATTTTTTTAAAGCTTTTTTTAATCATTCCTATATATAGAAGACATATTTAAAATCTTCACATTGCTAACATATTTTTTCCGTAAATTTATTTTTGTGCAAAACATTTAACACAAATTTATAGGAACAATAAAAGGCACATATTTAAATAAAAACGTAGAATAGATACATAAATAAAATAAAAAATATAAATAAAATATTTATAAAAATATTGGATAGTAAAATAAAATTGTGGCATGCAATAAAAATGCTTTTTGCATACTTCGAGCGCTCTGGTTGAACCAGTGTTGCAGCACTATATAAAAACCAAGGGTTACATTTTTGCTATTTTTTTATAGCATTTGTTGTAGCAAATACTAAAATTTTAGTGTTTTTTTTTTCGTCAAGCATTCCAAAAGCAATAAAAAGGTACTATTTTTAACATGCAAAATATTTAAAAATTTGTTAGTTATTTATAGATATATGTATATAAAAAAATACTACTTTTTTTGAATGGCTTAGTACAAAACTTGATAAAAATCAATTGTTTTGATTTTATTTTTTATCAACATCAACTTCATTATTTAGCTTAACGTTATTTTTATCACTACTTTTATTATTAACATCATCAATTTTATCAACATCATCATCGACAACATCTATATTATTAACATCGCTACTTTTAATGTTATTATTTTTATTATCATCGGCTTGTTTTTCTGTTGTAGCAGAGAAGTTCAGAGTTTCTCTAAGTGTTGGGCTAAAGGGAAAAATTCTACTAGGCCTTCGTTCGGTTAAAATTAGTCTGGAAAATATACACACACAGTTAATATACAAAAATAAATATTAGTAAGTTAGTAAAAAAAATAAAAAAAAATTATTCATATATGTTATAAAGTTGAAGGATATTTAAGAAAAAGTATAAATAAACAATGTGATGACGCGTTTGTGTGTGAGTGTGTTTTTTGATCATGTTTAGATCAAACATAGACAGTGTTTTGGTTTGTAAAAATATTGGTAGCTACATTATTGAATGGGCAGAAAAAAGCATCCAAAACATTTAATTTTTTTATTTTGCTCTAAAAAAAGTTCTTGAAATTTAAGTTAAAAAACTATTAATGCATGTTTGTGAATACAAATGTGTGTGTGTGTGATATTTTTTTAACTTTACCAGTGTGTGTACCATTTAAAATTTTTTTTTTGAAAAATGTCCCTTTCCTCGATGTGATTAAAAAGAGAGAGAGAGAGAGAAAGAAAAGTAATGGGTAAAAATATCATCGATTTCAAAATTTAACATAGTGGGAAGAAGGAAGAAAGTAGTGGAAATTTTTTTTTTTTTTTTTTTTTTTTTGGTTTAATATACATTTTTTAGTACCTTGCTAATTTTCTATGAATAATTCTTTATCTAAATACTTATTGTCTGTTAAAGTAAAAAAATTTTGTCTGAAGGCGAACAATGAGCTTATCATAGGCCAAACCTTCGCATTGAAGGCAATTAAAAAATTGTAAAAATAAACTTTTTTTAAACTTTTCGTAATTTGGGCAGATGCGGTACATAAAAAATAATTTTACAAGCTATTTGACCAAAGGACCTGCGGTTTTTAAGTTACTTTCTAAAAAACATGTTTTACTGTATGCTAATAAAACCTTTCCTATTCTTTTTTTCAGGGGGGCGAACCTTCACATGGCAACGTGTCTGACTGCCTCAACCTGGCGTTGCCAGCATTATCCATGCCCAAATCATCCCAAGTCGACTCAAACCTCCTCGTGGTGTTCCCTGGGCAACGGCAAACTGGCATCCGTTAGTTTGACGGCTAGTTTGAGCGGCGGGTTGCTCCGTGGACCTTAAACATGGAATGTGCGCAGGGTTTGGGTCCCGCCACATTACTACTGCCCAATGAAAACTAAACCAGTCTCGGATAAGAACCCCAACTACGTTGACGACCACCGAAATCGAAAAACGAACAATGATTTACGGATATGCATCTGAAATGTCCGGACCCTTTATAGGGAAGGTGCCATTATCCAACTGGCGGAAGCCCTCAAAACAATGAAAGCTGACATCACCGCCATCCAGGAAATGCAATGGAAAGGGCAAGGTTGCTCTAAACAAGCAGCTAGCCGGAAATTACGCCACCTGCCACGATTGGCCACGATCAGCATCAAGGCAAAATTTTTCTTCATCAGCCTTATTTGCGCGAACGCCCCGACGGAGGAAAAGGTCTTGAGGTCTAGTCTTGAGGACGTATACCACCACCTTCCGGTCCATGACGTGAATAGTCCTCGGCGATTTTAATGCAAAAGTCGGAAGGGAAGGCATTTTTGGCCCCACTGTCGGTCAGTTCAGTCTTCATGAGACCTCCACGAACAACGGTCTAAGACTGATCGACTTCGCCGCGGCGCGAAACATGGTAGTTAGTTGCACCAGATTCAAACACCTCGACATACACAAGGGGACCTGGCTGTCCCCGGATCAAAAAACGTAAAACCGGCGGCTATGAATTGATAGTCAAGGAGTTTGTATACTTTGGCACCGCCATTAATAACAACAACAAAGTCAGCCTGGTGCTACTACGGGCTCAGTAAGCAACTAACTCTGGAACTTAGTTGCCTTAGTTACCCTCTCTCAATCGACAAAACTAAAACTCTACAAGACGCTCGTTCTACCTGTGCTGCTCTATGGCGTTGAGGCATGGGTAGTTTCGCAAACTGACGCAGCTGCTGGGGGTGTTCGAGAGAAAAGTTCTTCGCAAAATCTTCGGTCCTGTTCGAGTCGGCGATGACTATCGCATCCGAATGAACCACGAGCTGTATGAGCTGTACGAAGATATTGACGTAGTTCGGCGTATAACTGTGCAGCGACTACGCTGGCTGGGTTTTGTCAATCGTATGGACGACGAAGCTCCAGCGAAAAAGGTGGTCGATGCGAGGGTCGCTGGTCAACAACAACGAGGGAGACCATTCCTCCGATGGATGGACCAAGATGGCCGAGGAAGCCCTAACAGCACTTGGTGTATCTGATTGGAGAAGGCGCGCGCAGCGCAGAGGCGCCTGGCGAGCTTTTTTATTTTAATCTAATGATTTTTTACAGGTAGATAAAGAATATTCTTGTACATAATGTAGCTAGTGTAGGACAGAAACTGAAATTTTTGCCGAAACCAAAACTCGGTTATTTTTGTTATATTCGGCCGAAAAATTTTAAATAAAATTTTTTTATTGAAAGTTAGCCGAAAACATATCATCATTTCATACATATTAAGGTGGGTCAAAAAAAAAAAAACACTTTTTTCGACACTCATATTCTGGGAGCTGGATTCAAGTAGATCTTAAATCCAAAAGGATATACCGTTGGAAAGATGATTTCATTGCCTTTGAAATGAGCTATCAAAATAAGTTTTATGTAAGTTATTTTTTTTGCTAGAAACAATAACGTGAATCAAAGTCGTGAAATATTAATAAGACCTGTAGCTCCTAAGAATGTGAAAATAGATTCCCCCTCCCATACGATTTTTTGCTCAGCTCGACATAACCTTTCAGCTCCGTAAATAGTTGTAATCAATTGCGGGACACCCTGTATATTCAATGTTGTGTTACTATTAGCATTAAGAAATCGTGAAAACCGAGTTTGATAAATGAAAAATTTATCACATTTTTTTTAGAGAAGTCGACAAATAATTCAATGGAGTTGTAGAATTTTTGCATTAAAGTTACATTTAAAAAGTTGTTTAAAAGGTACATTTTGACACTTTATGGAATTTCAACTAGAATCTAGACAAGAACTGTAACGACAGACATAGTTGAGGGAGGGTTCATTTGAAATCGATGTTATTTTTACTAAAAATTTTTAAACAACCTAAGACAAACCGAAAATATTTAAAGAAAAAAACAAAAACATCTTAAAGTAAAACGTAACAAGAACTACAACAGAACTAACTACTTTTAAACACAACATTTACTACACAAAAATACTCAACACAAATAATACTATAATATTAATAATTAAAATCTAAAAAAGAAAAAAACCACAGAGACAACAAATACGAATAAACACCAATAAACCATTTATATACAGAACATTTAGCAAATTTTTACAACAATTAACATAAGATTATACCTCTTAATAGTAGTATATATATAAAGATTTTCACACTTTAACCCATAGTTAAGGTACAATCTAGTTTAATAATAAAATCTTAACTTAATCTTGAATAAACATGTTTAAATTTAAAATTTTAATGAAATTTTGTAAATTTTAAATGAAATTTTAAGTTGCAATAAAGCTGATATTAGTAACTAAACACCTAATTGTTAATTACTAAAATTTCAGAAATGAAAACAAAATATCTTAAAAGCACAAAAAAAAAAAAAATAGTAAATAAGAATAAACTTAATTAGTGTTAAAAAAAACAAATATTTGTTAAAACTAAATAGAAACAAAAAAAAAACAAAAATGGAAAAAATAGAAATTTAAAGAAAAAAAATAAAGTTATGACTTAAGCTATTGTATTAGTAAGGCGAGATAGTTATGCGAGAGAGTAATGCGATAAAGTAATGCGATATATTAATGTGAGAAGCCCTACATTTAGGTGGAAAAACGGGCATAAGTTTAAAGATAATTTTATTAACAAATAAAAAGTTCTGGAAAGCTTATTATTCTATTCAACAATAGCAATTCAGATTTTTGACGGCAATGAGATTCTTCACTCATATTATACCAAAACTCATTGATTTTACCTGAATCGTTGAAAGTAAACATATTATTATTGAAACTATATTCGTGTACCCCCCTCCTCCCCACACCCCCAGTCGGTTAAAGCAGATCTAAAAAGCACACCATCGTTGGATTCAGTAGCCTTGCTTTGTTAGATTTGTTTCTATTTTATTTTTTATATAAAATGTTCTAAAAAAGAAGACCTCTTCTAAAGAAAGCTTATTTTAAGGTCTTCTTTGGAGAATCGTCGCAATATTGACATATTTATAAAAAAACTTTGTATAATCCGTGCAATCTCAGAATTTCATGTAGAATACCCGTATGAAACTGGCTGTTCCAGCATGGAAAAAAATTATTTCTCTCTAAAGTATATGCCTAAGAGCGACTCCATGGTTGGCAGTTTAAGGGATCATTGGTTTCGAATCTGATGTCAGAATTTTAAAATTAAACGTGGAGGATAGAGTTGCCACCTAGAGTTTTTTTGTATTTTTGGGAAATTCTGACAACGGATATGATTTCGAATCTAAATGTCAAACTTTCAATATTTAGTAGGGGATAGGATTGCGGAAAAGTGGATAGGATTGCCACATAAATTTTTACCCAGGGTTGACACCTAATAAAATGTATTTTCAAGAGTTTTAAACATCATCTAACAGTTTTAGGGGGTCGCTGATTGCGAATCTGAATTGAGAATTTTAAAATTCAAGGTGGCGGATAGGATTGCTACCTATTTTATTTTTACTTATTCAGTGGTGTAGTGCTTATGGAGGAGTCAGTCTTATTTCCATCGCATATAAGGTTATCTCAAGCGTATTGTATGAAAGATTAAAGCCGATTACAAAAACACTGATTGGACCTTATCAGTGTGGCTTTCGACCTGGAAAGTCCACAATAGACCAGATTTTCACGCGACAAATCCTGGAGAAAGCCCACGAAAATCAAATTGACACACACCATCTCTTTGTCGATTTTAAAGCTGCGTTCGATAGCCCGAGAAGGGATTGCCTATACGCAACAATGTCTGAGTTCGGTATACCTGCAAAGTTGATTAGACTTTGCAGAATGACGTTGAGCAACACACGCAGCTTCGTCAAGGTAGGAAATGACCTCTCCGAAACCTTCAATACCGAAAGAGGTTTCAGGCAAGGCGACCCACTGTCTTGCGATCTCTTCAACATCATCATGGAGGGGATCGTACGAAAGACCGGTGTGCATCGTAATGGCACCATTTTCTATAAAGGTGTCCAGCTCCTTGCGTACGCTGATGATATTGATATTGTTGGCAGAACCAAGAGAGATGTTACCGCTGCTTTCGCCGCTATCGAAAAGGAATCAGCCAAAGTGGGTTTGACGATAAAACAAAGTATGCTGTCTACAAACAAGGGAGCGCGGCGTTTAGACTCCCACGTTTCATCCGGCAGCTATAACTTTGAAGTAGTCAAGGAGTTCGTATACCTTGGCACCGCCATTAATACCAACAACGAAATCAGCCTGGAGATAAACCGAAGAACAATAATTGCTAATAGGTGCTACGACGGGCTCAGTAAGCAACTAAGATCCAGAGCCCTCTCTCGATCGACAAAACTAACACTCTACAAGACGCTCGTTCTAGCTGTGCTGCTTTACGGCGCTGAGGCATGGGAAGTTTCGCAAACTGACGCAGCTGCTCTGGGGGTGTTCGAGAGAAAAGTTCTTCGCAAAATCTTCGGTCCTGTTCGAGTCGGCGATGACTATTGCATCCGAATGAACCACGAGCTGTATGAGCTCTACGAAGACATTGACGTAGTTCGGCGTATAACTAACGCTGGCTGGGTCATGTCCATTGTATGGACGACGAAGCTCCTGCGAAAAAGGTGCTTGAGGCGAGGGTCGCTGATCAACGACGACGAGAAAGACCATGCCTCAGATGGCTGGACCAGGCTGAGGAAGCCCTAACCGCACTTGGTGTATCCGATTGGAGAAGGCGCGCGCAAAGCAGAGGCGCCTGGCGAGAGCTGATGATGTCGGCCGAAACCCGGGACACGGGTTGTTACGGCCACCTAAGTAAGTAAGTATTCAGTGCTGTGGCGAAAACTAAAATAAAAATGGATCGCCGACTTTAAATTCGTTGTCAAAACCTCAAATTATGTAATTTTTTACAATGGTATTGCCACCTAATAAAATTAATTTTTAAGAGTTTTAAACGTCATCTATTTAAACATCTAACAGTTTGAGTGGATCGCTTATTTCGAATCTGCTGACAGGATTTTAAAATTCAAGATGGCGGATAGGGTTGCCACCTCAGTTTGCTGCATTTAACGAATTCTTGTAATTTTGAAATCCTGACAACGAACTCGGTTTAAGCGACTCATTTTACCTAGCGTTCGGCCTGGCACTGAATTCGTAAAGATACAAAAAATTTAAGGTGGCAATCCTATCCGCCATCTAGAATTTTAACATTCTGACATCAGATTCGAATTCTAGAAGAGAAAGAATTTGGCAGGGTGACCTTAGAAAAGTTGCAGCTAGGGAGTGTGTGAATTCAGAAGAAATGTTGGGGAGATGAGGAGTATAGGAGTATAAGGAAATAATAGGAGCAATTATAATCAAAAGTTTTCTTAGATTTTCATGTTTTTTGAATTGGGACCTTAGTAGAGTGGCTAAAGGTAGGCACAGGGAGCTCACCCATATGTGAGATAATATCAGAGCTTTCATTTGGCCACAAAATCATCCATTGTGTCCAAAGCGTCCATTGGATTTATGACCCACGTAAGGCCTGGGATAATTCCAGTGCATTCAATTTGCTGCCATATAATCATCCATTTATGTTCAAAGAGTCCAATGAACCCTTAAAAATTTCAAAGAAGCATTTAGGACCTGAGATAGTCGCAGCCCGATTGGCCACAGAACTATCCATGTATGTGCAAGGAATCTACTTAAACCGTAAAAGTTTTAATGAATAATTTTGGAGCTGAGATAATTCCAGTACATCTTATTGACCATAGAACTATCCATTTTAAGGAATTTCATGATCAAGGATTTCATAGAGCCCGCAAAAGATGCCCGCTTGGATCGAAGATAAGCACAGCCATTAAATGAAGGGATATTTTTATTCTTTTATTATATATATATATATATATATATATAAAAGCATTTCCCATAATTTTGATGAATGTTAAGCATCAGTTAAAAGCTCTGTTTTAGTTTTAAGATGTGATATAAAGATTCTTTTAATGTATATTAAAATTTTAAATCATAACGCTTAAAAAACGCATTCAGCTACATATATAATTATGTAAAATGATAAAATTTTGAATGAGTCAAATGATCAACCCAAGCATAAGCTTTTTGTATAGAAAGCTCTTAAAATAATTATTTAAAGCTTACAGAAAAGCTTAATAAAAGTTGTTTTTTTCCAGAAATAAGCTACAAATAATAAATACATCGCATTACTTTACGCAGTTTAGGAGTTTTTTTTTCTTCTAAAACTTAAAAAAAAACAAAAATGCAAACAAATAATAATAAAAAGCAAAAACAAATAATCATGCAGTGATAAACTATAAAAATTTATTGAAATAAATTAAAAAAATAGTTAAGAGAAAATAACAAGAGCTGCATAAAACAAAAACAGTTTCTAGGCAATAAAGTATTGTAAAGAAATATTATTTTTTTCTATGTTTTTGTTATAATAAGCAAAACTTACCCGCTCAACTCTAGCATAGAGCCGCGCCTCACATTGCGACGATGACTGGCGGTGACCGGAAACTGTCCCGCATGACCATCGGTAACCATCGGAGATGTTATCGACTGCGAACGTTTGTCTAGACGCGACGAATTCGGCGTAGACACTGAAGGCACAACCATGCCGCTTAGAGCGGCAGCTAACGAAGGATCGGAGCCACGCGCCGAACAGATTTCGCCAGCATCAGTACCAATGACGCCCATAGCGCCACCGATGCTGCCACCTTTAGAACCGGAGCTTTCACGCCGGAACAAACCGATGACGGATTTGTGCGCTTTCGGTTTATTAATGCCACCTGTGTTCGTTGTTGTTTATTTTTTTTAGTTTTTAAGTGTAATTTAAGTTGAAAGTTTATTTGTAATTGTTGTTGTAAGTTTTTGGGGCATTATTGTTGCAGTTGTTTTAAAAGCCAATTATGACAGTAGTTGTTGTTGTTGGTGGTGTTGGTGTGTTGTGCATTTGTTGTAAGCATAAATATTGGTACAGAAGAAAGTGACGTCATAGTTGCACAAATACATTCAAATCGACATAGAGTGGAAGTAGTAGCAATAAGAAAAGAGAAAACAAAAAGATTACGTGTTTAATAAGATACAACAACAAAAATCAAAATTTAGAAATTAACAATAATATTATAAACCATATTTAGCAGGGTGGTGGAGGTGGTGGTAACATTATATTAATTAAGTGTGCATAAAAATTAATTATATGCAGTTTTAAAGAACATTTCTGTTAAATTTTTACATATAGGTTCAAAGAAATGTACAATAGTTACAGCATGTGCGAAAAGTTTACATACGAATTAATTTTTTTTTTTTCCAAATTTGCTGTGTCAAATTTCATAACTAATAAAAATAAAGTGATTGCTTGCTTTTTTTCTAAGTGTTTCAAGGATCTCATTGAAAAAACAAACTAGGAAACATTTTATTTGTAGGCGAACTTTTGCAGCATGGTGTAGAAATACATACATACTGTACACATAATGGCAGTAGAAATAAATACACTAAGATATGATACACTGTGAACAAATCGGCACCGAAGTCGTTTTAATTTTAATATGAAGCTAGCATTTCGAAAAGTTACTTTGAAAAAATCAAGTCAATTAAAAAACAAAAAGTTGTAGTTGCGGGTTAAAAACAAAAAAATACAGTGTGCAGAACAAAAAGTAAAATTTGATTTATAAAATCATAAATTAATATTGAAAAACAGTAATCATTAAACAAATTGTTAGGTTTTGAATTTTTTATAAAAAAAAAAATTTGTTAAGAAAAAAAGAGTTTATATATGTATTTAAAATTAACAAATATATTATTGCTTCATTGGCTTTTACTCACAGTAACTTTTTTGGGTTAAAAAAAATTTTTTTTTATTAAACAATGGTGATAAATGGATGGGTAGAGTAAGTTTAAATTTCTTTAAAAATAAAAAAATAAGTTTACGAGTAAAATATGTCGTTGCTCCTTAAAGACTTTGGCCTTTTAAATACAACACTGTCCTCAGTTTATCCCCAACACCTTAAGACTTCGAAAGCTATAAGCCTTTTTTGTCCTAAAAGCGATTCTTTGTACTTTTTCAATTAGCTAAAATGGACATCCCGAATAGAGGTCCTAATATTTTTTTAAAAATCGTATAGTAGTCATCACATATGGTGGTTCCTACCGATTTATATATCTCACTATCAACATTTTCACTCTCAAGTTGGAAATCTGGGTTTGAAAATCAAATGTATATCTTTATTATTATATAAAAGGATAATAACGTATGCTCGGAACTGCAAAGCTTGAGAACGGCAAGCGCTATTTTGATAGTTATTTTTCTATTGTATAGCTTGGTATCCATTTGAGACATAGGGTATATAAATTTGCTAATAACTATTTAAATAATTAATTGAAATTAAGAGAGCATAGACAAACAATTCTTTTATTCATATCCTCAACGAGAAAAACCAGCTCTCTCTCTCTTTTTAAGCTAAGTAAATTATTAAAATATGTTTACCCCTCCATTTGACAGACGGGTCTGGACACACATATTTCTTTTTTCGACGTCAATTAAATATATTTGTATTTTAGATAGAGACTTGTGCTTCCAGGTACCTTCTTAAATTTTATTGGCTATCGACCTATCTATGCTATTATATAAAATTGAAGTGGAAATATTTGTTTCTAGGTAAACTCAAAAAGTACTGGGTCGATTTTTATGCAATAAGTTATAAAATATCATATTTTTGCTACAGCACAGCATATGGGTAGTTTTGTTTCGGAAGTTTTATCATAAGTATGTTTAATTAAAGTGGTAAATTTTTAGAGAAATCATCCCCGATGCCACGCATTGCTTGATCGTTTTCTTTCCACGTGTTTGTGTTGCGAGAATTTCAATACACTCCATGTTGTTCTCTACTCTTCTCTTTTTCCATTCAGCCAGCACAGCACAACATAAAAAACAGATGAGACACGCTCAAGGTGAAAAGAGAGATACATACAAATGCGGTGCTGAGCAAGGATGATATTGGCTTAGTTGGAAAATGGCAAGAATTCAAACAAAAATTGGGCCAATTTGACGTTAATAGGACTTTTAGTTATAAAAAGTGGCAATTCAATATTGAAGACCTTCATTATGGTCACACGGGGTTGCCATGGTCTCACAAATAGCACACTTTTTAATAATCTCAACAAGTCCAGTTTAATTTTGGTGAAAATAGTCGAAATTTCGAATTAACAGTTTTGGGAAATCAAAAAAGTTGAACTTTTTCGTGTTTTATTTCGTTTGTGCCTTTCGTCATGGAAGGAAGTTCTTGGTTGATCACAAATTTAGCAAGCTCTAATTTAAGTGATTAAATTAAATAACTCTCCATCTTAATAAGGTTTAAGGTGAATATTTCAAATACATTTTATTTTACGCATTATTTGTGTCAAAATTTTTTTTAATTAAAAAAATGGCAAAAACAATCTTTAGATATAGAGTATTTCTGGAAAAAAAATTTTAAATTTAAAAAAAATTTTAGCAAAAAGCAACATATTTTAAATAGTCGTAGAATGTCAGAAATGGATGAGAAATTTAATGCAGACTCTTCTCATTGATTAATTGAGTAGAAAAAATGCACTCCTGTCAAAAAATATATTGAGGCATGGCTGAATTTAACAAAAAATAGTTACATAAATGACCACAATTTTAGAATAAAGAATTTTGCAAGAAGAAAATGAAGTCAAATTACATCTGATTAGATGACAAAACAATCGCCAAGAAATAAGTTTAAAATTTGCCATCAAAACTTTATCAGGGTGTAGAGAGATGGTACTGGCCTGATTTTCTTAGCGTTGATATTGAATTGATAACAAAATGGATTAATTTGTACGTATATTAAGGCATTGTCAGGACTACGATGGAGTCAGGACTCGCTATTTTCATATAACTTGGAAAACAAACTAAATTTGTAGTTGATATTACTAAAAAGTATGCATTTATGTGATCATGGCTGTATATAACGGAACTTATTTTAATGAGAACATTAAAAAGGCTTAAAGGAAATATAGACTTTAAATAAGAATCCCCCAAAATTTCTCCATACAAAATTCGGTTAATTTTCGTTTTGAAACCGCCAAAAAAATTATGCGGTTTTGCACGTTTTTAAGCGAAATTTCGTTTTTTGGTTTGGCTATTTGCCATACAAAAATCACCTAATTTTTTAGGACTATTTCACTTTTTGTTTTCGAGTGATAGTTCACATTGACTACTAGTGATATGGTTATAACTATTACTATCACTCGATCATTATGTTTTTAAAAAAATTAAAAGGTTTTAGTCAAAATCAGTCCCCGTCCCGCTATAGTCATACCTTACTACTTATGAATAATATTTATTTCTTCTCCAGATATTTTCATTTATTTAATAAATTCAAGAGAGCTTATTTTTGTCAAGCACTCCGACACCGCAAGATTGCATTTTAGGCAATTTCTCCAAAATTTTGGGCATTTTTCGGTTTTATTGGGTGTTTTTTTTACATTTTTTTTTTTAAATTTTTTTTGTTTTGGAATTTTATCACTCGTTTTAGTGATCTTAAATTTTATTTTTTGTGCGATTTTTCTGTGGACGATATTTCCTACCTTCATTTTCTACCTCCAAATTTAAAATTTTGTAGAACGGTTGCAAAGTACATAAATGTTGTCAACAGACATCAACCATTAAACTATTCTTGTTAAAAAGTGCGATTATTTTTTTTATGTTAAATTTTTTCAAAAGGGCCTTAAACGACTTAAAAGGGCCTCGGGGCTTTTACAATTAAAAAGGGCTCAAAAAAGCCCCCAAATATCATCCCTGGTGCTGAGCTGCTAAGCAAAACAAAGCAAAACAAAATAATTTTTTTATTTCGTTTGACATGCATTGCCTTAAAAGCTGATGTCACACGGTGATCGTTTGAACGGCGTTTAAAAGTTTTTGTTGGAGTAAAAAAATCGTGTTACCGCTCTTTATTGATAAAAAAAATGACCGTGGCGAAGCCGCGGTCCACTGTGGCCTGCTAGTCACTATGATACTTTGAATAAAGTCCTTTAAAAGGACGAAAAAAGTATTTCGAAAAATTTCACCTTCGGACCGACGGATGGTGCCTGGCTAGACCCTATGTATTTTGTACGTTTGTTGCTACTTTCCATTGTATTTATTTATTTCGCACTGCTTTCTATTCTAACGCATGCGATTTAGCCCACACATTCGAGTGTATCTTCACTGATGCGATATTTCTTTGCTCTTCATTTGCATGGAATGACTTGAGCGTATTGAACGCATAACAAAATAGTGCACAAAAAACACACATATATGAGTTTATGTGACTCTCTGAACGAACCCTGTAGGAAAATCAACTAATTTAAAAGTAGTTGATAAATTAGTTTTTTGTCAACCACAACTAGTTGAAATTCTGACTTTTTTCCATAGAACGAACTAACTTATTTTGTATGGTGATGTCCGCTAAATAAGTCAATTGACTTTCGTCTGCATATATTTTCAACTACTTGTTAAATTAGTTACATTTAAATTATTTTTTTAATTGCTTTTAAATAACCAATTGAAAACTATTACTGATGGCCTAAAGTTAATAATATTTGATGAAATAACATGGTTAAATATATATAAACTTGTATTCTAATAAAAATTTGCAATTAAAACATGTCAACATCAGAGTAGTTGCCGCCTTAATATAATTAAAAGTAGTTCATATACTGGTTTATTTTAAATTGGTTTTTTAATTAGTTGTTTTTAAAAACAAGTTAGTTTGTTCCTATAGGGAATGTACTCTGTACATCTGTGTTTGCTAGCGTTTTTGTGCGCATATGTATTAGTTTCTTCTCCGCTTGCTGCTATTTTCTTTATATTTTGCGCTTCATTTGATTACAAAAACTTGAACGAAAAACACGTCGCAAGCGAAATATATTTGTCGCGCTAAAAAATTGCTTGTTTTTTTATTGCTTGCGTTATCAGTACCGATTTTTATATACTTGACTAACAAACGCTTTGATGAATGACATGCAAAATGGAAATAGTGATGAAGACGAAGGCGCTGGTCCAAACGATATCGATGTTGACGAAAGTGATTCGACTTTTTTACCAGAAGATAATGCATCGGATATCGAAAACGAGATAGTTATCGAGCCAAATTAAATACTTGATAGTGATGAAGAAGAAGTGTTTGATGACGATGTGGCTGAAACTCAGCATGCTTCTCAACGAAATAGTGCTACTGATGGCTTTTTCTACGCTAAAGACGACACAGAATGGAAAAAAAATGAGCCTGCAGCTACACGTACGCGTCAGCATAATATTATGTGTTTCAAAGCCGGACCCAAGCAACAAAATACTATTCCAATTGAGGTATTCAAGAAATTTTTTTCGCCCAATATTTTATACCAACATCATCGCCGAAACGAATCGGTATGCAAGAGATGTGACTCTAAAATGGAATCAAGCAAATCCCGTTTCAACTACAAGAGTTTGGACTGATTTGACCAGCGCTGAGCTTGATGCATTTATTGGCATACTTTTCGCTGCTGGTGTTTCACGCAATAATATGCAACACGCATCTCTTTTGTGGCGTTCAGATGCTTTGCCAATTTTTCAAGCAGTCATGTCGTATAGACGGTTTATTTCATTGATACGATATATCCGTTTTGATGATCGTCGAACACGTGAATTTCGCGAAAGACTCGATAAAGCTGCTTCTATTCGAGACCCTCGCAAAAAACTATGAACCGCATGAAAATATAACTGTTGATAAGCAGCTGTTTCCATATCGCGGCAGAACGAAATTCACCCAATTTATTCCATCGAAACCATCGAAATACGACATCAAAGTTTGGTGGGCATGTGATTCAAAAACAAAATATTCATTGCAAGGCCAATTATACACGGGCAGATATGAAGTTGAAGAACGTGAAGTGAATCAAGGCGAAAATGTATTGTTACAACTTGCAAACCGGTACAACAACAGCAGACGAACAATTCTGGCTGACAATTTGTTTTCCAACATTGGAAGCAGCCAAGCGCCTATATCAATCAAATTGGTCTCGGATACGTTGGCACCATTCGGGCGAACAAAAAAATGTTTGAAGAAATCTGAAGAAATGAAGAAGAATCATACAAGCCCTGTGCTTTCATCTCTTTTTGGCTTCCATGAAAAGCGCGTTACACTTTGTAGCTATGCGCCGGAAAAGAACAAAGCTGTGAATTTACTTTCAACGGTGCAATTATTCGAAATATTATGAAGGTGAAGCACGCAAACCAGAAGCAATTTTGTTTTATATTGCGAATAAGGCAGGCGTTGATTGCATGGACCAAATGGTCACACACTTTTCAACAAAACGGCCAGCCACACGATGGACGTTTACTTTCTTCTGCAAAATATTATATGTCATGGGACTAGCTGCTTTTGTCATTTGCAAGGAAGTTGATCGTCTCGATAAAAATAATGCTAGACGAAATTTTTTTGTATACGCTTGCCAAAACATTGGTTCTAGCAAACGTCGAAAATCGGATGAATAATCCCAACATCATCAAGATTCCAAGTTGTCGTTTGGATTTTGAATCGATTATTGGTGTTGATATACTCAAAGGAAAGAGAGACTGCAAAGTTTGTTTACAAGGAGGTGATAAGCTGCATCGTAAAACTCGTTTTTTTTTTCTTCAAAATGCAAAAATCCAGTATGCCAACAACATTCAAAAATTGAGTATATCAGGCCAATTCTGAATGAAATTTCCCCGGGAATTGAAAAAAGGAGTTTTAATTTTTTAGACAGGGGATAATGCTTTTAAAGAATTTTTTCTTGTTATCTTGAAAATTGACTATGAGTGCAAATATTTGCATACAAATTTTTCAAAAATTCTGTAAACTATATTAAAAATACGAAAAATTCCCTTTTACAAATTCCGGGGAGATTTCATTCAGAATTGGGCTGTATGTGTTTTGCTTGCATTTCTCAGAACGATTAAAGAAATTCGTATTATAACAATTTTTATATAATTCAATATATAGAACAAAAACATATTTTTTCTGCGATTTAGAATAGATTTTCCATTTATTTTCCTCACACAGGTAGCTTATTATATGCCGAAACGAATGAAAAAGGTAAGGAATGAAAAAAATATACCTGCTTGGTATAAAGAGGTGTCTGTAAGTAGCATTTATTCACGTATAAATGCATGTAAATGTTTAGGAGTCTGGCCAGGAACCATCCGTCGGTGCGAAGGTAATCGGGACGTCTGTCAGACGGAGGGTTAACAATGTTGTTTTATAATTTTTTTTTGCTAGAGTTATTACGTTTAATATAAAAAGCGAATTCGATACGCTGAGATTTTCAATCGTCCATGCACATACAATTTTTCCATGAGTTGCCAACTTCCCAGATTATCCAGTTTTTGTTTTAAGTTTCAAGGTATTGCAACTACCTAACTATCTCACTCTATAATATCACTTACATTTTTCTATACGACTTGCATAGGAAAAAATTTCTTACTGTGGTAAATAACAACTTTCTTTTTTGAGAAGAAGTGTTCATATATAAATTAATTAATTAAGTTGAAGTACGATTCGCTCTTTCGTTAAGGGTGTATGGCTCCTTGGGAGAACTATCAAAACCGGTTCAGCGGTTACCGTATTTACTGGTAATCAATTTCCGTGAGTTTCCCTTTTATGTAATAGTATAGATATATCCACTCAATATTAATCACTACGAAATTTTTTATCTAAGATCATCTAAGATCTGAACCATATCCCTAAATAAACTGAAATTTTAAAGCTGGATTCAAAAACTCAGGACAGTGATGCTTTCAGTAGGTCAAAAAGATGTTATTTTTAAGAGTGTAAGTCTTGTTTTTTTTTGTTTGACTGTGTTATCATTAAAATAAGCATAGTTTACTTTAACACTGGAATTTAATTTTTTTTTATTTCAAAACAAAACTCAAGAAGTAAAAATTCTTAAAACGATTTCATACGTTTTTGAGCTAAAAAAAAAGTGACAACAGAATAGAGGGAAAGCATTGAAAAAACATTTAAAGATTCGGAGAGCCAAATTAAACACTATGTTTTCATAAAAAAAGTAAAGTGCTTTTTAAAAAAAAGCTCTTGCTTATTGCAATCAAAGCTTTTGATCTTGCTGTTATTCGTTTCTTGTTATGTTTGTATGATAAAAAAGTGTTTGTTTTTTTTTAAATATTTGTGTTGTATGTAAGTAATTTTAAAAGAAAGCCTTATATAATGCGTAAGTAAGACTGTCGAAAATGTTTTTAAGGCACCGATTAGTGATGTAGCAAAATGTTGTCAAAGAGCTTTTTTGAAATCTTTACATCCAAAGAGATTATATTAAAAATATTTTTTAGCTTTTAAGAGCAAATTTTTAGACCACTTCAAACAAATAATCTGTTGAGTTGTATGTAAAGGTTCCCAAAAAAGTGTCTTACTGATGACTGTAGTATATTAGGTATAATAAAACCTATATCTCTTTTGCTTTGGAAAAGTAAATAGAAAAATATGAAATTATAGAAAATAAAGCTTTACCTAGGAATGTTGCACTTGGCGAATTATAGGCCAAATACTCTTTATTTGATGCCCATGCCGGGAATTCGTTCTGTTGCACTGCATCGACGTTTTCATCCTCATGTCGCTTCCATGGCAGTTGTGATTCTGTGGCGGTAGGCGTGGCAACGCGTCGTTCACAATCTGAATTACGTGACATGTTGCGATCTTCCTCCGGAATAGGATTCTCTGCAACTGTATGTATTAAGAAAAATTATTATATATGTCAAATAAAAGTTGCTATGAACAAAAATAAAAAAAAGTTTAAGAAAAATATTGATGAATTAATAAAAAGTAATTTCAAAACAAAACGCAAGAGAAACAAACAAAATAAATAAACAAAAACGCACATGCGTCGGCATTTAACAGTGGCGAAGAAAAGTTTGCGCTGCAAGAAGTTTGTAAAGCTTACTACTCGTATGTGAACAAAAAATTGTACGATTATATATAAAAAAATTTAACAAGTTTGAATTGCATAAGAAAAGCTCAAATAATTTTTAATAAAGCCAACTTTTAAGCGAGCTTAAAAGCTTTTTGCCAAAAGAAACTATAGGTTTTCACAAATATTGTTTACAAGTTTTCAATAAACATTTCACTGAGTAAAAGAGTAAAAAACAGCTTTTATACTGAGCAGCTCCTTGTTTAGCTTGTTAAAAAAAAAATGGCAGCTTAAAAAATAAAAACATTTTTATAATTTTAGAAACTTTGCATTAAAGCTTTAAGTTTGATTTGATTAATTTTTAAAGATAATTAAGTTATTTAGAATATTTAAATACTTGTAAATAAAGCAAGCTTTTAAAGCTTTCTCTTACAAAAGCAAACTTTCAACATATTTGCATAAACAATTAAAAGCTATTGTAAACTAAATAATTTAAAATAAAGTGTAAAAAAGAAGAAAAAAAAATCTAATGGCGCTTAAAATTAAAAAAAAAAACAATTTTGCAAGTAGCATAAAATTGTCATGCACAAAAATGCCATGCTTCGCAAAAACAACAATTGAGTGTTTGTTTTTTTTCTTTTTTCTTTTCTAAGATAAACAATTTTTGGCATTAATTTAACGCTAAACTATATGTGAACTATACAGATTTATTTTTTGTTATTGAATAAAAAATAACATTCATAATTTTTTTTTTATTTTCATTTCGGAACGCTATAAGAGACGCTAAACGGGAACTATTTCAATGCATACATTATACAAACTGCTTTAAAAAAAAAGTGTAATGTGAAAGCTTATCTGAAGCACACTAAAATTGAAACTTTAAACTTTAATATAATGAGTATGATATGAAGCTGCTACAGCTGGATAGGTTTTTTTTTCTACATAACAACAAAGCTATAAGCTACAACAGAAATACCGCTTCAGCGATTATTCGTAAAGCTCTAGAGCTTGCTTATAAATAGGCAATTGGAAAAAATAAACTTTTTTGTTGTTGTTATAATAATAAAGAATCAGCCAATGTTTTTATATGGATGAATATTTGCTTTTGAAATAATTAACGGTTATAAGCTTTTTCAAAGTTTTATTTTAATTAATTAAATTTATTAAAGGTATGTAAACTTTATACCAATTTGTGATGATTTATTTCATTTTAATTAGAGCTCGAACTTTTTACGTGTTCCGAACCACACGTGTATACGAAGGTTCGAACTACGTAAAGTTCGTTTTTAAAACACGAACTCGAATTACACGTGAATTCAAGTGCAATTGAAGTACATATTCAAATTTTCATGTTTTCACGAATTTCACGCATCTTGCCAAAGCTTAGTAAGATTACCAGGGAGCGTAGCTTTTAAATTTTTTCCCAAAAAAAGCAAAAATAAAAAATTATTTTATGTCTTTTGTTTTTTAACACAAAATTTAACTGGGACTTTCTACCGATTATTTTTTTTTTTTTTTTTTTGACATGGAATAACAATTATTTGCTGCTATTTTTTTTCTATATAGCAATAATGTTTCGCAGCTGTTCTATATCAACTAATATGAATGCTAACATAATAAAATCCGATATATGAGGTATTGGCATGGAAATCTATATATTATAAGAAGTTGGGTGGGCCACAGCCTTTTCACCCCACTAAATATCGGATTTTATTGTTCCATAACGAAAAAAATCGAATTGGCCATTTCAGCAATTGAACGAACTTTGACCGAGCTTCTTGTAATCAATTTTTTTGTACGTGTTGTGAAATTTTTGAACACAAAATTACCGAGAACTTGACCTACAAACAAGCTTTATGCCGACTCCCAAATACTTTATGCTTTCAATAAGCTTAGCATGGGAATTTTTACTCTCTGAGGTTTGCGCTTGTCTGGCGAGAGGTGACGGCCGAACAAAAAAATTAATTTATTTCAATAAATATTCTGTGTCAGATTGGATTCGAACCTGGGTTCTTTCGCGTAATAGACATGCATCTTAACCAGTATGGCAAGGCCGCCACGACATATAATAGATGCTAGATATTTTTTGCTAGAAAAAATAAAAAGCAGTAAATCCATATATTATTATGTGAACACAAAAATTTAACTACTTTTTCACCCACTTTAAAGACATTACATTCGAATGTAACTTATATCATTTGAAAGCTCTGGTTCATACCAAGTGAACCATGACTTTCTCATCGCTATCAGATTTTGTATGATGTGTCAACTTCGATTTGACAATTATGGGTCGAGTACCTCTCACCCTTGCGACAACCTTATAATTCAACCATGAAGTAAAATAAAATAGGTAAAACTTATAACTTGAAAACATCTTTTTTCACCATATAAAAGAAACAACAAAAAAAAATCACAAGCAGAGCCACACAGCGTTGCTGTAAGAGAGTAGAATGCGAGAGTGAAAAAAAAGCCAAAAGCTTCAAGAGAGCTGTGTGGTTGTTGGTGCTTTTTCTTTCCTATCTTCTCGGATACTCTCGGTCAGCGTTGAGTCTGAGACAAACATTTTTATTAAAAATAAGAACTTTAAAAAAGCCGACTACACATTAACTACATAGCAAAAAATAATTTTAAAATAACTTTTCCTTTAAATTTCTTGGTCATATTTGATAATTTATTTAAACATATTAATACATTGGTTATATTATAATTTTAATTTTTTTCTAATTTGTTTTATTATCATAAATATATTAATTTCTTTATGAATACAAAAGCTTTTAAGGTCAGCGCTAATATTATCAGACTTTTAATAAGAAGCGCCAACTTCAAATCAAAAGCATCAAAAAGTTTAGTACTCATTTTAATTGCATAAAATATAATTTATGCGTCATGTATATTACATTCAATATTTTTTTTACAAACTTAAATGTTTGTGTTAGCTTTTTGCTTTTAATTGCTATTTTCTTTTGAATGCATTCATCAACTGTCACAGCTGACAAGCCCGATGACGAAGGATGCGCAGTAGATTTCATTTTTAGCGCACGGAATGCGCAATCCTTATATTCATCATTCTTGGGCTAAACTTAGAGAATGTGAGAAATTTTTTCTCAATGTGACAATCAGAAACAACAACAAAATACGTAGCGACACAACTATGTTAAACATCGTTGCTGTAACCTACACGAGGAAGTGTTGAATGCGAGAGTGACTCAGACAATTCAATAGAGCTGTGTGACATTGATGTTGTTGTTGCTTTTCCTTAAGTTTTCTCTTCTAACACACTGATAGCCTGAAAAGGTTGTTCACGTCATGTCTACTTATTTATGCAATTTTACCCAATCATTTCGTATCACGAATATGCACACCAACAATCAGCATGACACGAGACGCACTACTTTATTCCATACAAAAAACCATTGCTTCTCGTTTTTTGCTTATCGTTGGTGTGCCTATTCGTGATGCCAAATGAAGGGGTGGGTTAAGCTTTGTTGAGTGAGATGAGTTAAGCAAACAAATAAATTCATGCCTAAAACTATGCTAAACAATTCTTTCAAAATAATTCAAGCATTGCGTTATGTAGTCTCTTTCCTGCGGAATTATTATATTAAATGTTTAATTGAAATGTAAATTGCCCCACTGTTCGATAACAATTGAGAGGGAGGCCCGGGTTCAATTCCTACTGTGCGGTAATTTTCAAATTGAATAAAAATAATCATTTTAAACTCTTTGTTACTTTTAATATCTACAAATATGTCAAATTTACAGGAACAGAATACTCTACTACTGATCTTCTTTCGATATTCAATTTATAAAACTATTTCTTTTTTTAATTTTAAAATACTCCTTCTAGTTTCAAAAATAATTTTATTTTTTTTCAAAGAAAATTTCATTTTGATATAAAAAATAAAGAAATTTCCTTGGCTTTAAAACAAGTAAAATTACTTTAAAATTAAGTAAATTTTCTTTGATTTTAGTATGTTTTTTTCTGTGTTATTAAATATTTTAAAAAATTGTACTTTTATTTTAATTTTACTTTTTAGCAAATATTCACCCACAATTTTTATCAATGATGATGCAAAAATAAATTTTAATTTTGCAAAATTTAAAAAAAAATACCGCAAAATTGCTGGAGTTATTAATAAAGGAATTACAAGAACTACATTGAGAATATGTCAACTAACGGTTATAATAAATGACGTTAATATTTATATATATATAAATACAGATAAAATATTTATAAAGGTGTATGTATGTATAGTTCTAGAAAACAATGAACTAATGCAAAATTCAGAGTTGAGGAATAACTAAACAAAATTCAAAATACAGAAAAAAAATTACAAAGTTTATGGAACAAAAATAAACGCAAGAACTTAAAGCAAGTTGAAGTGAAAAACTGACTAACTGAAAACTTTGCAATTCAACATCAACATTAAGTTAACAATGCTGAGTTTTTCAGTGTAGCTCCAAGTTTGTCAACTAAAAAAGTTTATGCAACTTTTGCCCAGTTATGCAAAAGCTTTTCGATTTTTTTTTTATTTATTTGTTAAGATTTTTGCTTTACCAAAGCTCTGATACGAACGATCCCGGCGCCAAGGCAGTATCAACTCGGCCGCTGTTGGCGCAATATCGGGTGTTAGCAATTGATCGGGACTGCTTTCGCCGTGCATCGATTCAGCTGTTGTTGTTGCCGCCGGTGCATAGTGATGTACAATACGCGCTTTGGAAGCATCAAAACCGGGTAGGTTTTGTATGTGTGCAATTAAGGAATTATTATTGGCACGATCCGAGTCCGCTGCTTAATCGTTACATATTTGATTTCAAGTTTTTTTTTTAAGTATCATATTTTGCAATTTTGTTAGTAGTTTTTTGATATTATTCGGTTTTGTCAAAACAAGTGTTTCGTTAAAAATTAATGAAAATAGAAGAATAGAAGAATATGCGCAAAATAATTTTGCATTAGACTTTTTTTTTCTTGATTTTGTTACAAAAATATTTTGAAAAGAATTAAAAATAATTTTAGAGAGTATAAGCAAAAAAAAAAAATATATATGTATATATTTATGGTTAGATAATTCATTAAAAAAACATAGTTTAATGAAATACAAACACAATTAAATTATAATATATATAAACGTAGACCCAAGGAAAGATGTATGTAGTTTTTATAAGAGCTTTTAAGTTTTAGCATATTTAAAAGCTGACATTTTTTAGGAATATATACATATGTATGTTGTATATGACCCTAAATCAACAATGCAGCTATTTATTTTTAGACGTAATTGTAACTCTTATATAGCTAAAAAACTCATTTACATTTTGTTCAAAGTTTCAGTACTTAAAACAGAGCCTATAAAACATTAGAAAAAAATGTTAAATTTAAGTTTGACGTTAATAATTATGTGTTAAAAAAATTCATCACTTTATATCATATGTATCATATGTGTCTCATATGATTCAAATCCATGAGTTACATCTGATTCATGAAAAATTAACTGTATTTCGAATTCATATATGATGAAGTGTGCCAATGAGTCACATATGATTCATGTGTCAATATGAATTTACATGAAATGATTTTACAAAATCACTTTTAGAGTTGCAAATGCTCTCGAAAGTTTAACTTAAGCTTTAAATCATATGCTTTGGTTGTTAAAACGGAGTTAAACTTAAAACAGTTAAACTTAATTGAAATTTGACGCAGTGATTTCATTAGACCGGGTTGTGTTAAAAGAAATTCATCATATGATCTGATTCATACACATGATACATATTCATGAATCACATATGATTCATGTGTTTAGATTCAAAGAATGAATTGTTTTTATTTTAAATTTCTGTATTAGAATCGTGTTTATATATGATGGGATGTGTCAATGAATCACATGTGATTCATGCGCCAATAAATAGATTTTTAAAAGCTTATCCGTGAGACTTACTTTACATGAAATGATTTAACAAAATCAATTTAGGAATTGCATATGATCTCGAAAGCTTAACATAAGCTTTAAATTATAGGCTCTATTTTTTTTATAAAATTTGTCTGCATTTCTTTTACATTTATAACAGCGTCCAATAAAATACAAATTTACATATGCATAAAAAATGGCATTTTTGTTTAATATTTTTGTTGTAAAAAACAGAAAATATATAAACTCATAAAATTGTTTAATTAAAAAAAAAAAAAAAAATAAAAAACTGAAAATATCAATTGAAATACAGAGAAAATATTTATTTGAAATTATTTAAAGTTTATTTGGGGAATGAAAAAGTAGTAAGCTGTTGTTAAATATATTTTTATTCAATGAATTATTTTCAACCTGCCTATACAGTTTTTTATAAATCAAATTCAGCTTTTTAAGTAATATTTTTACTTGTAAAAAGATGAATTTGAAGTGCAAAAAGTTCTGTTTGAAGTGTAAAAAGTTAAATTTGATTTGTAAAAAATGTAATTTGTAGTGTATGTAACAGCTGCAATTTTACGTTGAAAACAGCTAATCAAGCCTATGAGAGCTAATTTATCCCGATCTGGTTTGAACTTTGATTAACTTAAAATGAGTTTAACTCACATATTCATAATTCAAATTGGTTAGACCGATTTAAGTGATTTAAAGCCTTTTTGTTTAAACCAGCCTTAATATAAATTCAACTATGGGAAAGTAAGCCTTTTTTAAAGAATACAGTGAAAAGAAAAAAAAAAAAAATATATTTTATGATCAAACCGCCTAAAGAAGTCCTTTGCACAAAGTATGCGACAAGAATAATTCAATCCTTTGTTTTCAGTTCAGTAAAGAACTGTATATTATTTCCCGCAGATAGCTTTCTACTACTCTACTTTTTAGTTGTAATATTACAGTCTATTATTTTAAAAAAATCATCCCAGATGCCATGCATTGCTTTTCACTCGTTTGTGTTGCGAGAGTTTCAATAAACTTTATGTTGCTGTCTTCTCTTTTTGTGCTCAACTAGCACAGCACAACAAAAAAAAAAAAAGTCTCAAGCAAGGCGAAGAGCGAGATACATATACATCAGAGAACTGCACAAGCCTACTTGAAATTCAAGCTTTTTTAAGTACTTGAATTCAAGTATGTATCCAAACTTGAAAAATCAAGCTTTGGCCTGCTTACAAAAACACCAAACAATTACAAGCTTTTTCGTTGGCTTGGCTTGTTGAGGCTTACTATGTCGGGTAAGAAACTTGAAAAGCTTGAAACGATCGGCAAAAGCTTGTAAGTTCGCAAGTATCCAATTAATTCTTAAAATCTTAAGCGTATTAAGACTTTAAAGGGTTCTGTGGACTCCGTGGTTGGCAGTTTTAGGGGGTAGCTGATTTTGAAATTCATGTAAAAATTTAAAATTCAAGATGGCGAATAGAGTTACCACCTTAATGTTTTTTATATTTTTGCGAATTCTTGTTATTTTGAATTTCTGACAACGGATTTGATTTCGAATCTAATATCACAGTTTTAAAATTTAAGATGGAGGAAAGGCTTGCCACCTAAATTTTCACCATAGTGTTGCCACCTAGTAAAATGTATTTTTAAGAGTTTTAAACCCCATTTAACAGTGTTAAGGGGTCGCTGACTTCGAATCTGATGTCAGAACTTTAAAATTCAAGATAGTTATAAGTGTTGCCACCTAAAATTTTTTTATTTTCACGAATTTGGTGCTGGAGCAAACAATAGGTAAAAATGGGTCGCTGAATCCGAATCCGTTGCCAGAATTTCAAAATTGTGTAATTTTTTTATATTCGTGTTGCCACCTACCAAAATGTATTTTTAAGAGTTCTAAGCATCATTTAACAGTGTTAAGGAGTCGCTGACTTCGAATCTGATGTCAGAATATTAAATTTTAAGACGGTTATAGTGTTGCCACCTACAAATTTTTTATTTTTACGAATTCGGTGCTGGAGCGAACAATAGGTAAAAAAAGGTCGCTGAATCCGAACATAAATAGAGGGTTCTATGTGCCCCCCACTTGCTATATTTTTAAGGGTATCCCGAAACATGTGTTTGACTTACAATTTGACTTGCAGTGGACAGTTAAACACGTGTTTCGACGTGTTCCCCCTAAAAATGTAGCAAATGGGGGTATGATAGACCCCTCTATTTGTGCATCTCAGAAATGATTCCCCCCTTATAAACCGCCCAAAAAATGGTTAATTCTTACCTATCCTGCTTCCTCTTCGAGATATGGCACTTTTTCGAAGATTTTTCGAGGATTTTTCGATATATTTAAATTTTATATTGTTCTGTATCTCGAAAGGGTAGCAAAATATGTAAAAATTAACCATTTTTTGGGGGTTGCTACGGGAGGAAGCATTCTTGAGACACACGAATAGGGGAGTCTATGTGCCCCCATTCGCCATATATTAGGTAGGAGCCGAAACACGTGTTTGACTTACAATTTGACTTACAGTGGACAGTGAAACACGTATTTCAACACTTCCCCCTAAAAATGTGGAAAATGGGGGATGATATACCCCTCTAAATGTGTGTCTCAGAAATGCTTCCCCCCTTAAAAACGCCCAAAAAATGGTTTATTTTCACCTATTTTGATTCCCTTTCGAGATATGGCACTTTTCTATTTTTTTGAAGATTTTTCGATATCTCGAAGGGGAGAATTTTTGAGACTCACAAATAGAGGGGTCTATCTGTCCCCCATTTTCCACACCTTTAGGAGGAAGATAGAAGCACGTGTTTGACTTACAATTTGACAGTTAAGCACATATTTCGCTCATCCTAAAAATTTTGCAAATGGGTTTGTGGGTTGTGCGAAACCCCCCAAAAAACGGTTAATTTTTAATATTTTGGCTCCCCCTTCGAAGACTGTTCGAGAATTGTGGTCCGGGTAATTCGAACTACTCGGAAAATCGAGAGCCTTAGTATATATATATATGTTTAATTCCATATTAAGAAACAGCTTGATGCATTCCAAAGTATTTTGTTTTTATATCAAATATTATTTTACTATATGTTTTTTCAAATCTAGCATTAGGAAAAAAGTGAGTCTTGCAGCAAGCTTCGCGTCAGTTATGAAATGATATCTATAGTTTGAAACATTTTTTATGCTATTAATTAATAAATTTTATTTTAAGTTAATTTGCTGTGTTCCTTCCTGGTAAACAGTTTTTAGTGAAGTTTCCAATTTAGCAAATTTATGGTTCAAGCATAAAATTAAGTTCTGCTGACTAAACTTAAAAAGTGAAGGCGGAACTAATTTAAACTGATCTTAAGACGTTGTTCTGAAATTTATTTTCAAAAAATCAAAAAAAAAAAATAGTGTTTGTGCTTTTTTATACTTTCAATATGTGAAGAATATGCTCCCGAGATATTTTAACGAAATTCATTTTCTTTAAAAAGTTATACATAGACATACATATGAGCAGAAAAATAGTTTGTCTTGAAACTACGCTTGCTGACCAATATTTATGACTGCGCTAAAACATTTTGTGTAAAACTGCAACAAGTGAGTTAAAAACAATAAAGGTTTCCTTTAAAAAAATCACAAAAATCAAAAATTTTTGGCCTGTAAATTCAGAACAACGCCTTAATTTAAAGATTATTGATATCATTAAAGCTTAACATTTTTTGAGCTTTCCTTTCATACACTCGAAAGCTTGAGAGTTGAAATGAGTTTTATGCGAATACGTTGAGAGTTTCTTGCAGTTAATAGGTAGAATTTTTACGAAATGATTTTGTTTCGCTGCTGTATTTTTATCCGTCGGTTTGCAACTGTTTGAAACAGTTTTTGCAATTGTCTTGTAAAGTAAAGTTTAAAAATAAAATAGGTTATAGTATATAAAAAATTATTTGAAATGTTATAAATTTTGAACTTATTACAAACTGACAAATTTTTCACAAAATTGTAAAAACTTGTATCAATCAAAAATGATAACATATCAAAATTTAAATAAGGATAAACTAAATAGGGGTATTCCTTTTTAATAGTTTTCCAACTAAAAGATTATAAGAAAAAAACTCAAATCAACAAACTCAAACTTAACACAAAAACAAAGTAAAAAAAAATAAATAAAGAAATAAACGAATTGCAAACGAATTATTTTGTATAATTAAAAAAAAAATTGCAACTTACGTGATGATTTAGCTGTAAATGTCAAGCCGTCATCCCAGTCATCATTGGCGCCAACCACAGTAACTTCGTTGAGTTTTGATGGAGTTTCTTCTGCCGATTCATTGAGTACTTCGTTAATATAATCTGATCACGTGATATCATGGTAGAGAGATACACGCACACACACAAACATAGGTGAGTGTGCGTTATATGTGTATGTGAGTTGGTTGCGAATATGTGCGAATATGTGAAATGGAAAAAGAGAAAAAAGGAGACCAAGAGCGAGACAGGAATATACGGGTGAAATAAAACGGAGAGAGAGAGAGAGAGAAAAATTACGAGAACGAGACAGAAACGGACAAAGACAAAGTAAAACATGTTGGGAATTATGTATGTATGATTAATGATAAATTTTGATAGGCTTGCAGCCCGAAAAACCAATTAAAAGCTTTTTATTTTGAACTTTTGCGTAGAGTGTGGTGCATGTGTTAATGTTGGTTTGTGAGGGTGCGTGTGAGAAATGTTTGCGTATGTTAGAAATAAAGGTTTTTAAAGAAATTTAAATAGATTTTGTCGAAATAAGGAATTCATGCATTAAAATTTTGATTAGTGTTTTTTTTTTAAATAAATTAATAAGAAAAAAAGAAAATTAAGATAAAGCAATTGCTAAGTTTTAATTCATCTGGCTCAAAAAGTCGAACGTCCTCAGATGAGTTTTAACAAATTTTTTTACATTATTCGATACAGCCATCATCGGTAGATATTTAATAGTTCAGTCAAAAAAGAAAGAATGAAAACGTTAATTTGTAAAATTTTTAGATTCTATAATAGTTTAAGTAAAAATAATAAAAAAAAAACACGGTCCCACAAAAGTTTTTTAGGCGAAAGAGAAATTTGCCTGAAATAGGCAAAAAAAGTTTTTGTTAAAATTAGTGTTATGAGCACGTGTTAGCTAAACTAAAGCAAACTAAGTGGGGGCGGGTAGGTAAGGCGTACACAATTTTCTCTAAGTAGAATCTACTTTTTCCAACATACATTATTATCTTGAAAATTGACTATAAATTAAGTCATTTTTTTTTTATTGTATGTCAATTAAGCAACCTGAGATTTTTCAATCGATAATTGTTTTTTTTTTATCATTGTTGGTTGTTGGGTGGTTTTGAGTTGGTATAATTTTTTTTTATCATCATTGGATTTCTTCAATTACCTATTTCTAATCTACGATATTTGTTAAGTGAGGTATGAGAATGTTTGCGGATAAGTTTTTTGCGAGAATGTGTTACATTCTGATGCGTACCATGCGTAAATTGCTTCGTTGTTCCGTTCTGTTGGAAATCGTGGAATGAGACATGATTCTGTTTGACGCCCTCTTGTTGCTGTTTGTAAAGAAACAATTTTTTTAAAATTTATGTTGAAAAAAAAACGAAAAATTAAAAATATTTAAAAAAATATAATTAATTGCTTTTACCTTGTTAGCGCCACGTTTGCTGCGTTTGTGATGTTGCCGATCTTTGAACATGCGTCGAAAGTTCATTTGCATTTTATAATTCACCTAGAAATGGAGAGATGGCGGATTAATTACCTTTGGCATAGCTGCTAGTTTAAAATAAAAATGTTCAAGCTTTTAAAAGAGCTCTTAAAGAATTTTGAGCACATGTAGCGAAAGCTTAGCCAATTGAGCAACTGTTATGCAATTTAAATAATAAAAATATTGCAGCTTTTAAGCTTGTTTTTTTTTAGATTTACTTACAATTTTTATAAGAAGCTTTGTTCTTGAGGATTATTTACTAAACCGTATGCTTTTTGAATGAATTTGAACTTTATGAGTATGAGTTGATAACACCAAGTTCTTCATGAAAACTTTTTTCAGACTTTTTCGATTAATATGTAAATTTTTTCTGTTAAATTGTTTTATAGCTGCGAACAACTTGTTTGTAAATGTTTTATTTCCCATGCTAAAGCATTCCCAACCGACAACAAGCTTAACAAAGTAAGCATTAAGCTTGAAAAAATCTTGAGAAACTATTGAAAAAGACTATCGCAGCAATTGTAGAAAAACTGAAATGGAACCCCCGTGATAATATTACCCATGCAAGATTTTTATAAGCTTTTTCGTGCAATTGTTATTTTAAGTGTTTATTAAGCATACTTAAGATTCAACTAACTATAACAAGCGTTTCTTAAGTACGATTGAGATTTTATTGGCATCTCACTTCTATGCAAGCTTCTTAAAAGTGATAATGAGAAAGCTTAAAGCCTGCAGATTATATTAAGCTTGTTCTCAAGTACAATTGCAGTTCGCTTTCTAGATGGCAGGTCTTTTTCACTTTCACTTTTTTTCTGTGTGAATACAAGTGCTGAAGAGTAGCAAATTTAGTTAAATTATTTTTTTATAAATTACTTTATCTTTAGAGAAAAGTTGAAAAAAGCTAAAAGTGCGTATAGTGCCAGTTGAGCAGGCAGCTTAAAGCGACTGGCTCGCACTATATCAGTGCTCTGCATCTCGCGGCAGCACGCGTAAAGAGCTTTCTCTGCCGCCACACGTATTTAAGCACACGTACGCTGCTAAAGCTTTCAGTGTGGTTTAACATTCAGGAGGTTATGATTTCGATGCGCATTTTCTCCACACGTATTGGAAAAACACGTTCTCTGCTATTTTTATTATATAAAAGCATTTTAAGAGTGCAAAGTTTTCGTAAAACTTAAACAGATACACACAGACGCCAAGTTTGCGGTTTTGTAAGAATGCCGACCACTGCACTATATTCACTTTGAGCTTATATCATATGAGCTTGATTCATATGATTGTATGTGCAGCATTTTTTCAGCTTTCTTTTTCGGTTCGGTTCGGCACAGCCACCAGCCGGCACTATACACTAAGATCAAAGAAAATTAAGGAAAAACGTTCTTTGATTTAATTAACTTTTTCTTACTCCCAAGAAACGAATTCTTTAATTGAATGTACTAGTTCATTGATTTCAATGTATTTACAGTTTAATGAATCTGTTCTTTGAAAGCAAGAACTATTTCCTTGATTTAAAAAATCGATTTTTTGGCTGTAAGAAAAAGTTCATAAAATTAAGTAACAGGGATTCATTGAACCAATTCATTAATTAAAATTTTTATATTTTATGTACGTTTTTAGTTCAGTGTAAGCACGCGCTTAAACTTTCATATGCATTAAAGCTTTAAAAGGAGTGATTGAAAATATGTTGGTTAATAAAGCCATGAGTGGGACATCGCCATGAACAGGACAGTAAAGGACATTTATTTTTCATACTAGCAATACTGAAATATCGACTGTCATCGAATAAGTTTGTTGCTAGCCCACTTTTGAATAGCGTTTGCAAAGTTAAAATCGTGCTATCGTTACTGTGCCAAACATTACAAAAACAACTGCGTGTTTTTTTATGGACATTTTTGAAGCTATAAAAATTTAAATTTTTTTCTAAATGGAAAATAGAAGGATAATATATGCAGTACATTGTAATTTTAGCATGTAAAATGATTTCCAAAATAAACGCGATTGGATAAAATAAGTAAGCCCAAACAATGGCGTGCTTTTGTCATGAATGGCACAATTTTTTCGGCATGAATGGGACACTTGGCAAAGTTGTTTTTTTTTATGTACACGTCATTTTAATCGTATAATAACATGTTTTGTGTATATTTTGTTGTTGTAAGTTAATAAATGGCATAAGTCTGTTTTTTTTTTAAATATCCATAATTGTTTTTTATTTGAGTCGTACACGGCTCAAAGTTTTTCGTGTTTTCAATGGAAATAACTATTTATGGTATTATTTAATTACATTTACAATTGAATTTAACATTTCAATGATTTGTTTAGATAAAATGTCGCATAACAAACAAAATGCGTCAAGCAAAGAATCAAAAATTATGAAACTAACAAGCGGCAATAATTGAAAAAACTACCGAAGAAAACTAATCGAATGCTAAATATAATTTTATTAACTTTATTAAAAAATAATATTTAGCATTTGACGCATAGACTTCCACAGCACAGGTGTCCCACTCATGGCAGTGTTTTTTTTTTTTTTTTGAGACTAAGTCCTCGGATAGACATATTTTTTTTTATCCTACACTAAATCAAGTTAGTACTTTATTTTGCAAAGTTGTATCTTATGCCTGTAACTTTGCAACGGTATATTCTAAATTCCAAGCCTAAAGAGAATTCTAAAGCAAAAGGCTTAAGTGTCCCACTCATGACGACTCTCTCGTTAACATACGAACTCCATATGCAAGTTAAAAAATTTATTAGAAATTTGCTGTAAATATTAAAAGCAATAATGTAAATATTAAAAGCAATAATGTAAATTTAAGTTAAAAATTTTTTAAATTAAATGAGCTACTAATAAATTGTTTACGCTTTCACATACATAAAACTGGTAAACTTTTTGTAAATAAAAAAGCTATACAACTAATAACACTTAATACGAAGTAGCTATATATAAATATAAGGAGAATTACGAGTATAAACTAAAAGGCTACGGTGTCCCAATCATGACAACTCACCCCTTAACATATGAACTTAATATACAAGATAAAAAATTCATGAACAATTTGTTGTTAATATCAAAAGCTTCGAAAGCAAAAACTTTGTTTTAAATTTAAGAACTATTTTCGAATATTGCAACTGTATATTCGAAATTCGAAACCTAAAGAGAATTACACACTTAACCCTTTCAGACCGTGATGCATCGATTGTGCGGGTAAGTTTCAGACTCAATATCCTCACTTCTATTTGACGAATGTTTAAAAGATCGACATGTATCGATTGTGCTGTTTGTTGCTGATGTTCGCTTCTCACATTGTTCCGCTATTCGTTTTAAAGTTTTTAGATAAACATGCAATAACAATAGAGTTCAGCTACTACAGCTTTTTCGCACTTCCTTAGCATTAACCAATTCAAGGCCACGACCCCAAAATCATTGGAAAATGTCAATGTTCTGGATACCAGTGACCGCAAAAAAGTTAATGTGGGAAAAATGTACCCACCAATGAATGAGTTGGGCTCAGGGTCAACACAAGACATAACAACTAACCATGCGTATACATAGATCTAATTACACAACCGGTTTTAAATCTACTTTTGAGTTGAACTTTTGACAAATTAACATTAAAAACGCTACAATTGTCATAGAGTCTAAATTATGATCTAGAGATTGCATTAATACTACGTTCACACTGAGAGCTTAATGCGCATTTACAAAATGCAAAATATATATTTGGCTCTTTTACTCCTTCAAAGAGCATACGGCCATACATTCTAAATTGCTAATGCGCATTTCGTTAAATGCGCATTTAGCTGTCAGTGTGAACGTAGTGTAACTCTGCTAAATCTCTGGCATGTGTTAACAGAGTCATTTCACTTAAAAACATGAAGAAAAAAAACTCTGTTAACCTCTGTTAACACATGCCAGAGATTAAGCAGAGTTGGTGCAATCTCTAGATAATAATTTACACTCTATGCAATTCTTAACAAAGATACTCAAGCGGTTTAAAGGAGCAGCAGCCATATAGTTTGTTCTACTAAATGGTAAATAAATTTAAATTGTTGGTGTTCCTACTGCTTTTACGGTTAGTGTTAAAAATTCTGTGAGAAAGAAGTTCTGGAGAATCGAATACACCTGTTATAAAATGGTGTAAATATCGACGATATCTGCAGATTTCCTTCGATCACTTAAAGACTGCATTTTTAATAGTTTTAAACGATCACTTAAATAATCGCGGAATTATTTAAGTGGAAAAATTAGTGAAGTGAACAAACTTAAAAAATACTTCATTTTTATAAATCAAAAAGACTGAGGTTAATAAGAATAATTTAAAAAATTTATTTTAAGGGAATATCCTTATTTCGACCGAGATGTATCAAGTCAAATATATGAAGGATATGCAAATAGAAAATTCTAGGTATTGAATATAGTTCCATATCATGCAAAGGCCATATAGGTCAGGTCTGAAAGGGTTCAAGGCCAAGGTGTCCCACTCATAACGTCAGGTGTCCCATACACATATGATCATTTTTTGTATACAGTAAAAGCTTTACAACGAATAGCATTCATTACGAAGATGTTTTATTTAATAAATTAATATGAATATTAACTTCAGGAGATCAAAAAATATTTAATTTTAAAAGCGAATTGAGTTAATTATGGAATTCAAAAGCTTTTTTGGTTAAAAGAAATATTTTTAATTAATTTAATTTTTTCTACAAACTAGTACACATTCAAAGAAATGATTGTGTTTAACCAACGAGCTTTTATCATTTAACGAGAGCTTAAAAAAAGTTTAAAGCTTTACACAAAAACTAAGTTAGCCGTCTATCAATATGTTAGTTATTTACAACTCAAATATTATTAATTGAATTAAAATGAATTTTGGAAAAATTCATTAATTTTGGAAAAATTCTTTAATTTTGGAAAAATTCATTAAGTTAAAAGATATAAACTTTTTAACATTTTTTAAAATTTATCTAAAAGTTATAAAATTTTTCTTATATAAGAAAGCTTTCTATTGCTTTGAAGTAGGCTCAAGATTAGAAAGATAAGAATTTTGGAAAGACAAAATATGAGTTTCGTTATAAATCACAAAAACTTTTATTAATTATTATTAATTATTATTACCAAAATAGTAAAAATGCAAGTCTTAAGAATTTTGCGCATTTGCGAAAAAAATTTGATGTGAAGTCCCATAGGTTTTCATTTGTTCCAAAAAAATAAAATAGTTTTGCTTATTTCTTTTATTTTAGTTTCGATTAAGCTACAGTTTGCTAATTTTGCTATGGCTTTTGCACTGGTACATAAATAAAACAATAAAAAAATAACTTACCTGTGTGGATAAATCTCTATCATCTACTGCGTGTCGGCTATAACTAAGACGACGGTGCTGTAAAAATAAAATATAATAAAAATTATATTAAAAACAATGGCACACTTAAATGCAAAAAGGCAGTATTAATTAAGAAAATTAAAACAAAATTAGCTAATAACTAGAAAACAATTCAAAACAAACATTGCAAATTAAAATGCATAAACAAAAAATTGAAATTCTATTCAAAATATTTATAAGTCAATAATAAAAATGTCAAACGAAAAAAAAAAAATTCGCAAAAACATTTAAATATGGGCCATGTAATATAAGTTATATAGACATATTTATAAAAATAAATATTATAATAATACGATAATATTAAAAAAAAGCAAAAGCTTCATATCGTATTTGCATTTAAATAACTATACAGCGCAGTGTAGGAAATAAAAGTAGAAAAAAAAAATTAGTTTTAAGCATGCTAAGAGTAGTTTTAAAAATAAAAATTTTAAATAAATTTAAAATTAAATTTAAACATTTTAAATTTGATTTGAAATCTTATTGTTAAATAAATTATGATGTTAAAATATTTACTTATATGAAGTGTGTTAATAAAACTTAAATTTGTTTTGAAAACTTAAAACTGAAATGGTCTAAACTTTATATGAACTATAAAATGAATATAAATGATTTGCCACTATTGACAATAACTGAAAATGCATCATTTACGATTCTTTTCAACAATTTCCTTCACAAAAACAATTTTAATTAATTCCCAAACAATTTTAGAAACTAAAACCATGATCATGAATACAAATTAAGGAGGTAATTCCTGGTTGGCAAAAATTTTTCTTCGATTTTTTTTTTCATATTTTATAGCTTGGATATTTGAGAATATCGTTCTAAAAGGGTTTTATGTAATTCGAAATACTTTAGGAGATATGGGCTTTTTTGTACAGCAACGCGCATCAACAACAAAGTTTTATACAGTTTTCTCAAAGAACGTTTGAAAAGGTCCGAAGCCAGAGCTCTGGCCGCATCAAAAGAAGGTAGAACTGCCCGAAGAGCACAAAGAGCCGCTGAGTCCTCATTTTTTAAAGAAAAGGAAGGAGATTTTTATGGGGCTGGCATTGCAGATTGATATATGTATTTCACAAAAAAAAAATATGTTTTATTGCCTAAAATATTCTTTGAGTTTTTTCAAAATCACGTTTTTGAACTTCGAAGTCACTTTTCTCCGGTTCTACTGAACCGATTTTGATGAAACCAAGTGCAATCGACGCAGAATTTGTCGAATTTCTAATACTGCATGCTCAAATTTTTCATTTAAATTTTTTTCTTATACAAAAGAATAACTTCAAACTTAAACGCGTTTATCTCGAAACCACGTTTTCCGAGCTTGCGGCCCACATTGCGCCCGTAGTTCTGAACCCATTTTGATGAAACAAAGTGCAATCGACCATAATTCTCACCACTCTCGTCCCTACCTCAATCACAATTTTAAACAATTTTTTGCAAAAAATCGGTTTGTCATTTTTCAATGACCGCCATTTTGTAAAAAATAATCGAAAAATTATAATTGAGGTATGGACCAGAATTACATCTGTACTGAATCTAACACCGTTTACTTTTTCCATTTCAGATGATCCGAAGTCGAGTTATCCGGGCCGCAAGCAGCATATCTTTTTTTTCGACGCCCAACTTTGAAGGCCGACAACTTTTTGAACAGCCCTCGTACAAAGGAAAACAATTTTTTATTTAGTTTAATATGTTCTTAATACAATAAAAAAAACAGAATTTAAATAAATTTTGCGTTTTCAAATGAGAAGTTTTTCAAAGAGGGTCCAAAAACAGCCTTCCAACCAGGAATATTGCCTTAAATAGAAACTAAGACAGAATTATTATATAACACGTTTTTGTTTTCTTTATGCTTTAGAATTATTTTGTTAATTATTTGACGTATACGGTGGATGTTCCAAACAAAATTATAATCTATACATATAAAACTGTAACTGAAAAAATCTCTACATTAAATGTTTTTTTTTTTTTATTCTAATTGCGTTGGACTCCAAAAATGGCATTTTTTAAATATTTATCTGTCTGTCTGTCTGTCTGTAAACGCATCACTCAAAAACCATTGGACGGACTTAAATCATTGATGGTCATTCTGTCGCCCATGGGCTAAGAGGCAGTATGCAAAAGTGGACATTTCGTTGTTTTTTTACTCTAATAATTTTTAAATTATTAATTAAGAGTTATATTTTTAAGCTCAAGGTCTTTGTTGTTTTCTGAAGAAAACAACCAACAATAACAACAATACCCTTTATATAGAGTTATAACCACACAGCAGGCTAAACAGCTGTTTTGTTAGCCGCTACACCAACTCATTAGCAGCCTTGCATGATACAGGGCGTCCACACGTGCAAGTGCAAGTTCGAAAATCTCAATGCATCCACACATTTTTACTAACACACTCATATTTTCGAACTTGCAGTCTACTTGCAGCGCTACTTGCAAGGAAATTTCAGAGGCGGTAAATTTTGACACTTGTTGCATGTAAGTGTCAAAAAGAGGGATAAAAGTGATGCTTTTGTAGATTTTTCCGAGATATCCGTAATATTATAGAAGAAGCAAAACTGATGATAACATGTTTTCCTCGTTTTCTAACTTCTTCATTTCAAGCAATACTACAATTGCAGGGAGAACCTTCGCATTCGACGACATTTTTAAATGAAATTGCAATTGCACATGAGGACTTTGAAGCTACTAGCAGATAATTTCGAAGTTTTTCGAAGACACTATATATTCTCTACTTGCAAGTGATTACTTGCACATGTGGACACAGGGATAGCCATGATCCACCAAGCTTTGCATATTTATTTGTTTGGTCCATGTCACAATTAAATTACTTGGAACTATATGTGAACATGGTGTACAAATCATATGAATAATTGAAAAATTATTAGAGTAATAAACATAACATAAAACTTATGAAAAGAGGTTGAAATTAATTTACAAATAAATTCTCTGGCCGAGCCCGAGAACACACAAAATGAATTAAAAATCTAAGCTTTCAAAAAAACAAAAAAGTCTTCATGTCGTCATAGTTCAATATCAGCAAACTGCTGAAACTATGAAAACTATGAAACTGTGAAAATAGAAAGAACAACAACTAACCTCAACATTACCTTGAGTAGTAAAAAACTTTGATCTATCTTCGAAAAAGAGCTTACTTTAACCAAATAAAGCATGCTTTTAAAATTAGAAGAACTTTAAGCTGCTTCATATAATTTGAACACCATGTTCACATATAGTTCCAAGTAATTTACTTGTGATATGGACAGAACAGACAAATATGCACAGCTTGGTGGATCATAGCTATCATGCAAGGCTACTGATGAGTTGGTGTAGCGGCTAACGAAGCAGCTGTCTAGCCTGCTGTGTGATTATTATTCTATACAAAGGGTATTGTTGTTGTTGCTGTTGGTTTTCTTCAGAAAGCAACAAAGACCTTAAGCTCGAAAATATAACTCTTAATTAATAATTGAAAACTTATTAGAGTTATACACAAAACATAAAATTTAAAAAAAAAAAAAAATTTAACAAAAATTTTTCACGCTTTTTAAGAACTCTAATGAAATGTATGTGTGTGTGTTTACTTCCAATACTTATGAAAAACTAGATGCAGTCAAAAGAAATATAGCAATCACAGTTGTTCATTCACTCATATGTTCAAATTGTGTACGAAAAATTGCCGTGTTACACATCACCCCATGGTACACGTTAACCCACCTCACCCTATATTTGAATTTATCTGCAAGCTTTTTAAAAGTTATTTTGAGGATATTTATATATGAATTGAGGTAACCTATTTATAAATACTGTATTTAAGCTACAATTTTACAAGTTTAATGAGCTTAAAGCTATGTTAAGCTAAGAAAAATATACAATCTGTTAGTAAGGTGCTTTTGTTAAACAATCCTACTTTGTGCCGATAGAGCTATTTTCTATTCAAAAACTATACTAAAAATTAAAATAAAAATTATATTATCTAAAAAAAAAAATTTATGTAAAATTTGAGTAAGTGAAATATTTAAAATTAGGCATTTATAAATATTAATTTTACAACAATTGAAATACAGTCAAAGAACAAAGTTTTGAGAGATATATATGTATAGAAGTACATACAGAGTGTTTGCATTCAAAGCGATGCGTGTAGGAAAGGAAAACTTTTTCTAAAATTTTGTAAAATTAATTATTTTCAAATTCTTATCAGTACAAATCTTTTCTTCAAAAGCAAACACCTTGTATATTGATAATTAGTAGAAGCACATCAATTAAAACGTTTAGTAAAAAAGTTCAAGTGAAACAGTAGTAGTAACATTTATTAGATTAAACAGATTAAAAATAAACCAAATTTTAGTTGTAATTTTTTTTTTTTTTTTTGTGTTTCTTGCGTACCATTTGTATTGAAGCCTGTTTTTGTACGATATTTCAATATATATATTTTAAAATATTTTTGTTTTTTATATATATAAATATTATGTCAAATTGCATTGCCATGTGGGAGCGAGAGAGAGTAGAAGAATGTAAGACGTTTTGCGCAAAATATGTTGTTGAGTACATTGATAATTTTGATGATTGTATTTTCAAATTTTAAATTTTGAAAATTTTTGAAAAAAGATATAAAACGCAAAAAAGGGAAGAGATTAAAAATAAATTGTAATTATAAATTTGATAAAAAATTTTAACAATATGCTTAAATTTTTTAAGAAAATAAATTGCAATAAAAGGTTTTTTTTTTAATTTAAGCATGTGTTTGAAGCGCTTTATAAAAATATAGTGAATCAATAATGAAAAGTGATGGAATTTTTTTTTTTTATTTTGTGAAGAGTTTGCAGTGAAAGGTAATGAAGAAAAAAAGAAAAATTTAAAAGAATTTTTTTAGATTTAAGAATGAGTTTTAAGCTGATTACTATAGGTTGGAAAGTTCAAAAGAAAACGAAAACTTGAAAAACTTATTCAAAAAGTAATTAATTTGATCAAATAGCAGAGATTATATAAAAATGCGTATTGATGGCATACGATATTCATAGCAAATGTGAGGAATTAGATTAAAGTTAATAAAATATCAATAATATTAAAATAAAATTTTGATTGTGGGATAACATATTTTGCCCACAGTAGGTGCAGCTCTATTTTTCCAATTCTTAAATATTGGCCAAGCTTAAAGGTATTTAAATACTTGCGAGCAGTGGTGTTCAACCGAATTCGTACTGAGGGCTACTTTGAAACCATGACCATGCTTCGCGGCCATCGATCTTTATAAAAATATACTGTTTATTTTTTTATTAAGCACACCCAAATCTGAAAAGTTTCTAAATTTGACATTACTTACGTCAGAAAAGCTTTTTTTGGTTGTTTCTTGAATCTAATGAAAAAATTAAAAATTTTTAATGCTGATAAATTTTTCAAATATTTGGATTTTAAAGCAAAATAAAAAGTCATAAACAATGAAAAATAGAAAAGTAGGATGCTCTGGTCTCTTCCATATAAGTACACAATAGTACAAGCATCTAAAAAATTTATTGACATCATGAGTGGCACAGAAAAGAATGGCAGAGTATGCAAAAAAAAAGCTCTGCTGCTACAAAACTGCTGTCGCTTGTCAATTTGAAACTAGTTCAGGTAGTGTGAACGACCGTATTAAATGAAAAGCTCTTTTTTGTTTAACATGTAAAGCTAAGTCGATTTGAACATGTTAAAAGCATGCTTGTACAAATCGCCAATTCTTAGTAAAAATACAGTCGCGAGCTACCAGGTGCCCGCGAACTACCGGTTGGACACCACTGCTCTAGATTATTTAAAGGCCAAACTTGAGCAAGATTTAAGTGTTTTTTAAAGAAGTCTTTTTAACCGATTTGAACAAAATAGATTTTAAAAATATGATTTTAAAAAAGTGTGGAAAATTAAAGAGCAATCAGCAACATATGGAAAAGGAATATATTTTTCTATCTTATTCATTTATCAACCGAATCGATTTATTCTTTTTTTTTTCTTTTTGTCATAAAAAATAATAATTTTGAAAGATGTGCTTTAAACCAATTTGAATACTTATGACGATTTTTTGAGATAAGATTTAAAAAAGTGTTCAAAACAAAAGAGTAATCAGCAACATATGGAAAGGGACAAGATTTTTACTATATTATTATTTTAACAACCGAATCGATTTTCTTTTTTTTTTTTTGACATGAAAAAATAATAAAAATAACAGAAGAGAATTTCAAATAATACAGTACAAATTATAATATATTAAAAAAAACTTGCATACTTCCAAATTGCAATCATGGTAAATTAAAGTGACTTTTCGCAATCAACTTAAATCTATAAAGCAAAATCAAATTAATCCTTTCAAAAAATTGTATTTTTGAAATAAAAAAAAAACTATCAGCCTTACTAAAAAACTGATATGAAGTTTTAGCGTCAGCTTTTAAATTTAGTAGCAGCTGTAGCCTCTGCTAAGCTTATGCTAAAAAATCTTTTTAGAGCTGGCACTAACTAGAGCCAGCACTAAATTACTTTTTTGGTAAGGCTGTATATTCATACCACTAAGCAACTCTTTATTTAATTAACTTGTTTGTCGAATATTAATTTTATAAATTTTTTTTTTTTTATATAGCAGTCATTAGAAAATGATCTCTGGAAGGCGTACTTTCACATTAATTGTGAACTTTGCTTTTAGGCCAACACTTTGTCAGTTCAATAATAAGGTCTATAATATACGCAGTAAAATATACTGCGCTGACACAGCAACTCAAGAAAAATGCGCTAACTCAATTGCGTCATGTCGTAGTTTAAAACAATATGATTTCTGTATCAGCAATTCGTTAACACCGCAACAAGTTTTTAAGTTGGATATTGCGTTATGAGGTGAGTTGTGTAGCGCATTGAGTGGTGTAGTGAAGTACTTAGCCCCATTTGGCCTCACCTAGAGAGTATAAATGAACCCAAAATAAAAATTCATATTGCTCATAAATTCATTACAAAGCGCCAAATGTAATAATAATTAATATAAGGCTTATCTGAGCGAAGCAATCAGCGTTCGAATGAACAAAGGTAAAAGAACAAGCAAGAAACAACTTGTGTAGCTGCGCTATTGCGTTATTTTTATTAATGCAAGTGTATCAGCGCAGTATCGCAACGCAATGTTGTGTTACCCATGGCTAGTCTACAAGTTACAGAAAGAATAGTTCAATTCAAAAGAAGTTTAATTGTTATGGTGTAAGGAAAAGAACCTTGGTACAAGTCCTTAAAAAAACTGTCAACTTTCTTTAGGTCTTTTCTGCCAATTTGATTATTCAAATTGACGGCTCTAATATGACACTAAAAATATCGAGTACCATATTGAAGCCATAATTCAAAATTTTAAGTCTTTTTAACCAATAAGTGCCATATGGGATCAAACATTATAAATTTTAAAAATTTGATGTTAAAACAAAAATAAGCGGCTCAAGAAACTCCATTAAGTTTTACTTGCATACTTTAAAATTCGGGTCACCTTATTGGATCCCATATTTCAAATTTTTTTAAATTTAACATCAATCTAAAAATAGCAACCTTAAAAAATCCATTACACAACATTTCAGACAGATACAATACTATTTTGAAATTTTGGTCGCCATGTTGGATGCGCCATTTTGAATTTTAAAATTTGAGTATCAAATATAAAATCAGTGAGTCCAAAAACCTCTTTATAAGAACCCTTTTTTTTATACAAATTTTATACAGTTTTATGCTGAAATTTTATTAAACTAAACGCGATGTCGAGGGAAACATGTTTTTTGTTTTTCAACTGTTTCAAACAATTGTTTCCATTGTTCATTGATTTCTTTAGGTACATTTTTTCTACTCGTTATTTCTCAATTCAAATGGAACGTTCATTAGCTAGAAATTATCATAGATCTCTCTGAATTTCACTTGAGTACGAGAAACGTACGTGACGCTCTTTAAAGTTAAATAAATGAATACATATACATTTTTTTGGGGGAACAGGGGACGGACCTTCACATGGCAACGTGTCTGACTGGCTCAACCTGGCGAGGCCAGCATTATTCATGTCGAAATCGTCCCAAGTCGACTCGTAGTGTTCCCTGGGCAACGGCAAACTGGCATCAGGGTCACCTGGTCTTAAGCAGGTTGTGGCATTGGGTTTAAAGCCCATCACTTAAAAAAATATTTCAATGAAAAGTACTACGACTACCGCAAACGAAAAACTGATAATAATTTATGGATATGCACCTGGAATGTCCGAGCTCTTAATTGCGAAGGAGCCTCTCTCCAACTGATTGATATCTTGGAAAGATACAATGCTGATATCACTGCAATCCAAGAAATGCGATGGAAGGAACAGGGTTGCTCTCGGCAAGCATTCTGTGATGTCTACTACAGCGGCCATGCGGAAAAGCACGAGTTTGGGTGCGGATTTGTAGTTGGCAAGAGATTACAGCATCATGTCCAGAGCTTCACTCCTGTGAACGAACGACTTGCCATAATTCGCATCAAAGCTAAATTTTCCCACTTTGCAAAGATACTTTCTACGAGCGCCTTGAAGACGCTTACGAGCGCTGTCCCCGTTACGACATTAAAATTGTGCTTGGTGACTTCAACGCTAAAGTGGGCAAGGAAAACATCTTTGGTCCAACAGTGGCAAAGTTCAGCCTCCACGACAACACATCCGATAACGGAATGAGACTGATTGACTTCGCCGCAGCACGAAGCATGGACGTAAGTAGCACTAGACTCAAGCATCTTAATATTCATAAGGCCACCTGGCTGCTATCCCCTGATCAAAAAAACGCACAACCAAATTCATCACGTTTTGATTGGCGGAAGGCACTCTTCCAGTGTATTAGATGTACGCACGATCTGTGCTAAAATTGACAGTGGTACTAAAATTATCTTGTCGCAGCCAAGATCCGTGCACGTCTGTGCGAAACAAAGAATGTGCGCAATCGTACACAGAAAAAGCTAGACGTTGACTAGCTGCAATCAAAACGGACAGCCGTAGCCTTCGCCACTCGACTCTCACTCCTACTTCAAGAAAGCACTTATCCGATCGACGATATATGCGCGCAGTGGGCACACATCTCCCACTCTATGCGAGCGGCTGCTTAAGAGGTGGCACGACCAAGAGTGTCGCGACGCGACGCCACTGCAGAGAAAGACGCCGCCTACAAAGCCGACCTGCAGTCGGTTGTAACGCGTGCTCCTAAGGAGCGATACAGAGAGAAAAGGAGGGACGAGAGACGTCTTTTCAGGCGGAAAAAAGAGAGGCAGAAAAGCGCGAGTGCGAGAAGATTGAGATGTATGGTGACAGGAACGAAACACAAAAATTTTAAAACCGGGGCCACATCCTGCAAGGGTGAAAACGAATATCTAGTGACAGATACCCAGAGAATACTGACGTTTTGGAGGCAACACTTCTATAGTCTTCTGAATGGCGATAATGACAACAATCCCGCCAAAAGAGATGATATCCCAATTATGGATGGCAGCGTTGAAGTTCCGCTGCCCTACTATAATGAAGTCTTGACAGCAATAACACGGCTTAAGAACAAAAAAGCCGCGGGAGCCGATGGTTTATCCGCTGAGCTGTTTAAAAACGAAGGCGAAGCTCTATTTAAATGCATTCACATGCTGCAAACGATTGGAACCTAAGTGTACTCTGCCCAATCCACAAGAAAGGCGATCCCACTATTTGTGCCAACTACCGTGGGATAAGTCTTCTAAATATCGCATGTAGTGAAAGAGTGAAGCCCTTCGTAAACCTACTGATTGGGCCTTATCAGTGTGGCTTCAGGCCTGGAAAATCTACCACCGACCAAATATTCACGCTACTACAAATCTGGGAAAAATACCCTAGAGAAACAAATCGACACCCACAATCTTTTTGTCGATCACAAAGCCGCCTTCGACAGTCCATTAAGGAATCACCTATACTCCACCATGTCTGAATTTAGTATACCACCAAAACTAATCCGTCTATACAGGATGACACTGAGCAGAACAGAAGCAGTTAAAATCGGGAAGGATCTCTTCCCACCAATTTGCTACCAAACGAGGGTTCAGACAAGTAGTTTCTTTATTGTGCGACTTTTTTTAATCTAATTATGGATAAGATCATTCGAGCCGCTGATCTGAGACAAAGCGGCACAATATTCTATGAGTATTATGCTACTAGCATATGATGATGATATTGATATCATTGGCCATAACACACGCGCAGTAAGTGCAGCATTGTCCAAATTAGAAAAAGATTCGAGTCGCATGGCTCTGGGAGTAAACGCAGATAAAACGAAATATCTGGTGTCAAGAAACAAACAGTCCCAGCGTATTGGCACCCACGTCACTGTTGACAACACCTCGTTCGAGGTTGTAAAGGACTTCGTCTGCCACGGATCCAGCATGAACTCCACCAACGATATCAGTAGAGAGATAAAACGAGGGATAACTCTTACCAACCGCTGTTACTTTGGGCTCAATAGGCAATTGAGAAGCAGAACCCTCTCTCGACGAACAAAATTCACACTCTATAAATCACTAATCATGCCCGTCTTGTTATATGCAGCACAAACCTGGACGTTGAACAGCTCTGATGAAAAGACTTTGGGAGCGTTCGAGAGAAAGATCCTTCGTAAAATCTACGGACCAATCTGCGTTAATGGCGAGTACCGAATACGATGGAACGTTGAGCTGTATGAGCTATACGCCGACATCAACTTAGTAAAGCGCATAAAAATCGAGCGGCTTCGCTGGCTGGGTCATGTTGAGCGGATGAAAGACGACGCTCCAGCAAAGAAAATATTCGATTCGGTACCCAGCGGCGGTCAACGCAGAAGAGGACGAGCGCATCTCCGTTGGAAGGACCAAGTAGAGGACAACCTGACGACACTTGGAGCTTCCAACTGGCGCCAGCAAGCGCAAAATAAAAATGGCTGGCGGAAATTCTTACAACAGGCAAAAACCGACTTGCGGTTGTAAGCGCCACCCAAGTAAGTAAGTAGTATACACTTTTTTGAAAGATTTTCTTCAGAATTTCATAGAATGGCTGGAAAGGTATATTCTCGGTGCATCAAATATATTTTTATACTCCCACGGTTTCTTTTACAGCCACGATTTAATGAGTAAAAATGCAAAAAACGACAAAATTGTATATGCCTAGTAATACTACTACGGTTTTCTGTTTAAAGGCCTCTTGCCAGCTTTTAAGTAATGAGTCAAGTAAAATGTTCTTTATATTAAGAAAGTATTTTTGACAGCACACAAAAATAAAATAATTTTATTTGAATGAAATATATAACATTTCGTTGGAAAAACGAGCTTCAGGGAAATTTCTCTCTGTCCTGTCTTTCAATCAGGGTTGGCTGGGACAAAAGCTACATATTGCAGTTAAGCAATAGGATTAATCTTATTACACTTACTTACAGTGTCAGCTTTTCAGTTCGTATCAACGGGATACGCTTGATACGAAGTTGGGAAATGTGCTACGCTGTTAAAAAACTCTGTGTAAATATATACCTAACGAAACGTTCTTGCATTCTATGTCCAGATTCATTTAAAAGTACTCTCTTTTCAAGATTGGGTACAAATGCAATTGACTTGCGGGCGAGTTAAGTATTTTGGATGGGAAAAGGTAGATCAAATGTTGTATATCCTTTTACCACAATACGACTTTGGTACTGTCTGACAGTAGTTGTCCCGTTATTCTTCTATTAAAAAGCCCGAATCGTGGTGCTGACAGTTTCCTTATAAGCAATCGTCAGCTTGCTGAAAATGGTTATAAAACCGAATATTTTTTGCGTATACTTTTCTTGTACTTGAGTGGAGTTCCATTATTTTTCGTGAAGGACAACGTGGGTATACAGCAGTTAGTCATAGTAGAAATTAAATAGATGAGGTATGGCCTATGGTATGAATTTATGGATTTTTTTTGTTCGACCCTTAAACATGCCGCTATAATTCTACTCCTCTGATCATCCCAGCAAAACATTCCATAAGCCATAAAAAGTTGTTTAATGGGCCTATACAGATGTTGGTCATCAATATTGTAACTTTTAGGTAACCAAATTTGCTTGAAGAAACAATGTGAAGAGGATATAACTGTTTCTTGTTACTGATTATTGCCGTTATTCGGGGTTGTTGTAGAAACCAATAGCTCTTGGAATCAGAATTGAAACCTACAAATATTTCGCTTAGGTGTCATGGATACTGTTTTAAATGTGTAAATGGATACTAAAAGCAAATAAAGAGATATTTTTCAACATTCGTAATTGTCACCGATAATGCCATGATTACAAAAAGGAACTATAAAGGATTTATGAATTAATTTTGAATATATTATGTACGAGTACGTATAAAATGCAACAGAAAAATAGATGTGTAAAAATATCCTAAGAGCAAGTGAGAAGTACAAAAGCGTGTATGTATAGAAGATATGCAGTTTATAAAGATATATAGTAGTAGTTATAGTTTATATGGGTGTATGTTGATAAAGAAGTGATAACTTATAATTTAACGCGCTATAAATTTTAAAAATATTCAAATTTAATAATGATTATAATGAAAAATATATATTTACTCTTCGGTATGGTTTTAGTTCCTCCGCAAGTAGATGATGTATTTTAGCATCAGTCAAATCCTTTTTCGATGGATTATAATCCAGCTCATGCATGTCCAGATTGCGTGATATATTATTGTCTAGATTGGTTAAGCTTGGACTGCGTCGAAGAGTAAAGAAAAAGTTGTGTTTAGAAAAGAGATTCAATAATATATGAGTAAAGTGAGTGTCAGAGAGTTTAGCAAGCTAAGAAATACTGAACTTGAAGTGTAGCATACTAAGTTTAAGGGAAAAGCAAAAGCTACTTAAATTTAAGTTAAAATACCATACACTATAATAGGTAAACTCAAAAAAATTTTAAAATATTTAAGAAACTTGTAAGATTTTCAATTTTATATTTATAAAATACATAATAAAGGCTATGATTAAAATAAAAATAATGTTTCAATTTTATCTAATAACTTTAAGCTTAGTTTTAGGCTCAAATACTAAGAGAAGAATAATATTTTCAACTGTGGACACGCTTACTTTTAAGTTTTAACTTTTAAAAAAGTTCAGTATTTCGCAGTAAGAATTTGCTTATATACAAAAAGCTGTTGTTTTTGTTTTTTTCTTAAGGTTACAACATCAAAAAAGCTTTGCTTTATACTCTTTAAAGACGAGCTTTAAGGTGGGTTCACTGACCACCTTCCGCATGTTGAGCAAGTTTTGTTTATATAGAGTTTCTGCGCTCTATCTCTCTCCCCACACAATGTGAGAGTAACAAGAATTTATTGCACGGTCGTTGACAAGAATGATAGAAACAAGATTACGCGTTCCGCAGTCCCGTTACCTAGCGCTCTCTTTCTTATTTGACTGAATGACGTCATTCATTGCGTTTGCATTTCTCTTTCTTATTTGACTGAATGACGTCATTCATTGCGTTTGCATTTCAAAAACGAATGCAACTATGCGATCTCTTAGACAAATTCAACTAATTGAAAATAAATTATTGTATGAAAGTGAAGTAAGAAGAGAGTGCGTGTTAAAAAAGTATATTTTAATTATAAATTGACTAAGATTTCTTTTAAACGCCGTCAGCGGAAATCTTGAGCCAGACGAAGAAAAGACGAAGAGATGAAAGAACTTGACCCTTTGACATGGCTTGGAAAATTTTGCCGGATATATTTGTTATACACTTAAGAATGTTGAAATTATTTATGTCCAGCTTAGTAATGACCGCACATATACGTGGGTGAATCATTTACCTGAGAGTAGTTGTCAAAACCTTCAGATTTTTTAATTAAAAATTTCAACCACTTCAAAAATATTTTCCAGGCAATGAATGGAAACAGTTTGCTTATTTCTAATGATTATCTAAAGAAACACATTGAACAAACTTCTAATATTGATAGCGATATTCAAATGAAAAAACTACACGCAGAGAAAAAATATGTTTATATATGTTTGGGTTCAAAAACAAAATATTCAGAGGGAACCACCTAATGATTAAGAACTTTCCTTCAATAGCATTATTTTTCGATATAAGAAGATATTAGTTGTGTCCAACATTAATATAATTGCTTTATAAATAAAACGAACATTTACATTAATATGCTTGTCACAATATAGAATTGTGTGTTTCTACCCAATAAAAATATATTTGCATCACTGTTAAGCTCGAAAAGAACAGAACTCAACAAATTTAAAACAAGCAGAACTCCTTTCTTTTATGTGTTCGCCTAGACATACATATATCTGTTTCTTTTGCACTTGCACGAAAAGCTTTATGCGCTTGCTTTTAACAGTTGCCAAGTCTTGGCGTCATTTTCAAACGTGTTAAAAAGTTTAGCTCTTGTGAAAAGTGTTTCTGAAAATGTTTGTTTAAATTAAAAGTGTTTGTGTTTTCAAATTAATAAAATAAAAAAAACAATATAAAAGAAAAATAAGGCGGTTCAGCAGTAAAAATAGGTGAGTTTTGAAACAACTTTGCTGATACAGCTGAAAATGTGTGCTTATAAAAATTATTGTAATGCCGGATAAACAATATGATTACTTCTCAAAATAATTAAATCCGAGAAAAACTTATTTACTGTTTTCTAAACATATTTTGTTTGCTTCAAACTAACAATTACTTCTAAGCAAATATTTTGTAATCACAGTGAAAAACTTTTGGCATTTCTTTTGCTAAAATATGTTTCCAAGTTAATATAGTGTAGTCATCGGTAAATATATTATGTTGTTCCTTATTATCGTTTTGAAAATAATTGCTTGACTGCAATTAAATTATGTATTCTCCAATTAATATATATTTGTCCGTGAATATTTAATGTTATTATAATGACTAAATTATATTTCCAAGCAAACAAATAGTAATACACTAAAAGTGTTCTCAGCCCATTTATAATTACAATATATTTATATGAAAACATATTTTCTTTAAAACAAATTATATTGTTTTTAAATTCAAACAACAAGTGCTAAGGTACAATTAAGTAATGTTAAGATGCAAATATATAAATAAAGAAAAATTGCATTAATTAATCATATTATATGTGGAACCAATTATGACTACTTATGTACTTCCTGCAAATTATGTTTGGGAAGGCCTATTATTTTTCAGCGTGTATTTTTCCGAACTAGCATGTGTTTTTGTATACAAAAACTGAACCGTAAAAAGAAAAAACTCTTGTAAAGTATAGAACAAATTAAATAATGTTATGAATAAATAAATAATATTAAAATTTGTTCGTTTTAAAAAGCCACAAACCATTATTTCTTTAAAAATTACATAGAAAAGTATGACATAGTATGTATTTAAATACATGCAGTGAATATCACTGGGTACGTCATGCGCTCTCTCTCTCTCTCTTTTGCCATACGCATAATCTAGTTTCTATAACACTTGAGGTGGTCAGTGAATTCACCTTAAGAGTGAGCAAAGCTTTTTTCCACACAACATATACGAGAGTTGGTTTATATACTATATATAATTTTGACTACAAACTAAATAAAGCTAGAAAAGAATAAGTAAACGAATTTTAGAAGTTTTGGTGCAATTTTGTTCTAGGTTTTTTTTTTGTATTGCATACACATGTTTTTGTTTTGTAAGAAATTTTGAAAATTATATAAGTGACAGTATCAGAAAAAGGGGTAGATTTTATATAAAATTTCACATCAAAGAGCTATAAAATATTAAGAGAAGATTTGTTAAATAAAAAATTTTTTGCTAAGAAGTTAGTTAGTAAATTTAAGAAAGTTATTAAATGTTAAATACAAATTATTTCCAAATAGTTTTGGTGTAGTTGTTGGTTTATATTAGTGTGTTACACAAATAGAGAAAACGTTACAAAGTAAGGGCATGCAGCTAAATCAGCATTCAGCGCTTTTCGTTGTAGAATCGAACTAAAAGAAAGATATAAAATAGTTTTTTTTTTAGCTAACAAATATTTTACAAACAGTTACAAGACAGTTTTTAGAAAAAAAGTAGAGCGGTAACAACAGATAATGGAAGTAATTTTTTGTTCTTGTTGTTGTTGTAGTAATTGTTATTTTTTTTTTTTTTGTCACATGCATGTGTGTTATTGTGTATCTTGAGTTTAAAAACCATTGTGGGAGCTCCAAAAATTCGTTTACCATGTGGTGTAAATAGTTGGTGGTTCCCACCTTCCACCAATACAATTATTGGTGTAATTTCTGAAGAGAGCGCTCATCGACTCTGTTCCAGTTATTTGACCAATTGTTGAGGGATTGCGTCGCATCACTTCCATGGCATCGCGCATAGTAAGTTTCGAATACGTTTCGATAATTTTCGGTTCAGCACCCTGTAAAAATGAGAAGGACAAAGAAGTTATTTAAATTCATAAGAAAAGTTCTTCATATTAATTTGAGTAGATATTGTAATAATAATTTTGATTATAAAAATAACTATGATTGTAATTGCGATTGTAATTGTAATGGAAATTATAATTTTTATTTCAACTGTACTTGAACTTTTACTTGTAGCTGTATTTGAAATTTAAATAGAAATTGCAATTTAATTTGTAATTGAATTAATGGTAATTGTAATGTCAATGGTAATGGTTATTATCATTGAAATGTTAATTGTATTTGTATTTTTAATTGTAACCGTTATGGTAATTCTGATGTTTTTTTTTTGTGTACTTAAATAAAATGTGAATTGTAATTGAAATTCAAATTATATTGGCAATGGTAATTGCAATTTTTGATGTAATTGTGCTTGAAATTGTATTGTATTTACTATTATTACTATTTAACTTAAACATGCAATTAAACTTAAACTTTGACTTACACTTAAACATAAACTTAAACTCTAACTGTAATTTGAACTTTGATTTCGACTTTTACCTTAACTTTGACTTTAATGAACTTTAACATTAACTTAAACTCTTACTCTAATTCTAACTCAAACTCAAACTCTAACTCTAAGCCTTCCTTTGATTTTAACTTTGGGGCTGTTCGTAAATTACTGAACACGTTTAGAGGGGGGAAAGGGGTCGAGCATTTGTAGTGGGGGGGAGGTAGGTATATTATGCGTTAGTTACGTCACAGCAAAATTTTTTAATACAGTTTTAAAAATTTTAAATTTTATTAAAATTTAGTTTTATTGGTAAGAGCAAGTAAAAGCAGCAAACGGAGCTAAAGTAATGTTTTTTTGCTGAACTGAAGTGAGAGTTGAGCTGCCCGACACTGCTTACTTTAAACCTGTGGCGGACAGCTCTGCACACTTGAGATTGTGTTAGTGCAGTAAAATACCATCTAGTACTTTAAATCACAATAAGTCTTTTAACGGTCATGATTTCCTACATGAATGGTAGCTAATGAATTCTAGTACCCAGGGTAATGCAGTAGGTAATGAAATACATTAGTTTTATTTTTCATGTAACGTGAGCAGTAACTTATGAAATAGCTAGTGAATGGTAATGCAGAGAGTAAGGGAATTATTACCGTCTATGACATCTCCGTGTTAAATTCATGAGTGAAATACATTGTGGTGGTTTCCAATAATTAGTGAGCTCACTAATTCGCCGAACTGATGGGTATGTATTCCTCTCACGTACAGAACGATCAAAGCTTCGGTGTTCAAGCGAACGTCAAGCAGATAGGATCTACGCATAAGAGTTCTTTGAATGCATGACGAAAAGTTGTGAGATTTCACACTGGATAAAATTTTATGTTTGGAAGTTTGTATGAGCAAAATTTTTAATATTTAGAAGGCGCCATTGTGTGTCATAAAAATACATAACAATAATATTAAAATACATAACAGTTTGCATGGCCAATATAAATTAATTGTAGGATATGCGAGAAAGAAATGATTTAAAAGCGGCTTGGCCACATAATATTGATTTTGATTCAAATATTAACACTTTTCACTATTCGTCTGCCTTTTTACATGTCCGTTTGCATGTACTATTTGCACTTCACATTATATTCATACACATTATCCGTCTGCCGGTCTGTTTATTTTGATTGTCCATCCACTACACATCTAATTAATTTAGCAATTTAAATCAAACCACACAAAAAAAAATCACCCTATGGCTCTAAGGATTTCTGCAAGAAACGCTTTAGCACTACTTTGTTTTCAGTGTGAGCTTTATAGCGCTTATTATTACCCTATAGGAACAAACTAACTTGTTTTTAAAAACAACTAATTATAAGTCATTTAAAATAAAGCAGTATATGAACTACTTTGAATTATATTAAGGCGGCAATTACTCTTATTTTGACATGTATTAATTGCAAATTTTTATTAGATTACAAGTTTATATATATATAACCATGTTATTTCATCAAATATTATTAACTTTAGGCCATCAGGCAATTGGTTATTTTAAAGTAATTAAAAAAATAATTTAAATATAACTAATTTAACAAGTAGTTGAAAATATATGCAGACGAAAGTCAATTGACTTATTTAGCGGACATCGCCATACAAAATATGTTAGTTCATTCTATGGAAAAAACTCAGAATTTCAACTAGTTGTGGTTGACAAAAAACTACTTTATCAACTACTTTTAAATTAGTTGATTTTCCTACAGGGTATATACTCAAGATGAGAGAGTATAGGTGTGCAAAGCTGCCCGTCACTGCTCTAAAGCAATCATCGAAAACAGCTGTTATAACTTCACCTTCAAAGCGAACATCAAAGTGTTATAAAAAACTTAAACAAACATAACAATTTTCACAATTGTTGAACATTAAAGTTATAACGAATTGCCACTGGTTTGTGTTCTTGTTAACGTCAGAAAAGTTTTCATTTGTGTTTAGCTGTGTTCACATTGTCACATTTTTCATCAAATTGTTGGTCAGTCACAATAGAAAACGAGAAATATCCATAACAATAAACTTATGAAAAATATAATAGGACGTTCACACCTAAGCCAAATGAGCAAATTTTAATATCTCATTTAAAAGTGTTCGCACTTATTGAATCCCATTTTGTTTGACGGTTGTTTTTGTTTTATCATAAATTGTTTACTTAAATTTTCCTGTGCCGACAATTTGTTTTCGACATTTTGCTTCGAAGGGTATGTTCACCAAACAGTTTAATTGGCTCAAAGCTATGTTTAATATGAAATACGTTAAATTTATCTCATTTGCTACTCATTTCAGTGAAATGAGTTAGAAATTTAAATTAGAATTTGTATGGGAAATGAGTCTCATTTGTGATTTTTGACCGAAATGAGCAAATTAGCTCAGGTGTGAACGTACTATAACGTGTTCTTTGCTTTTTTTCATAACAAACTGCTAAATTAGTATAAGAAAAAATAAAATATTTAAAAAATACAAGTGTGACGGTACGTCGGTTGCGGGGAAGACTTTGTTACGAAGTGTGACATAGGGGAAGGGGGGAGGGGTCTGAAATTGGCCAAAAAACATGTTACGTAATTTATGAACAGCCCCTTTGCCCTTGACTTTGACTTTAGCCTTAACTTTAACTTTAACTTTAACTTTAACTTTAACTTCAACTTTAACTTTAACTTTAGCTTTAACTTTATTTTTAACTTTTACTTTAACTTTGACTTCAACTTTTAGCCCTAACTGTAACTATAACCCTAATTCAAATTAAAACTCTTACTCCAACTCTTACTCTAATAACTCTAGCTCTTGACTTTTTGATGTTGATTTTGACTTTGATTTTGAGTTTGACGTTAACTTAACTTTTACTTTAACTTTTATTTTAACTTCCTTCTTTACACTCAATTTAAATTTAAGCGCTTAAATTTTCTCATATCTCTCTTATTACAGTTTTCTCCACATTCATGCTTTTCTGTGCGTGTTTTCGTGATGTAAGCTCAGCAATATAAATAATACCTTAAAGCGGGTGACAATATGGCGCCAAGAGTAAGTCTGCACGCACTCCGAGTCATCAGCACTCAACTTTAATGCATAAGCTTTTATAACAACTGTGCTGTTGTTTTGTTGAAAACAATTCAAATATTGACTAAAGCAACTTTTGTGTCGCTTTGTTTCGCATTATTTTCTCCCATGAGTTTAAAATTTTATTTGCCAAAAACTTGTTGGGAAAGTTTTAGTGACCTTGACTTCACTTGTTTTTTTTTTTTGAGCCTAATAGACAACACTTTAAAAGTCATTTAAAAACCATAGCCAATGAGTCATAAGCAAGTTGAAAAATACACAAGAAAAAACAAAATAAAAACAAAAACAATTGATATGCTGTCTACTTACCTTCAAGTCCCTGATGAGCAGTGGACGAATAAAACGGTTGTCAAATCGTTTAAACTTATCACGCACATTATAGTTGCCAGTTTTTCCAACAATGTCCTCTATGCCGGCCATCAAATGGTCCATAAACTAAATGGTGGAAGAGGGGGGGAAAAAGAAATGTTAGAAATAAAATTATATAGACGCAGTATTTTTGGGAAAACTTATTTCCTTATTTAAATTTTATACTATTTAAATTTGTTAATAAGAAATATTAAAAATAAACGATATAATAACATTCCGGTTTTACCCAGATAAATTGCAGATGCTTCCTAAAGTCTTAATATTTATTTAATTTGTAATTTGAACAAAAAAAAAATTGTCATTTATAATAACAATTCTTCCACATTAGCTTTCGGTTAAACCAATCAATATGAAAATTTAGAAAATTTTATCAAAGGTCCCATGTATTTGTCAAAAGAAAAACAACCAGTTTTAATATATGAATTTTCTGTGATACAAATTTAACGGAACGGAAGAACCCAGCTGATGAATTAATTTTTCTGGTTAATAATATTCACTTATGCCGTGGTTATGCTAGGCAAACATGTTTGGTGAGCTTTTTTTGTTGTTAATGTTTTACGCATAAAATGAAGAATAAGCTTTTCTCTCGTGCTGTTAAACACTAACAACAAAAAAGCTCATCAAGCATGTTTGCCTAGCAAAACCATGGCATTAGAGAAAATATTAGCATTTCTTGCATTATTTGCCAAACCTTTTTTTTTTCTCTAAAACTAGTTTTTTGTCCATCTTACCCTCTCGTGTATCCGCTCGTTCATTGTCGGCTTACGCTTGCTCGCACGTTTAACATTCAAGAACTTAACCAAAGGTTTTATCGTGATGCCCTGTACAAATACTGTAAAATAGATGACAGCAATTGTTGTTGTCACAAACATATCCTTCTGCTTAACAACACGTTCATCGACCAGCAGAACTAGAGCAAAAGCAACAGCACCACGCAGGCCGCCATACGACATGACAAACTGATCAACACGTGACAATTTATGTAGACGAAAACGATTGGCAATCGCTGTAAGAATGATAACACCTACAAGCATGGGGGATGAAAGTGATACGAAAAATATATTAATTAATAAATAAAAGTAAGGGAAGAGAGCGGGTGGCTGGGGGATACTACTTACCAATAACTCTGAATACGGAACAGAAAATTATAGTCAGTAGGACGTAAGCCGTATTCCAAACATGATTATTATTCACAGTCGCAACACCCAAGAACATGAAGATAATCGTCTCCGATGAACTTGATAACATTTTCAGTGCATATTTAACAGTTGTGTGCGATTTTATAGATATATTCGATTCCACATAATTTTTCATTGTTATGCCACAGAATGTGATGCTGAAGGAGTAAAACAACAAAAACACAGTATAGAGTGAGGTGAATGAAAGAATAAATAAGGGGGAGTATGATACAATAAATGCTTATAAAAAAGCAGTTATTGTGTCATGCAAAACAACGTGACTAACTTATATGCCGTATATACAATATTGACGAAGGGCGTTCTCACATTTTTTACTCAGCATATGACAAATTATTAAAATGCAATTAATACAAAATCTGTCAATATGTATGAAATAAGCCCAGCTCTGTTGTATTTTGAACTAAAAAGAAAATGTTATATGTAATGTGCCCGCTATGTGCTATCATGTGCTGCAAAAAATGTATTTCTATGATTATGATTACTATGAGCTGATGATCTTTTATAGAAAAACTAACCCAGCTTTAGGAATTTGTAGATTGTGCTGCATTGTGCCCGGGTTGTGCTACAAAGTGTGATTAAGAAATTAGCTCTAATGGTAGATAAAAGCATATTTTGGGCAAAACTTTGTAAATTGCAGCTCAGAAATCAACGTTGACATCTTGGAAAAATATGTTTAAACTCTAAGTATATGGCATATTGTAATTATGCAATTAATACGAGATCTGTCAATGTGCATGAAGTAAGCCCTGCTCTTTTAGATTTTGAATTAAAAAGAAAATGTGGTGTAGTGTGTCTAAAATGTACTATCATGTGCAGAAAAAATGTATTCCTATGATTACGATTTTTATAAGTTGATGAATTTTTTATAGGAAAACTAATGCAGTTTAAGGAATTTTTGTAGATTGTGCTGCATTGTGCTCGGGTTGTGCTATAAAGTGTGGTTAAAAAATTAACTGCAAAGGTAAATAAAAGCATATTCTAAGCAAGATAGAAATCAACGCGTGTATCTTGAAAAAAAATATGTTACAGCTCTTAAAATTAGCAAAATGGCTAATTTTTTAAACTCTCAACGATACTTTGTAGCACAAAGTGAGCACATGGCAGCACAATTTTCAAATTCAACATAAAAGAGCATCTCATGAAAATCGTACGCTAATCTTCACAATTTTGTGTGCGGTACATAAGGTATATTGTTGTGCATATTTATACCCCAGCACGTACTGCGTAAGGGGTGTATTAACTTTGTCATTCCGTTTGTAACGCCAATAAGGAGGCGTGGCAGGGTATATATTTTTGATCAGCATCACCACCTGAGTCGATTTCTGTTCGTCCGCCTCTCTGTCCATCTGTGGACCAGAGAACTGCAACGAGTCGCTTTTTTAGCACTCAAAGTATACCCATAAAAAAAATGTATAAATCAATATTCAACCCTGAACACATGCTTCTCATATTCCATCCACTCTCACAAGCATGCGTGCAAGGCACATGAAGTACGTGAGAGTCAGCGTACTAGAGAATCTAAACCGTTTGAATACTAAATACTTTAAATAGTTTTGCTCAATGTGTTCAAAATCTTCGAAAAACTAGAAATAGTGCCATATCTCGAAGGGGAAGCAAAATAGGTAAAAATTAACCATCTTTTGGGGCTTTCTAAGGGGGGAAACATTTCTGAGACGCACAAAAAGAGGGGACTATCATCCCCCATTTTCCACATTTTTAGGGGAAACGTCGAAACACGTGTTTTACTGTCTACTGTAAGTGGAATTGGAAGCCCAACACATATTTCGGCCCCCCTTAAAATATAGCAAATGGGAGCAGATAGACCCCTCTATTTATGTTCGGATTCGGTGACCTATTTTTACCTAGTGTTCACTCAAACAAAGCTCAAAAAAAACGAGAGCCCTAATATATACTTTTTATAGAACTATTGGAGACATTATATTAAATTTCCGGCTGGGTACACCCTCAAACAACGTTGTGCGTCATGCCAGCATTGTGTCACAGCAGCGAAGAGTCACTCAAAGATCATTTGCATCCAAAGTACTTATTATACTCATACTCCTAACACTCTCTTTTGCAAGAGTATGTGTATAATTTATATTCAATTCTACGATATTGATTTGAGTATTTATGGATATGATGAATATTTTCAAGAGTATGCATGCGTATAAGTACAGAGAAATTATGGGTATACGATAAGTATACTCAAAGTATGAATCACTCATTGCAGATCTCTGCTGTGGACACGATTAAAGCCGTAATTGTAAAGCCATTGCGATGAAATTAAAAATATAAGCGTCTTTTGAAAAAATTCAGATCAAGTTCATGAAAACTTCCCATACAGAGTGAGTTTATTTATACAGTAAAATCTCTTAAAAAACCACAAAAATTAAAGAAATGCCTTCAAATTTTGCACGTAAGTTTTGATCTTCAATATCCTCTTCAAAATCCTGACTATGGCATTTGAAAGATCAGATGAAAAAACCGCGCCTACTTCCTATACAAAGTGACTTTATATTAACCGTAAAATATTTTCAAAATCTGCTCAAATTAAAGAAAGGTCTTGAAATTTTCATAGGCTTTGATTTTTAATGTAGACCATCACTATGATATTATTAAAAATTGGATGAAAACTACGCCTACCTCCCAAAGTGATGTCATCAAAATGGTAAAACTTTTGTAAATATATAAAACTGAATGTCACCGAGTCTGTCGTTGTTAAAGACTTCGAATATATATCAATACGGTCGCGGGGGTATTTTAGCTTCGGTATCCTGCCGAAGCTCCATTCCTTACTAGTTTTCTCTAACTTCATGCCCATAATTTGGGAAAGTTTTGAGGCTACTAAGGATATTTTTGGAATACGGATACGTATAATAATGTTTAAAACTATTGATAATAAAGAATACTTACGCCAGTATACCGCTCATGTGGAATATTTCCGCATTTAAATAGGCTAAATAAGCCATAACAAAGATAAAAATTGGCTCAATCACACGTACATGATCGGTAAAGCGGGTCACCAGACCGGTAAGGAAGCCCCAAATAATACCTGAAAAATGCAATACAATATAAGTGATACATGATGATAAGATGGGATGAATGGGGAAAAAGTAATAATTGATCAGTGTGACATACTCACCAATAACAGTGCCTCCGATGGCAACCACAAAGAAGGAACCAACACCGCTGGCAATATCTTGCGCTATAATATCGGATATACCGATTTCGTTGTAAACTTCCATCATATGGTACATGACGACCTAAAGTATAATGAAGGTTAGAAATATTGAAATGCTTTTTAGATGATATGTTTTCAGACAATTCATAAAATGTTCCATATATCACTGTTTCCCAAACTCCCCCTCCCCCCTTCCCCCCTTTCCCCTAGCAAAATTAGCAATCTTTTGTTATAAACGCTACATATCCGTGAACAAATTATCTCACTTAATTGTGAATATGTAAAACTCAATTATTTCTTATCAAAATGCATATTTGAAAAAAAAATTTCTCATACTTAGCATATCTATGAATGATTCAGTATGATTGCATGAGAAGAAATTTATTGGTTTAACTACAAAATTGTTAGAATTTATTCAAGTATTAATAAGTATTTTATGCATTCACACGCTGATTCATGCAATATTTTTTAGCGATAAAACTGAAATTAATTAACAAATAATTTAATTAATACGATTTAATCGTTGTGGGCATAACACAAAGTGATGATTGCAGGCAGTTTATTGAGCAATTTTTCATTAAAAAAAAACTTAGCTATTGAAATGGTAATTAATAAGAAGTATTTAAATTTTTACAGAAAATGGCCTATTAGCTGTTAGACGAAAAACTTGAACTCCTGCCTACATTTATAAAAAATATCAATACATACCGTTACGGCATCGTTCAGCAAGGATTCACCAAAGACAACTATATACAATATTTCATTGACATGAATTTCCTCGAAGACTGCGAGCACTGCTACAGGATCAACAGCCGATATGAGGGAGGCAAACAAAAAGGTATCAAGTAATTTTGGTGTATTTTCGGGTGCACCAAAAATACCAGAAAGGCCACAAGCGTACAAGGAACCACCTGAAAAAAAAAACAGAAGAAAATTATTACTAAAAATGATAATAATATAGTTGGTTTTTGTTAAGATTATGCTCATTAAAATTTCATCATGTTTTTTTTTAATTATAACGAATAACTGTTTTCTTTTATAGTATGTATTCATTTCTGACAAAATTCTCGATTAATGAAAAAAAATTTTCGCTAATGTATATAAAAAGTATTCAATAATTAAAAACAAAGTTATATAACGGATGTCCCAAAAGTCACTGACATTTTAATTTTTTGATAAAACGTATTGTTTTGTTGTTTGTGAGTTTTTATTGAATTATGATACAAAGAATAGACGTAGAGATTATTGATGTAACATAATATCGATCAAATGGCCGCCTTGATTCTGCTTGCACACGTGAGCCCATTCAATGAAATTGTTCATGACATTCTGGCGTCAAAACGCATGATATCGGTGGTCAATTGACTTTACCTCACATTGTTGATTTCGAGAAAAACGAAAAATTAATAAAAAAATTTTTGGACTCCGTTATTCAAACACAATTTAAATTTGCGTCATTTTTTTAATAAAAAAGGTATTGCGATAGGGGTGAGGAACAAATATCATTACGCCTTTTCTCCACCTCGCAATGTGATTTGAAATAAAAGTTGTATATATTTTTTATTATTTAAACGAATGAACGAATCAAAACAAAAGGTTTCATTTAAATTTAAAAAAAAAATATTTACTATTCATTAAAAATTATATACAAAGAAAAAGTAAATTAATATTCGTTTTCGATTCTGTTTTGGATGCTGAACGTGCGACTTCCCCTTTGTCTCTTTAAAATGCAAATAATTGTGAATAAATAAAAACAACAATAAATGAATGTAAACAATAAATAGTTATATCAAGTTAAACAATTTTATTATTATTATTAACTTATTAACATACTCTTCTTAATCTGTATTACACACATTTGCTGCAGTTTTCATTTCTTAAAACTTAATTGCAATAAAGCAATAATATAACTTACGTATGATTGAAAACAAAAACACAAATAAAAGTAACAAATGAGTTTTAACGATTTCTATTGTCGATTCTTACGTGCCAGTACAATTCAGTATTGAGGTTACCCAGTCGAAAAGTAGGCGAGCACTTCTCTAAAGCGATCTATCTTTTCTAATTGCCTCAAGTATTAAAAAAGGGCACTAATACCTTAGGAGATGGACATGGCATCTGCTAAGCGATGTGTTGGAAATAAAATGCGAAAAATGCTAAAGTAAAAACAAAATAAAATTGGAAACCATCTATATACATATCGACATCCGTATCCTTTCTTCATTGCCAAAAGAAGGTACTCGGATTCTTGACTAATCACTTCTTACGTGCTCGAAGATGGGACGAAGGGGTTAATACACCCTACGAAGCAGCTCCATACAAAAAAAGATACGGAAATGGAAGTGAAGGGGTATGATAGCCGAGTCTTAAGGGATGCTTCTTGGCACATTCTTTAAGACTCGGCGATCATACCCCTTCACTTCCAACTCCCTATCTTTTTTTGTATGGAGCTGCTAAGTAGGGTGTAACATATTAATCCCTTCGTCCCATCTTCGAGCACGTAAGATGTGATTAGTCAAGAATCCAAGTATCTTCTTTTGGCAATGAAAGAAGGATACGAATGTCATTATAGAGATAGATTTTTTCCAATTTTATTTTGCTTTTACTTTGGCATTTTTCGCATTTTATTTCCAACACATCGCTTTGCAGCTGCCGTGTTCATCTCCTAAGGTATTAGTGCCTTTTTTTAGTACTTGAGGCAATAAGAAAAGATAGATAGCTTTAGAGACGTGCTTGCCTACTTGCCGACTGGGTATTTAATAGAAGAGACACAGAGAGAGAGGGAGAGGGAGAGAGAAAGGGAGAGGGTGAGAGAGAGGGAGAGAGAGAGGGAGAGAGACAGAGAGAGTTGCGCATTCTAGCCTGCTCGTTTTTAGTCTGATCGATAATCTCACTCATACACACACAACATATGTATCACACATAGTTACGTAACGATTTCTACGAAGTCACTCCACCCACAAGCCTCGTTAAAGAACTTCGTTCCAAAAAATATTCTTTTATGTTAAGATACTCGTACTCGTACATACCATTTTATCGAACCTTATTCACAGGACTGACACAAAATAATAGATCCTAATTACAAAGTTATCTATTCGAAATACAGAGTTATCATTACTGATATCATTGGATATTCAAATTAAACTGGCCCAAAAACAAGCAAAACATTGATTGTTTTCATGGGGTAACCAGGATTTTGTTCAGGGGAGAGAAAAATTATTTTTTTCATGTGACTGATAACTAATTAAGAATGTGTAGCAGAAAAAACAAACTTTTACGCAGTGTACGAATACATGTAGTGATCACCACTGTTCTAGAGGCTGTGAACATACCTGTAATACTACTATAATTTAAATAAATTGTAAAAAAAAAAAATTTTTTTTATTTCTCAAAATTAGGTGTTGACAACATTTACAATAAATACGATAGAATTTTTTTAATTGAATTTTTGATAGTTTCGTAATGGAACATAGCTGTTAAATAATAATTACTAATCAAAGTCATTAGAAATAAGATTATTTTTATAAAAAGGCTGATATTATTGATTCGGAACAATTCTTTTCTGTTTGGTCCAATAATCAAGTGATTACGATTACAAATAATCAAATCGTAATCACGATTGCTTGAAATTACGCAAAATAATGAAATTTTCGATTTTTTTTTTTTTTTATTTTAAGAATTTTAGCCTAAAGTACCAAAAATTTTGAGAAGTTTTGAACAATTTTTATTAATAATTATTCCTAACCTAATAATTCCCTTTTGTGTTATAAAAAGTCAAAAAGAGTGTTACTAAATTTTTGAATTTTCTTTAAAGACTTAAGTAACAAAAATTAAAACTATTCTTTTAAATAAAAAATTTTAGTCTATGAAGATTTCGAGAGTTTTAAATTTAATGTTAAACAAAGTACTGCAGACATCAAGAGCTATTGCTCTTTTTATCGCAAACAAAAATTCTATATTGATAGTTGATTATTATCAATAAACAATTAATAATTATTTATACAAAGTCCTATCTCATGGTTAACAATCAACAAAACAATTATTTTTTTTTTCTCATAATAATTATAAATGATAAGAACGATGAGTAACCACAGCCAAGCCTAATGGGTAAAAAGTGCAAGCAAAATTATATACAAGAATGACAAATAGAATTTAAAAATTATCTATGTCAAGTCTAGTGATAATCTGTTGTATATTAATAGGTAGATATTTGTTAGTATATGTCCAGTGAACTCCCAAAGCGAACTTCTGAGGTGAACTCCCATAAACGATAATGCATGGAAACTTGATATGGAGCAACCGTTGACTAACATAATTTTACTGAAAAATATTATAGACATTACAAAAGGGGCGTGGTATTTCCAATAAAACTTGAAATAACTGCATACAAAGTACAGCATAGGAACTCGGCATGAAGTCTCTATTTTATATCCTAAACTGACAGACAAATCGAGAGCTCTTGAAAATGGGGCGTAGAACTACATTGAAAAGATCACTAAAACTCGGTATGGTGGCATCATTTTCAGAGCATATCTTATGCAAATCTCCCTTTAATATGATGTCTAAGACATTTCTATAGTGAATGAATATCGAAGTCGCATACTTCTTGGAGGGTCTCATTCATAAATTTAAGAACTTTTTTTTATTCTAATTCGAAGTCAAAAAAATTAAATGAAAGCAGATATCTAAAAGGATGTCAGAGATGTTGGATATATTATTTCAAAGGAGTAGATAGGACCACTTTTTTGGATAGTGGAATGGGCCACTCTTGAATTTTTTTTTTGTGACTAGGAACTAGCGTGTACTTTTAACTTTGCTGTTGTTTTGTAAGGTGAATATCTTTTGTTGGTCGATATGATAATAGCTCGCTAGAACTTTTGAGTGGATTGAGAACTTGTACCGCTTGATATTTTATCACAAATATCGCCTGTTGAAAGTGTTAAAACATACAAAACTTCAACAAGTTGTCGAACATCGCAATTTTCAAAATAATAACATCGTCACCTTGATTTCTTATCAAATGATTCCGTGTGATAAGAATGACAATATTAATATATTCGTAAACAATATAATTCTGTAAAATCATCTTGATTTTATTATTATGACAAACACAACATGCGTACGAAATGGGTTTAGATCCAAAATAATCATTTAATACTATTTATGCAGTAATTTGCAAATAATTGAGTTGCAGATGTGAGTTAAAATTCGTCTTAATAACTTAATTTTAATCCAATTCAAGTAAGGTGGGTTACATTAGAGATTGTAAAATAAAGATTTTTATGGAAAAAAATATAAAGAAAGTGGCAAAAAGCTTCTTTAGAATATTATTTCTTTGCAATTTATTCAAAAATTTGGTAAAATTTTAATAGGTGCCTCTATTAAATGGCAGCCGCTTATAAGAGGAAATACATAACCTTATTTAGAGAGTTTTTTTATAAAAATCTTGTTATTTCAGAATGTTAAGTTTATAATCTTACCTCGAGTCTGTAATCTTAGAGGGTAAACCTTGAAAACAAGCAGGAAATGAAATTCGAAACGATTAGAAAAAAATTCATATCAACACAAAGTATCTTCAGAAAAAAAATGTATTGAAGAAATGAACATGACAAGCCTTCCTTTATAGAAGTAAGCGTAATTTTGGTTCTGTACAATTAAGTAATAAGAAATTTTATGTTTTTGGCTAAGTCTTCAAACATAAAAATTAAGTGTGACTCACCTTATACAAAAGAAGGTGCATTAAAAAGGAATATAGATATGGAGATAAATGTGATATATAAATATAAGAAAAAAATATGGATAATGGGAAAGGAATATGGATGTGTACATGAATATAAATATGGATATGAATATATGGATACGGATATGGATATAGATATGAATATGGATGTGGATATAGATATAGAAATGGATATGGATATAGACATAGATATGGATATAGACATTGATATGGATATGGATATGGATATTAATATGGATTTGGATATGGATAAGAAAGTATAGAGATATAAAGATAGATGCAGAGATTTTAAAGTGTTTTAGTTTTATATTTTACTCAAAAGTTTAAATCTTACATATGGACATTTCCAAACTAGCGTTACGTATGATTTGTACGAAAAAATATTAAAAAAAAAGAATGAAAAAGTCAAATTTTTAAAAAGGTTTTTTCCTTATTTGCGTAGTAATAAAGTTGCACTATAATAAGTAAAAGAATTACAACAATCGACCCTAAGGATTTAAAGATATAAGCAAAACTATGCTCTGGCGTGATGTTACAAAAAACATACTAAACATTTAATATGGGCATTTCCACCGAAAAGTCCACCGTGACACGAAAATGAAAAGTTATTAAAAACTTATTATTTAGTAGAACTTATCTTAGAGTAACATTTTTATTTTATTGATTTAAGCAATTTAAATATTAATTCATTTACCATGATGATTAAATCGTCTGCACTGTTTCACAAATGTAATTTTTCTTTTTAGTTAATGTTTTGTAACTGTTTCGTAAACGTTTTTGTTTTAGTAAAAATGGAAGGCATTGGCTTAAAATAATGAAAAATGGTTGAGGCAAGGAGAGGCAGAATATATTAAATTTGTTTTTTAATAACTAAATCACATAATTACTAAATTGCCTAATTACTTAATTACCCAAATGAATTACAATGGAAAAATGTCACGTAACTAAGCCCAATAAAAAAAAAAAACGAGAAAAGGTTTTTAATTTGATTACTTTGAAAATAAAACCTTCTTCAAAACCTTCTAAAAAAAGTTTTATACAAAAACTCTTGCCAATTTACAGAATTTTACTAATTTTGTGATCCAAGTCAAAACCCACTTCTATTTTTTGTCACGTAACGTATCATTTTTGGTAGCTTCTATCTAAGAGCCGAACTTTTGACAACTCTTAGGTTTTACACCTTGTATAGCGTGCTTAGTAAGCTATTGGAAAAATCAATATAAGGAACTTGTTAGATAAATTTTTCATTCTTTTTTCATTCTTTTTTCACCCATTAAAGTCGTACGATCGTCACATGAGCCAACACGGAAATGCCCATATTCTACAAAAAAATAAAAAAATGTAATTCTTGAAAATTTTAACCTGCTATGTGGCCTTAAGGTATCATTACAGTTTCGGATAGGGCAAAAGTACACCCAGGGAAAAAAATCGTAAAACCAAAGAAAATGCACTTTGCCACAAAAACTTTTATTGATTAGATTGTGCTCAAAGACAAAACATCGTCACGGCAAAGACACAAAGATTGTTAGATTCTCAAGAACAATATACTTTGCATCAAAAACTTATATTCTTGTGGCAAAGACGTACGCCTTTAAAAAAGCATGAAAAAGTCGTAAAAGTAAAGAAAATGTACTGTGGCACAAAAACTTTTATTCGGCAAAGACGCAGAATGTTAGGTCCTTGATTTTAAGTACATCATTCCTTCATGAAATTAATGGCTTCTCTCGGCTTCTCTTTGCTGCTTGCATTTATTATAACAGGAACAAGAGCATTAAATTAAATTAAATTAAATATCAAATTAAAGATCTTACCTTCGCCTGCCGTGGAGATTTGAACCCACACCCACCGACACCACCGATTGAGAAGTCACTACACTACGATTCGAGCCAAGCTCCTTCGTCACGCAGGAGTTTCTTTCTTTTTTTTTTTCTTTTTGTTATAAAATGTAATAAAAGTTACTGGTGTAAATATTAATGCATGTTAATTTTCCAATTACAATTCAATGTTGGCACTCGCACACGATTTTATTATTCTTCGTATATGATTTTGAAGAATACATTCTTTAAAGTAACAGACTTTGTCTTTGAAACAATGAAGCTTACTCTCAAAAAAACAAAGAAAAGTTGTTGATTTTCCATGCCATTTTCAATTCCTTGTTAACAAAGAACTAAATCGTTATAGTAAATATTTTATCTTCACGACAAAAATTTGTTCATTGATTTAGCTTCAAAGAACTTCAGTCTTTTTTTCGATGATGCAGCACTTGCATAGCTAGAGGATAAATCATTATTGCAACGATCTTTTCATTGTGGTAAAGATATTTTGGTTAGTGCTACAAGAACTTCGTTTCTTTGATTTTAAGGCGTTAAATTTTCTCGGTGTAGCAATTTTCTTAAGTTAATAACTTCGGCCCTTTATTAGATTTTAACATAATTTTTTTTTTAGAAATTTAACATTTTGAAGATTGAAAAAAGAAGTACAAAAAATAATTTTCATAATTTTATGAGTTAAGTGAAGTGCTCAAAAAGCCGGTGGCGGACAGTTAATCTCAGGATTGGCTGGGTCGATTTTGAAAAACATTGTTTTATTTTCTTTATTAACATATTCTGTAAGGCAATTTACCAAAAAATCTTAAAAAAATTTTTTAAAAATTAATATACAAAAAAATTTTTTTTGGGCAAAATTAAAATTAAAAAAAAAAAATTAAATAAAAAATAAAAAAAAAAATAAAAAAAAAAAATTTTTTTTTTTAATTTTTTATATTTTTCCAGTTTTCTTAAGAGTTTTTGGTATATGTAGATATTGCCATAGAGAATATGTTAATAAAGAAAATAAAACAAGGTTTTTCAAAATCGGCCCAGGCAATCCTGAGGTTAACTGTCCGCCATATGGACACTGGATTTTTGACTTTGGCGTCATCTATAACTCATACAAATTATGAAAATTATTTTTTGTATTTCTTTTTTCAATCTTCAAGGATGTACAAATTTAAAAAAAAAAATGTATGTTGCATGTATCTTATAAAGGGCCCATTAATTTTAGAAAATTGCTTTTTCCTTAATCCGAAACTGTAATGATACCTTAAAAAAAGCTCAAGAAGCTTTTCATGACAGTTTTTACTCTCTGCGGATTGCCATTGTCTGCAGAGAGGTGACGGCTGAACTGAAAAATTATTTCAATTGAAAAAACATTCTGTGTCAGGTGGGAATAGAACCAGGATTCTCTGGCGTATGGGTCACGCGCTCTTCCCACTGCGCCACGGCCGCCACCACTGTAGTCCAACTGAAAAAAAAGCATAGCCCGAACTATGATGTTTCGGAGTGATTTTTAATTTTAATTGAACTCCTTCAACGCCTTTTTTCCGACTTCAACCAAATTTTTCACATATATTCTTTGGTATAATTAGCAGTCCGTCTAAACCGTTCTAAGCTTATTCTAAGCCGTTTGTTCGACATCAACCAAATTTTGCACATAAATTTTTTGGTGTAATGAGCAATTTTTTTATAAAAGTGGGCAATATTAGACAGAATGGCGTAGTACCTGAATTTTAACTGAATTCCTCCTACACAGGTTGTCTGACTTCAACCAAATTTTACACATCTAGAAAATGGGCGATATTAGAGAATGGGGCGTGCCACTTTAATTTTAATAGAACTCCTGCTATACTGTTCGTCCAACTTCAACCAAGTTTTGAGCATTTTTTATATTTTGTATAGTTCGCAATCTGCATAAAAAAGTGGCCGGGATTAGACTAGGGGGTGTGTCACTTTAATTTTAATCGGACTTCTTCTACACCGTTTTTCGACTTTAAATGAATTTTGCATATATGTAGTATATTTTTAATGTAAGGAGCAGTCTAGAAAATTGGTCGGGACTAGACAAAGGGGCGTGCCAATTAAATTTTAATACTTTATTTCAGTAAATATATACACCATGGTATTAATATTGGCCTAGGGGTGGGTAGGGGATGTATCAAGCACCATGCAAAAAGTGGGCGACACTAGAAAAGGGGCGTAGGGTTTTTTCACCAAAGATTTAAGGTGAAAATAGTATTTATTTTAAATTTCCTGGCCAAGTATAAGGCTTGCATAGATTCATGTAAAAAAATTACTGCAACAAGATTTAAACGATTAAAAATTTTCAGAAAGCATTCATGCGTATTCAAATTTAAATAGTTTAAACATCATAAACATGGGCAATTCTCGCCGGGAATTTTGTGGAATCGATATCTAAATGACAAGTGACTAAAAAAGGTTTATTTGTCAATTTTAACTGAATTAAGATAAAATTTTTATAAGAACTGAAGATTTAGTACTAAAAATGGAAATTTTATAGCCAGAAATAATGAAAAAAAATTTGTGATTGAGATTAGACATATTGATTGTTGTGCATTCTGGGTTGTATGACATTCCATACATAATATACATCCTGAATGCTACACCATCCCCCCGGGCGACGCCGGGTATTCCAGCTAATTTTTTTATAAAATAGGTAATTAACAAAATCACTTGATGTGCTCTTGAAAGAACACTTTCCTGGATGTACAGAAACCGAATCCACAAACACTTATTCAATACAGAGAAACGTGACAAACCCGCTACAGTTCCCAAATGACCTTATAACATCAAATAAAATCCTGTGGGCCATAGATTCATTCTCAGAATATAAATCTCCAGGACCAGACGGCATTATCCCTGCCATGCTGCAAGCGGCCAAACTACGAGTCGTTCCTTGGCTTTTGGCCATATACCATGGATGCTTTAGGCTGAATTATGTTCTTGTAGCCTGGAGAGTAGCAAGGGTTGTATTCTTGCCGAAATCAGGCAAGAGCAGTCACCTGTATCCAAAGGACTACAGACCCATTAGTCTTACTTCCTTTGTACTCAAAACTCTAGAGAAACTGATAGACCTGCACCTAAGGAACGGTGCAAACCAGTTCCTGACAACTAACCAACACGCATACACGAAAGGGAAATCGGTTGAGACGACGCTACACTCCCTAGTAACACTAATAGAAAAAGCCCTCCACTACAAAGAATACGCACTTGGTGCATTTTTGGACATCTCAGGCGCATTCAACAATGTATCAACTGCTGCAATACTCAATAGCTTACGCGCAATAGAGGCACCACCAGCAATCGACCTATGGTTAGACAATCTTCTAAATTGTAGAAGGGTTCAAGCTGAGTGGGGCACTCCTACCATGGAAAGGGAAGTTAGGGGGGTACACCCCAGGGGGGGTTCTATCGCCCTTACTATGGAATCAAGTCGTTACCGAATTACTCAAAAACTTCGAAGGTAGAGCTCCGAAGATAACAGCTTATGCAGACGATATAAGCAGAATTATAATGGGGAAATGTCTACCAACAATAAGTTCAATAATGCAAAGCACTCTCAGGGAGGTGCTCAGATGGACTAACTCAGTCGGCCTTAACATTAACGTCGAGAAAACAGATCTGGTTCTATTTACGAAAAAGTACAAGATACCGCCGTGGATACCACCGAAAATAAATAATATACACCTCACCCCGAAAACCCAAACGAAGTATCTACGAGTCGTCCTTGACAGCAAACTATCATGGAGAATCAATGTCAATTAGAGAGTGAAGAAAGCCACCAATGCGCTATACGCATCCAAGAAGATGCTGGGCAGCACTTGGGGTCTCTCACCCTCTTTGATTCATTGAATCTACGTAACGTTAGTTCGTCCAATTCTACTCTATGAAATGATCGTGTGGTGGCCGGCGGTGGAAAAACAACATACCTTAAACACTTGGCACGGACTACATGATACCTCGCACAGTGATAGACTCAAGAATATCAATACACCTAGGACCAAACGACTGGTACCAAGGTATAGAACAAGCACAACGGGCGGTCAACATATTCACTGACGACTCTAAACTGCACACGGGAGTGGGAGCTGCAGTTTACTGTGCAGAACCAGCGAAAAGTCAACCTTATAAACTGCCGGACCACTGCAGCATCTTCCAGGCGGAAGTGTTCGCTATAAGGAAGGCCGCAGAGACTGCCCTTAACATAAACACACATCACGCCAATATTAACATCTTTGTAGACAGCCAAGCGGCGAGCAAATCCATGTGATCCGCTACCATCAGGTCCACAAATGCCCTGGCAAGCAGGGAAGCACTAGATGCACTTCAAAGAGAGTACGTATCTACTGGGTTCCAAGCCACCAGGGCATTGACGGAAATGAAAAGGCAGATGGACTAGCAAAGGACGGCGCTGGGCTGGAATCAGAGTCCATACAACATGTACCTATCCCACTGCAAGAGCTGTACAGAAACCTCGTGGATAGGGCCGCACAAGCAGTGAGTCGTATATGGAGAGATACGACAAAATGCAGAATCTCAAAAATCATGTGTGATACACGATGCAATAAACGGACTATGTTCATCCTAGCACGACCGCGCAGAGAATGCAGGACACTAGTTGGTATCCTCATGGGTCACTGCATGACGGCAGCTCACGCGAAGAAGATGGGCATCACAACGGATGACCACTGTAGGAAGTGCAAGGAATCAGGTACGGCTGCAACCCTGGAACACCTACTATGCACATGCTCCGCTCTACTTAGATCGAGACTCAAATACTTAGGCTCACCGACGTTTCCGTCGGTATGGCCAAAAACAACATATGGCCAAAATCTCTCTAGAAATTCTTCTTAGATTTGTGAATTCCGCACAAATCTTCACCGATTTTAACTAACTCCCTACAGGTTTCTTACACTCGGTACCACTAAGGACCAGAATTGGTCTATGTGAGCCTCCGCCAGGAGGCGGCCGGATTAACCTAACCTAACCTAATTAACAAAATATGAACATTTTTTTAAAAACCAAACAAAAAATATTCCAAGAAATCTGCTTGATACTTTAAAATAGATTTTGATAATTAAAAAAAAATATATTTTTTTATTCGTAAAATACTAGTCAAGATAAAATTAAAAAAATTTATAAAAATGGTAGGCTGTCCCAAAGTTATGGCTGCTTTTTTAAGGTGTATACATTAGTAGCACACAAAAAATGTGTTTGGTGGTAGAAGTGAAACTTAGTAACTAAAAAAGAGAGACATAAAATTAAATAAATTCTTCTAATTAGGTCGAAGAATTCATTCAAGGATTCAAGAATATTTGCTAAAAAAAAAAAATTGTCAGCCTTGCAAGCATGAAGCCACAATTTTATTGCATCAAAAAATGGATGTAAGTTTCTTTCATCACATTTAAACGCAAGCATCTATCAGATACACACTTTTTGGAGTTAACGCAGACAAAATTAAAACAATTCATCTTGTCGTGCCACCACACAAAGTTCGATATCCTTTTAAAAGTCACGTTGTTGTGCTTCATCGACGTTATACTACCAGAGACAAGCGATAAATATTCGCCCTGCGAGTGATGTCGTCAATGTATCCACGCGCACGTTACATTTTTTCTGGAACTTTTTTCTGAATTCTCACAAAATTGCAAAGATATCAAAGTGGAGAGACAAAAAAAAAACAACGATGCAATGTGATATTCTTTATTTTTTAAGCACACAAGAAGAGATATGCAAAAATGGAGTAAAGAAAAAAGTACAACAAAATTAAAATAGACTCAAATGCAAAAGTTTAATATTTTATTGTTCTGCTGTTATTGTTCTTCTTGTTGTGACTGTCATCGACAAATGCTTGCGTAAGTAAAAGACTAATGCCAGCGTCAGCAAAAGATACAATTTCTCCATACTGCCTCTGACTTAATTCTAATTGAAAGGTTCAACAATCGGAGGAAGCAGAACGTTCGACGCGTGGAACGTAAAAAAAGTATTGATAGACAAATGCCGGAATATATGCAGGAATAAAAGAACGCACAACAACTATTGATGTTTATTTATTTATTTATTTACTTTCGTGGTTGACAACAGTGACATTTATTGTAGACATTGTATTGATTGATTGTTCGTTCAGAACAATGCATAGAGTGCCGACAGTAGCAAAAACTCGAACAAAAACAAACAATACTCAAATTTCATGAATAGTTTATTTTTGTGTTGAAGTTGCAAATTGATAAGTTCAATAATTTAAACAATATTTTTGTTTATTTGTAGATAATTCAATTAAAGAGACTCTCTTCCTCAGTTATGTATGACGCTGCGAATAACTCTTAAATTCTAGGAAAAAGAAAGTCATGAATCATAACAGTTAATTGTTGTAGTCATTAAGAAATAATAAAGTTTCATACTAATAGAAGATGAAACTTTTGAATATATTAAAAAAGCTGCGTCATCACATGTAGAAATGTAGAATTATTTAAAATGATTTCAAGAGAATTATTAAAGACGTTTTGCGTCATTTCAAGAGACGAAACTGGCAGCAAATATTATCTAAATTTAATAAAGTCGCAGTTTTTGCAATAATTTAGTATATTTTAATTATGTTAAATTATGTTAAGCGCTGCGCTAAGCTGATGTTTGTGTTATGTTAACGTTATGATAATGAAATGTTAATTTTATACTAGACTAAACATTTGAAGCACGCCAGAAACTTATTTTTATAATTTTATTAATTTTTGTCATTCTTTCATTCAAAAATCGAATTAATGTATTTGAGCACAGCTTGTTTAGAACTTTATCTATTTTTTTAAAAATATTAACATTACGGCCTTGGGATGATAAATAACAACTACATTGAGAAAAAAAGCAATAGTTAAATCACCTAAGTCGGCTTGGGCAAAGAGAATTGCATGGGAATTATAAACTTATGCTTATTCACCTAAGCAATTTATTGCTTAATACATTGCTTTGAAAGCACATACTTCGATACCCTGCCAAAAGAAAAAAAAAATATTTGATTCACCTAAGCCCAAAATCCAAAAAAAAAAACAATTTAAAAAAACTAGCTTGGATGGCTTAAGCATAGTTTTGAGCTATTTTCTGCAAAAAAAAAAAACACAGTTGCAGCGTTCGACACACGAGAGAAGGATAGATTTGATAATTTAATGGTTTTTTTTGTAATAAAATAACTTTTAAATTCAAAAAATAACATCAAGTAAATTAAAAAACACACGTTAATATTCACACCAGTAAATTTTATTTCATCAAGAAAAAGAAAAGAAAAAAAAAAATGTTTGTTCCCGCCGTGCAGAATTGAACTTGGAATTTTTGGTGCCTGTTCATCGCTCTACTCACTGATCCAAAAAGCCTTGCTACTGGATGCTGACATAACTGCAGCTATGTTAACAGATGCAGTATGTCACAGTATTCTGTTGATAGCCATACAACAAAATTCTATTAATAGATTATTGTGTTATGCTGCAGCATAGCTTCAGTTGTAATAATTTTTGAATCAATCATTCAGCGTAACGGAGGAGTTTGGCTCGATGCGTAGTGTAGTGACTTCTTAATTGGTGGTATCGGTGGGTGTGGGTTCAAATCTCCACGGCAGGCGAAGGTAAAATTTTTATATTTGCTATTAAATTTTAAGAAGTCATGAATTTTTAAGAAAAACGGTGTTGATAAAAGAAAAATTTGTGTAGTTGCCGATTTCAGTCAAGCAAAGCAAATCACAATTAAGGCCTCATTCCAGTGTAGAATCTTCAAAGTGAATAAATGATTTGACGATTTTTTTAGACTCAAAAATTTTTTATTCACATAAAAGACACCACATATTAACATTTGCACTAAGATACATCAATATAAGTATTTTTTAAAATAGTAATTACAATAAAAATTTACATTGGATTTACTTCAAGTTTTAACTGAAGCTTTGTGGCTTTGAAACTCAGTACGTATATTAGAATTTTAAGAAAAATACTTAATTTTTCATTTCATTCATTTAATTTTTTTGCCCGAAAATATAAATTTCTTTCAAAAGTGTGGTATATTTTTGAAAATTTCATACATATTTCTTTAGCTATATTTGTGTAGATAAAGATACGAAAATGCGGACACCCTTTGGTAAAACTTTCCTAGAGAGTAAAAATGTTATATTATGTTGCTATGTTATGTTATGTTGTTATGCTATGTTATGTTATGTTATATTATGTTATGCTATGTTATGTTCTGTTATGTTATGTTATGTTGTTATGTTATATTATGTTAAGTTATGTAGTTATGTTATGTTATGTTATGTTATGTTATGTTATGTTATGTTATGTTCTGTTATGTTATGTTATGTTATGTTACGTTATGTTATGTTATGTTATGTTATGTTATGTTATGTTATGTTATGTTCTGTTATGTTATGTTATGTTATATTATGTTATATTATGTTATGTTATGTTATGTTATGTTATGTTGTGTTATGTTGTTATGTTATGTTATGTTGTTATGTTATGTTATGTTAGGTTATGTTATGTTATGTTATGTTATGTTATGTTATGTTATGTTATGTTATGTTATGTTATGTTATGTTATGTTATGTTATGTTATGTTATGTTATGTTATGTTATGTTATGTTATGTTATGTTATGTTATGTTATGTTATGTTATGTTATGTTATGTTATGTTATGTTATGTTATGTTATGTTATGTTATGTTATGTTATGTTATGTTATGTTATGTTATGTTATGTTATGTTATGTTATGTTATGTTATGTTATGTTATGTTATGTTATGTTATGTTATGTTACGTTATGTTATGTTATGTTATGTCATGTTATGTTATGTTATATTATGTTATGTTATGTTATGTTATGTTATGTTATGTTATGTTATGTTATGTTATGTTATGTTATGTTATGTTGTTATGTTGTGTTATGTTGTTATGTTATGTTATGTTGTTATGTTAGGTTATGTTATGTTATGTTAGGTTATGTTATGTTATGTTATGTTATGTTATGTTATGTTATGTTATGTTATGTTATGTTATGTTATGTTATGTTATGTTATGTTATGTTATGTTATGTTATGTTACGTTATGTTACGTTATGTTATGTTATGTTATGTCATGTTATGTTATGTTGTTATGTTGTTAATAAACCTTGCTTAAAAAGGATATATTTTATGAATTGACTTGTATAAAAGCCCTTTTTATACCAAAAAAATGTTTACTTTTTTGTCAATATACTTGATATGGCAAACCTTGGAAAAAATATTAAAGAGACATACATATATTTTCGAGGGTGCTCTTTCCGATTCCGTGGCCATTTTCATGATTCAAGTGCACCATTTTTCAAAATGATATTTTTATTAAGAAAAGTATTATAATTTTTATTTTTGTTTAAACTCTTTAATGTTTTTTTTTGTGTAAAACTTTACTGAGAGTGGTAAAAACTATTTATTCGGTGGCATACGGATGTATACTCCAAGATACTGTAGCAAAAAATTTTAGAATAGGCACCTTTTTAACGGAATAGTGGACTATTTTCCAATAAAGTCGAAAATAGGGCTCCCAGAGCTTACGCCTGAAGAATTGACCCCCGGAAAAAAAATGGCAAAATAGACCGAAATTTTTGAAGCATTGAATTTAAAAAAAAACGCCCGAATTTGAAATGGCAGTTTAACCCTAAAGAAGGACAGGTTTTCAATAAATATCGAGGGAAAATGAAAATTACTCCCGAAATTTCCAGCAGTTTTTAGGGCTTTATGTCAAAATTTTTCGGGCATAATTCTTCGGGCATATTATTTGCAAAGATTTCCTTCATTCTATTTGTTATCGATGTTATTCCACGAACAAGTAGTCCATGGACATTATGTCCGGATAAGGCCCAAATGATGCTTTTTTTTTTGATATAAGATTTCCCTTTTACGGAATGTTGTTTTTTGCCTTCCGCACAAGGGTAAACAGTTTTATCACGAGTTTGAAATTTCTTAACTTTTTGATAAACAAAAATTCGGGCGTTTTTTCCATATTTTAATTTGGATTTTTTCGGGCCTAAATTCCAAGCTTATTTTTCGGGCGTCTCTTCCTTTTCAAATGTTTGGAAAAAATGTCCGAAATTTATTGGCATAAGCACCAAAAAAAAAAGGCATAGTCTCCAGAAATTTCGGGCATTTCTCACAAGGAATTAATGTCTGATTTTTTATGGAAAACTTCGGGCTATTTTGCCATTTTTTTCGGGCGTCAGTTCTCCGGGCGTAAGTTCTGGGAGCAAATAATATTACAAAAAATTTAATTTTTGGCCAGAAACTGTTCAGTCGAGATGTTCTCGAGGTTATTGATTAATAATCCGAGGTCTGAATTATAAATCAATGATTCAAACGAAAACGAAAAAAAAACGCAAATGGCCATTTCAGCTCTTAAAAGAACTTTGACCGAGCTTCTTATGATCAATTGTGTTGTGTGTGTTGTGAAATATTTGAACACAAATGATCGAGAACTAGACCTACATGTTTTATGCCGACTCCCAACGGCTTATGTTCTCAAGAAGCTTTTCATGGCAGTTTTTACTCTCTGGCGTTTGCCATTGTCTGCTGAGAGGTGACGGCCGAACAGAAAAATTAATTCAATTGAAAAAACTTTCTGTGTCAGTTGAGATTCGAACCAGGGTACTCTGGCGTATGGGCCACGCACTCTACCCACTGCAAACTCCGCCAGGTCTAGCTTGCGCCTGCCTGTCCCAAGCCAGGATAAAGGAGGAGGGTTGTTTGTAGGATACGTCCTGCAAACGGAAAAACTGATAGGGCCAACCAAGAGCTCGGGGTGGCGCCCATCTTGGTAGCAGGTCATATTCGGTATATCGATATGAAACAAGCCTGCGAAAGTATAGCAATTGACCTTAAAACTTGTTAGTACGGGGACAGTCTTTACCCGTCAGATGGGGTAGACCCTATCTATCCACCGCACTGAGACCTGAAATCAGCTGGATAAATTGGATGTTGAGTGTTTTGGCATGCGTGCATAAAAGTGTCGACGCTTTGGCTTTCCTAAGTGGTTTGCTTGTCAAGAGTTTGACTCGCACCCTCAAACTGGCACGGCAGTCACTGAGGGAAGTGTTGACATTGGTTGTTTTAACTAAGGGTTCTCATATTGAGCACGGCAGTCCCTGAGAACAATGGCCAATACTCTATGTCTGGATGGTGAAATCCGAACGGCCAGAGTAAGAGTGGCAATTGCAAAGGGTCCTCCAAAGTAGGTACCGATCATGCGCAATAATTTTCCAGTTGAGTCGGCAACTGCAAGTTGTTAGACTAGCCTTTAAGTGCTCATTGAGCACAGTCATGTATAAGAATGCACTTTTTCATAATTGCATTTGTGTATTCTTGGTCTTTTTGCGGGGATGTTGTGGATCCTCATCTGACGGGATCGAGTTGCCCAGATGACTGTCGTGGGCTGGCCCTTCGGGGAGTCTCGTACTGGTTGTGGTTGTGTGAATGCTACACAGATCTAGATTGACCGGCGGGGTCGCGCAATGGTACGACCGGGCTGGCATATCCGTCTTAATATGCAAGAGATTGGGTAGGTCTCGTCTCCACCAGTAGATGGATGGAAGTACGTCGCTACGGAAGTCTAAACTGGTACTGCTATTACGGGCAGTATGTAATTTATTACATAATGCTCCTAGTCAGCAGAGCACTGGGTGATGCTTTGTGTTTGTGAAGCAGCTTCCATGTTCGTGTTGCCACACCGGATGCTCCGTATGTTTTACTTGTTAAAACATAAACGGGTCCGTGTTGTGGTACAACACAAAGGTCATGGTTGTCTGTTTCATGAACTATTACCCTAGGTTTTGGATAACCCAAGTTGCTTAAGCCTAACGGCAGGTGCACTTGTCAATTTCAAAATCGTCGTCTACCCACTGCACTACGGCCGCCACACCAAAAATAGTCTTAGTTTTTTCGCCTAAAATCTTTCTCCGATTTTACCCATTTTCACAGACGTTCTTTATTTACGTATATGTGAAAAGTACCTTAAATAATTAACTACTATAATTCTATTATATAAATATAATATAAGGTAGTTTTGGTCACAGGCTAAATAAAAAAGTGAGTACTTTGCTTGCAAATAAAAATATCGTTTATTTGTAAAAATATTTTTTCTTCTTGAAATCAATCAGCAATTGAAAAACATAAACAACCGCAAGGAAAAATAAATTATTTCACTGTCGAGCTCAATCAAGAACCATACCGCCTGCTTTTCCACCTCAAGCCATATCTTCCGCCATACCGAACGACATTCAATAAACGATTGACATTCAATTGAGCAAAAATAATTTCCGAGCACAAAAACTAAAAACTAAGTAAATGTGGCAATCATGTCTCAAGATCTCATCATTGCGCCCTTGGCGCAGTGTCTGGTCACACCTTAGGCTGTGGCCGTGCCCGTGGCCACAATTGATGCTTATGTGCAGCGTAAATAAAGACCATTACTGGACCATGCCATCAGGTGCAACTGCAATGTAGTGACTGACATTTTAATTGACGTTTATTGTTTATTTAAATATATATATTTTTTTTTTTGCAGCTGGAAATGCAGTATAAGATTTATTGCAGTAGGAAATTAAATGGAACAGCGTTATTTATTAACTATATACTAAGTGTAGATAGTGCACAATCGGTATGGTCTGGCTATCGGCGCGCTAAGCTCTTTCGGCGACTGGCATTAAATAAATCAGCACATTCATTATTTAGCTATCAATTATTTGTCACCATTCATGACTTTACCCCACACTTATGCGTCAAGTGCTTCCATGCCGAAAAAGGGTGTTAGTTTTTCGATTAAGACCTCATTCATAGTCGGCTCGTGCCATCAACTGACTTTGTGCTGACTCAGTGCACGCTATCGACCTACTTTCTACCCCAACAACGCCTTCATCATCTCACTCTATCCCACCCGTCGAATTCAATCTCCATCAGCTCACTTGTAGCTCTGATTTGATGCATTAAAAGTAGCTCACATGATTTTTTTTTTTTTTTTGTATTTTTGTATTGTCAACAGCTAGCAATTTGTGCTCACTCGCTAATTGCAGCTTGTCTGCCTTTTTGCCTGTAATCTAATCATGACTTACATTATTTCCAAAGGTTTTCCCGTTTAGTTTAAATAAATAGAAAATGTCACACATGACGCTTCGTCATTACAATACAACATTGTTGTTGTTTTATTTGCCTTTTGCATACAAAAGTTTTGACTTTTTTGAAATAAATCGTTGCTTATTTATAGATGCAGATAAAGAAATGCTTTCATTCTGAATGAAGCACCTTAGTACGAGGGCAATTTGAGTAGTCAGTGACTTTTTGAATAAGATACTTCTTCGGCAAGAAAGTGTTTTTTTTTTCAATATAGTCTGTTTTGAGACCGATACATTTAGTCCAGCTAAATCCAAATTCAATCTAAATTCAATCCAAATAATCCATTTTTTCAGATTTGGAAATAGGAAATAGTCGCAGGGGACTTAATCCGGAGAGCATGGTGGATGGGTGTAGCACTGCAAAGCCCAATCTATGGATTTTTGCCATGGCGACTACAGACGTATGCGCTGCACAGTGATGCGTTTAGTAAAAGTTAGACGGAAAATATTATTTTGTTAATTTTGTTTGGTAGTTTTCCATGTTTAAAGTATAGGAAAGTACAAAAAAAAGTATTCCAGAATTTTTGGAAAAGTGGGCGTGGTAGCTGCCATACAACTTAAACACATTTTGCGCTATATCTTAGGAATGGAATAAGCTACGATAACAAAATTTAGCATAGACGTCTACTATGTGATTTCCAAAAAGGTTTTCAAATTTCAGCGCGATTCGACAAGTGGACGTGGCAGCTGCCATTGTTGTTTGTTGTTGTTTGAAGTGGACAGCCCATGTGCACCGCGCAAAAGTAACACCTGTTGACAAGAGTTATCCCTCATTTTATCTCTCTACTGATATCGTTGGTAGAGTTCATGCTGGATCCGTGGCAGACGAAGTCCTTCACAACCTCGAACGAGGTGTTGTCAACAGTGACGTGGGTGCCAATACGCTGGGACTGTTTGTTTCTTGACACCAGATATTTCGTTTTATCTGCGTTTACTCCCAGAGCCATGCGACTCGAATCTTTTTCTAATTTGGACAATGCTGCACTTACTTCGCGTGTGTTATGGCCAATGATATCAATATCATCAGCATATGCTAGTAGCATAATACTCATAGAATATTGTGCCGCTTTGTCTCAGATCAGCGGCTCGAATGATCTTCTCCATAATTAGATTAAAAAAGTAGCACAATAAAGAATCTACTTGTCTGAACCCTCGTTTGGTAGAAAATGGTGGGAAGAGATCTTTCCCGATTTTAACTGCTTCTGTTCTGCTCAGTGTCATCCTGTATAGACGGATTAGTTTTGGTGGTATACTAAATTCAGACATGGTGGAGTATAGGTGATTCCTTATTGGACTGTCGAAGGCGGCTTTGTGATCGACAAAAAGATTGTGGGTGTCGATTTGTACCTCTAGGGTATTTTTCCAAGATTTGTCGTAGCGTGAATATTTGGTCGGTGGTAGATTTTCCAGGCCTGAAGCCACACTGATAAGGCGCAATCAGTAGATTTACGATGGGCTTCACTCTTTCACTACATGCGATATTTAGAAGACTTATCCCACGGTAGTTGGCACAAATAGTGGGATCGCCTTTCTTGTGGATTGAGCAGAGTACACTTAAGTTATCCTTCGTTTTATCTCTCTACTGATATCGTTGGTGGAGTTAATGCTGGAACCGAGGTAGTAAAAGTCCTTCACAACCTCGAAGGAGGTGTTGTCAACTGTTTGTTTGTTGACACCAGATATTTCGTCTTATCTGCGTTTACTGCAAGAGCCATGCGACTCGACTCTTTTTCTTATTTGGACAATGCTGCACTGACTTCGCGTGTGTTATGGCCAATGATATCAATATCATCGGCATACGCTAGCAGCATAACACTCTTATAGAATATTGTGCCGCTTTGTCTCAGATCAGCAGCTCGAATGATCTTCTCCATGATTAGGTTAAAAAAGTCGCACGATAAAGAATCACCTTGTCTGAAACCTCGTTTGGTAACAAATGGGGGGAGAGGTTCTTCCCGATTTTTACTGCACTGATGGTGTTGCTCAGTGTCATCTTGCATAGACGGATTAATTTTGCAGGTATACCAAATTCAGACATGGTGGAGTATAGGTGATTCCTTATTGGACTGTCGAAAGCGACTTTATAGTCGACAAAAAGGTGGTGGATGTCGATTTGCTTCTCTATGGTCTTTTCCAAGATTTGTCGTAGCGTGAATATCTGGTCGGTGGTAGATTTTCCAGGTCTGTAGCCACACTAATAAGGCCCAATCAGTTGGTTTACGATGGGCTTCAGTCTTTCACATAATACGCTAGACAAAACCTTATAGGCGATATTTAGGAGGCTTATCCCACGGTAGTTGGCGCAAATAGTGGGATCGCTTTTCTTGAGGATTGGGCAGAGTACACTGAGGTTCCAATCGTTTGGAATGCATTCTTCCAACCATATTTTTAAATGATTACTTTACTTTACTTCATGATTACTTTAAGGAAAATTATGAATTCTTAGCAAATGCAGAAATTGCGCTTGTAATAAAAGATGTTCAGAGAACTTTTTTTGTTGGAAAGTTTAAAACTAAATGGCTAAATGCATCAGGAAATAAGCAGCGGCTTTTCTTAAAAAATTTAACGTGGCTAAGCGGTAAGTAAAATTGCGATTTTTTATAATTTTTTTTTTATCGAAATGCTAGAAAAGGGCACTTTATGTATTTTTGAAAAAAAGTCAAATCGGTTATAGATCCGCCATCTTGAATTTTGAAAATCTAACTTCGAATTCGTGATCAGAGCCCTCAGAAACCTACCCCCTTCCCCCTCTTCTCTTTATACACATGTTTTCGTAATATTGAAGCATTAAATGAAATTGTTCGGCCATATCTCATCCGCCATCTTGAATTTATAGTTTTAGTTATTGTTTGGATATTTTGTGTTTTTGGTTGTCGTTTGGCATCGATTGAGTAACTTTATAGGTCAGTATGCTGTAGAAACGAAAACAAAATTCCGATAAGAAGTACATTGAGTTTTTTTGACAGCGAATAGGCAGCGGAATTTTTTTCGCTAGGTAGTACGCTGTTGAAGAAAAAAATTTGTTCAGTGTAGCCAAGTTCACAACCATGTGTGGAGATTTAAAATGTCAGAATTTCGCAGGCATTTATATGCCCGTACATTTAATTGCCTCGGAAATTTGTCAATAAAAAAAGCAGTAAGTATGTGTTGGTGTTGACTTTGTTATTAAACCAAATTATTTAGTTTATTAAATGCTTTTTTTACACACAAAAAAATTTGACCCTCTACACCAAAATTTCGCGTGTAGAATTATATGCCCAAAAATTTTCGTTCCTACAGCATACTAAGCTTATGGCTGCAAAACAGATTCACAAAAAAAAAACGCAAAAGCTGTTGTTTTTTTATTTAAAATGCGCCATATTGGTTTTTAAAGTCATTATAATGCGAAGTCATTCAGGGTGTGGCCCATATGCCAGAGAATTCCAGTTCAAATCCTACCTGACAGAAAGTTCTTTCAATTGAATTAATTTTTCTGTTCGGCCGTCACCTCTCTGCGGACAATGGCAAACGTCTGAGAGTAAAAACTGCCATGAAAAGCTTCTTGAGAACATAAAGCCGTTCGGAGTGGGCATAAAGCTGGTAGGTCCAGTTCTCGATCATTTGTGTTCAAACATTTCACAACACGCAATACAAAATTGATCATAAGAAGATCGGTCAAAGTCCTTTCAAGGGTCAAAATGGCCATTTACGTTTTTTTTTTTTTATTATACGAATCTGACTTCACCAATCGAAAGAGCGACCTCAAAAATAGTAGAATAGGTATGTTTGAAATTTTTTATTTAAATTTTTTATGGCAGAAAATAAGTCTCAAACATCGTATGAAAATTATAATCCTTCCCGGACTTAAACCAATATAACACAAAAAAAAAAAAAAAAACGGACAGCAAAAACAAGACTTGATGATCAATAGTAAACATCTTGACTTAAAAATCACGAGATAATAAAAGCCGGTTTGCAACAACATTCAACAGACGATACAATAATAATAAAGAGAACACAAAAAAAAAAAAAAAAAAAAGGAAAAAATAACTATTTACAATGTTTATTATGAACAAAATCTATAAATTTTCATAGAAACAACGGAGGACAGACAATCACAAATTATGCGCTTTTAATGTAAGATAAATAAATAAAAATTGAAAGACACATAAATAAAAATTTAACAGAAGCCAATATAGCAAACAAACAATGACAAAACTGTTAAAAATAATTTTAAAAAATGAAAAAAAAATTTTGATTAACTTATCGTTAATTTAAATAGAAGGCACTTGAAAGAGTCAAATTGCACAAATTAATCAAATCAATTTGAACGCGCTTTATTGAATTAATTCTCAGATAGACAAACATACTCTATACAGCTTGACGTATTATAACCCTTTAGGAACAAACTAACTTGTTTTCAAAAACAACTAATTAAAAAACTAGTTTAAAATAAACCAGTATATGAACTACTTTGAATTATATTAAGGCGGCATCCACTTCAATATGTATATGAAGTAATTGAAATACTACTTAAAAACCAGTGATTGATAAACTACTTTGAATTATATTAAGGCGGCAACTACTCTGATGTTGGCATGTTTTAATTGAAAATTTTTATTAGATTACAAGCTTATATATATTTAACCATGTTATTTCATCAAATATTATTAACTTTTGGCCATCAGTAATAGTTTTCAATTGGTTATTTTAAAGCAATTAAAAAAATAATTTAAATGTAACTAATTTAACAAGTAGTTGAAAATATATGCAGACGACAGTCAATTGACTTATTTAGCGGACATCACAATACAAAATATGTTAGTTCGTTCTATGGAAAAAAGTCAGAATTTCAACTAGTTGTGGTTGACAAAAAACTACTTTATCAACTACTTTTAAACTAGTTGATTTTCCTACAGGGAAGGGAGAGAATAAAGCAACTCGCCCTGCCTGTGTCTAGGCTATATTTATGCCAGCACTTAAAACTTTCAATAACAATTAATATCAATAACTATTAATATCAATATGAATAAAAATAATTTCGGGTTATTTATTTGTTGACACTCACCAATTGATGCTATATTAAATATTGTGCCAACCACAGCCATCAATAGAATTGTTCCAAGATTATCAAAGAACAAACGATTGGGCATAAAATAGCCGGCATCCAATATTATAGGCGGCAGCATATAGAAGAAAAATGTATTTGGCGTCAGTGGCGATACAGCGACCTCGGTACAGAAGAACAGGACGACACCAATGATGACGCCCACAACAATGAGCAAGCAGGATTCGGGAAAAATCAAATGCAATTTTGGTGTCATATGGAAACCTAGAAGGGGAAAAAATTTAAAGTGAATTAGCTTAGTTAAGATAGAGATATAGAGAATGAGTAAATGTTTGAAAAAAAAATTAAATAATATTCTTTTCATATAAGATTCAGATACGAAAGCTTAAGTAAGATCACTGAGCATTTAAAAGGTTTTAAGATGGGTTTGAAAATTTTAAAAAATTGATTTTTTTTTCTTTTGTCTTATTAAATGGTACAAGATGTCTAGAATATTCTTCCAAACTTTTAAATCGATTGGAATAAAATTCTAAGAGACAAAGCCTTCAGAAGTTCCGCCCATCAGCCCTTGTCAGACTGGAGCGTTGCAGATATATTGAGGCAGCTCGAAACTCTATTTTTGAAGAATTATGCAGCGTTTTTGTTTAAATTTGGCACACTACTTCCAGATAACATAATATTGTGCTTGAACGAAGGACTTTGTTTTCATTACAACTAATTTTACAAGGCAATACGTGGTGCAAGATAATAACAAAAATGGGACTATTTGTTCACAACTCCACCAAAAATTCAAATTTTAATTTTTTTATTTTGTCAAGAGTTTATTTTTAATGCAACTGAACAACAAATAAAGCATAACCACTAAACAAGCTTTAGAGTAGAAGAGACTAGCAACAAAAAAGATCATCAAACCAGGGACGGAAAATAACTGCTATTTTACGATTTTCAAATAAAAAAGGCATAACAAAAAAGTTGCCGTTGGACTTTTTCATATATACCATTATGATTCTAATGGCCGCAGCTTGACGTTTATTAAACGCCTCTTAAATTTTCGATTTTTACTATAAAAGTTAAATTTAACTATTATTTTGTGACTTTTACTATGATATTTCTGGCAAAAATAACTGTTACTTCTGACTTTTATTTTATCGGTCAAAAATAACAGTTATTTTGTGCCTTTTATTTTATGTCGAATATATTAGGCAATTTCCATTTTTTCAAAGGCACTTCATCGATCAAAAAACTACTAATATCATTATTTTCATCTCAGCTATTTTATAGCTCATAATGTGGGCGCTAATAAGACGAAATAGTTTTTTTTCAATAGTTTTTTAGTCGGTCAAGCGGCCTTACAAAAAAAAAACATAGTGCGTCGTTGGACACACGAGAGAAGCGAAGCTTTTTCGCAGTTACATAGATTTGATAGCTTAATAGCATTCTCTTTTTTATTAAATGATGTTTCTTTTTTGCTTGCGTCTGCTACTGTTATACTGCTTCTGTTATACTTAATATTGAATCCACAAATATTTCTAACACAGCTTGGTGGCCTGGTGGATAGCGTATAGAACTCCTAATCATTTGATACGAGTTCAAATCCCCACGGGGCCAAAGAATATTTTTAATATATAATATTAAAATTAAAATATTAAATTTTCTTGTTGTAATAAACGCAAGCAATTACGAAATCAAATTTCTAAGAAAAAATTTGTCGAAAATTTTTCAGATTTCACTCAAGCAAATCACAGAACGAGTCGTAAAAAGCTTCGCTTCAAAAAACAAAATGCTTGATATTTATGTCCGAAAATATAAAAGGCACAAAATAACTGTTATTTTGAAGGATAAAATAAAAGTCAAAAGTAACCGTTTTTTTTTTCCAGAAAAAATGAAATCACATAATAAATAGTATGTATTTTCCTCGGGAAAAATAAAAGTTAAAAGATAACTGTTAATATCTGACTTTTTTGATAATAATCATAGCCGGTACGGTCCCTGCATCAAACATGTTTGCTTAGCATAACTACGGCATAAACTTCATTCGAGTACTTCATTCAACAATACTTCATTCATACATATTAAAAATAAAGAAAAAAACTAAAAGATCAAAAAGCTCTTCAGACAAAACATTTTAAAATATTTGCTAACTATATTAACTATATTAACTATATTAACTAACTATAAAGTTCTATTTTTTCTTAATAAAACGCCGAGTATTTAATCAATTATTCTACTACAGAGCGTAAAATATGTTGGAATTCGAGTGTAACGAGCTTTACAAACAATTACGAATAATAAATAAAAAAAAATCACCTGAAAATCAACAAAACTTTTCAAGAAGGACTTATTTAATGGAAGGTTGTATAGATAAAAATTAATATTTGGATTTTGCATTCATAAATATTGAAAAACTTAAAAAAATAAAGCTCAAAAAGATCTTCAGACAAAACATTTTTGAAATTTTCGTATAACTATAAAGACATACTTTTCTATATAAAACGTCGAATAGTTAGTCAATAATTCAAATGCACAGCGTAAAATATTAAATGTTTCTAAAAAAAAAAACTATTATATATAAAATTACCTAAATATATGTTGAACGTCGAGTATACAATTTTTAATGGTAGTTGTTATAAATGTTTTGGTAAAATAAATTAAGCTTTACAGTCAAAGTTTTTCTACAAATTTTTGTTAAGATAATTATTCCCATGCAGAACGTAAGATACGAAATTTAAAAAAAAAAGCTTAACATTTACATTTTCTTAAATTGAGTAAATATCTTGAAAGTCAAGTCTAACGGCCTATAAAAAAAAACGAAATGGCCATTTCAGCCCTTGAAAGGACTTTGACCGAGCTTTCTATGATCAATTGTGTTGTGTGTGTTGTGAAATGTTTGAACACAAATTATCGAGAATCTAACGGTCTTACTAACGGATCCGGACTAACGAATCTAACTTAAGAAAGTATTAGAAAAAGCTTTTCAAATAAATTTATTTGTTATACTAAATTTGTTTATCTGGAAGACTTTTTCAAATAAAGCTTTAAATTTTTTATACACATTGAAATTCAAAATTTATTAACCACAAGCTGAAGAAAAGAAATTTAAAAACTACATTTTCATGAAAGCTTTTGAATAAAAATTATAATTAGCATTCAATTTTATTATTCAACGCCGAGAACTGGATCTAATATCTCACTGTGCAAATTCCAGTTTTTAAAAAGCTTTAAGTTGTCAAGTCAAAACTTAAGCTTTTATTTTATTTTTAAATAACCAATCAGTGAAATTTAATGCAACTTATATCAAATGCAACTTAACTTAAAAATTATTTATTTTTTTTTTCTTTTGCAAAACTCTTAAGGAGAGCTCTTTGAAAATGTTTTCAAAAGCTATTAAACAAAATTAATTGTTAATTTTTACCCCCATAACTTAAGTCAGAAGCCCTTAGGAGAAATGTTTTTGTAATTATGTGAAATATGGTATCTTAAGGTATACAATGCCATATGCATCTAATTTCACACATTCTATTTCCACATTAAAGCTTTTTTTAATTAAAAGTGTGACATTTTGATAAATGAAAAAGTTAAATACGCGTTCTATTTAAACCATAAAAGGTGAAATAATGTAAACATAGGAAGACGTATTTGTGTGGCAATTGCGTGTGTGCTTTTGCATGTGGCTATAGAAGTTATAAAAGTTTCAAGGATAAACAATACACAAAAACTTAATACTACGATGTTTGTATGAAAGTCATAAATTTTGTATTTCATGGTAAGCCAAAAAAATCTATCCTAAAACGCAAAATTATTATCATTGCTTTAGTAAATAATAACTCTTGTGTTTTCGTGTTTTATTCATTGGTAAGCTGTTTTTCCGTTCTATGTCTTCTATGAGTTACACTGGAAAAACGTATTATTATTAAAAAAAAAAGTTACGGGTATCAGTAATTTTATCAAAACTACACTAAAATGATCAGAAAAATTGACGAACTTAACCTTGATGAATATTTAAACCGATTTTAAAAGAATTACATTTCATTTCTTTCATTCGTTTCATTAATTTCATTAATTTCATTCATTTCATTCATTTCATTCTTTTCATTCATTTCATTCATTTCATTCATTTCATTCATTTCATTCATTTCATTCATTTCATTCATTTCATTCATTTCATTCATTTCATTCATTTCATTCATTTCATTCATTTCATTCATTTCATTCATTTCATTCATTTCATTCATTTCATTCATTTCATTCATTTCATTCATTTCATTCATTTCATTCATTTCATTCATTTCATTCATTTCATTCATTTCATTAATTTCATTAATTTCATTCATTTCATTAATTTCATTCATTTCATTCATTTCATTCATTTCATTCATTTCATTCATTTCATTCATTTCATTCATTTCATTCATTTCATTCATTTCATTAATTTCATTAATTTCATTCATTTCATTAATTTCATTCATTTCATTCATTTCATTCATTTCATTCATTTCATTCATTTCATTCATTTCATTCATTTCATTCATTTCATTCATTTCATTCATTTCATTCATTTCATTCATTTCATTCATTTCATTCATTTCATTCATTTCATTAATTTCATTCATTTCATTCATTTCATTCATTTCATTCATTTCATTCATTTCATTCATTTCATTCATTTCATTCATTTCATTCATTTCATTCATTTCATTCATTTCATTCATTTCATTCATTTCATTCATTTCATTCATTTCATTCATTTCATTCATTTCATTCATTTCATTCATTTCATTCATTTCATTCATTTCATTCATTTCATTCATTTCATTCATTTCATTCATTTCATTCATTTCATTCATTTCATTCATTTCATTCATTTCATTCATTTCATTCATTTCATTCATTTCATTCATTTCATTCATTTCATTCATTTCATTCATTGCATTCATTTCATTCATTTCATTCATTTCATTCATTTCATTCATTTCATTCATTTCATTCATTTCATTCATTTCATTCATTTCATTCATTTCATTCATTTCGATAACGACAACGAAATTTATTTATTTAATATATTAAACAAATCTTTTCTGCAACTGTTATAAATTTTTTTTGTTTTGATTTTGTTAAAACTTTTAGCTCAGTGTACTTATTGCTTTTATTATTACTTATTGTATCCAAATAAAACGAAATGCAAAATTATAAAATGTTTTCGTATTTCACTCACCAATTTTAGCAATACTCGCTGATAGTATCCAAATGCCGATGATAAATGGTGTTTTAACCCGATCAAAATCCACCTGCGACAATGGATAACGATCGTGTGCTTCACCTTCCTCATGGCCATGACCATCGTCATCATCGACACGTGCTGTTCCTGCAAGCTGTTCGGTCAACAAAGGTTTCTCCTTCTCAAGCGTTACTGGCAGAGCGGATGACACGCCATCTACGGGGTTCGATGCGGCCTTAAATAAAAGAATATGTAAACTTATTAGATATGTGGAATTCTTACAAAAAATCAATAGCCTTAACCACAACAATAACTTACTTAAGTAAATGTTCTGGTTGAGAATTGAAACGCAAAATAATAACATCAAATTTTCTTACTTTAAGCACTAAGTTTAACTTATAATGTAACAAGTAAGCAATGAACAAATATTGCTGCATTTAAATTCAGCAGTGAAAAAATTCTCAGGATTTGAACCCGAGACCCTTGAGTGGCAGTCAAGCATGCTAATACTTGTAGTCTAAAAAGAAGACCTTTACGAAAGTCGTTATAGCCTGTATCATTTCACGAGTAAAAATATGAGGCCGAACAGCGGGCAAACAACGATCGAACAAGGGCTGCACGGCCGAACATGGCTTAAATAGAATCAAAAAAGCCTATTTAAAATGAAAAAGCCTAAAAGTTCGGTCGAATCACGGCCGTACAGGCCTAAATTAAAGAAGATATAAAAACGATTATTTTGCCATCGCGCTTTTGCAAACACAAAAGCATGTAAAAAAAAAACAGCACAAGCAGTACTTAAGATAAGAATCTGCTTCCGCATTTCGTTGTAGAAACATTTGAAATTACTTCAAAACCGAAATTGTTTTTAAAATGACACCGACTGCACGCCGCTATTCGACTACGAGATTATTTCAAAGCAGGCTCTGCAGGGTAGGGTTGGACCATTGCTTAATCGCAGTTCGGCTAAGAAGTCCTGGAAACGGCCCTTGATCGGCCGATAAAAGTCTTCAAAATTAGAATTTGTTTGACTGCTGTTTTTTCGTAATCAAAAACTTTTTGATCAAAAGATTGTTGTTGTTTTGATGTGGGCCCAATGCGCACCGCGACCCATAGGATCTATTGTGCATGTCATTGGTTTAGCTTTCTATATTTAGGCTTTTTATGAATTTCAGCACTGTTTCTGGCTTGGTGTCCTATATATATTGGAAAGAGGCACTGTTTCCCCCTCCCCCCAAAGTGAGAAAGTCTTAATCTGCAGATTGCCGGACATTCACATAGAATGTGCTCTGGAGTTTCCTCCTCCTCCTCGCAGAGTCTGCAGGACATCTAAATTAGATAGTCCCATATTTTTAAGATGGTATCTAAGTAAACAGTGACCTGTGAAATAGCTTGTTAGAAGTCTTAGGTCTGCTTTGGTTAGCTTGAGTTAATCTTTCGATTTCGTTCTACTGATTTGCTCCAGTGACACCGAAATTTATTATCTTCCCAGATCCTAACCTTTTCCACAAAGTAGCCTTTAGCAACACTATAAAATGGTTCAGGCCCGATAATAGGTCGAGATGCCCCTCTTTTGGCTAGGCAGTCAGCCCTTTCGTTGCCTTTGTGCCCTGGTATCCACCATAATTCTACTTTGTTGTTTTGTCCCAGTGCATTTAGTGTTTCGACGCAATCAGAGACTAGTCTCGATTTGAGCTCATTACACTGGAAAGCATTTAGTGCCGCTTGACTGTCAGAAAATATGTAAGTATATGCCCCAATACACTTATACGAACATTCCCGGACAAAAACCTCAAAGACGTAAATCTCCGCTTGGAATATGGTTGGAGTATGGCCCATTGGAAGAGTTTTTTGGAATTTGGGACCGTAGACCCCAGCTCCCGTTTTTCCGTTTTCTAATTTAGACCCGTCAGTAGACCATAACTGGGAGTCAGGATCAGCTGTGAAGCTAACACTCCTGCACAGTTGCCTGTTGGGTAGTGCTTCAAACGGTTAAAAAGATTAAAAATGAAATTTTTTATACAGCGAAATATGTAAAAATAAATCCCAACGTTTTAAAACTCTAACTTATGTCGCCTTAAATATTCGTTGGAGTAAAAATTAAAAATGTTTAGCTTAGCTAAGGCTGAACCAGAATTTGTTTGAAACATTTCTCTCGGTCGAACAAGAAGCGTTTGTAGGTCCTTTGAACGAACAGCGGCCGTGTTGAAGTAATCTCGGTCGCTAATCGAACAAGGATCGAAAAGCGGCAGTAGAGCGACCGTTTTGAATTAATCTCGAGTGAACAATGGTCGAACAACGGCCGAATAAGGGTCCAATAGTGACCGTTTTGAAGCAATCTTAAATTTTTATATTAAAAAATTAATATACTGAGAGGGCTCTGGAGCTTAGTTGTTTACTGAGCCCGTAGTAGCACCTATTAGCAATTATTGTTCTTCGCTTTATCTCCAGGCTGATTTCGTTGTTGGTATTAATGGCGGTGCCAAGGTAAACGAACTCATTGACTACTTCAAAGTTATAGCTGCCGGATGAAACGTGGAAGTCTAAACGCCGCGCTCCCTTGTTTGTAGACAGCATATACTTTGTTTTACCCTCATTTATCGTCAAACCCACTTTGGCTGATTCCTTTTCGATAGCGACGAAAGCAGCAGTAACATCTCTCTTGGTTTTGCCGACAATATCAAAATCATCAGCGTACGTAAGGATCTGGACACCTTTATAGAAAATGGTGCCATTACGATGCACACCGGCCTTTCGTACGATCCCCTTCATGATGATATTGAAGAGATCGCAAGACAGTGGATCGCCTTGCCTGAAACCTCTTTCGGTATTGAAGGTTTCGGAGAGGTCATTTCCTACCTTGACGGAGCTTCGTGTGTTGCTCAAAGTCATTCTGCAAAGTCTAATCAACTTTGCAGGTATACCGAACTCAGACATTGTTGCGTATAGGCAATCCCTTCTCGGGCTATCGAACGCAGCTTTAAACTCGACAAAGAGATGGTGTGTGTCAATTTGATTTTCGTGGGTTTTCTCCTGTAGCGTGAAAATCTGGTCTATGGTGGACTTACCAGGTCGAAAGCCACACTGATAAGGTCCAATCAGTGTTTTTGTAATCGGCTTTAATCTTTCACACAGTACGCTTGAAAGAACCTTATATGCGATGGAAATACGACTGATACCTCTATAACTTGTTACTTAAAATAACATAAAGTAAATTAAAAAAACACACTTAATATTCACAACAGTAAATTTTATGATATTTCATCAGCAAAAAAAAAGAAAAACAAATGTCTTTGCCCGCCGTGGGACTCGATCGTGCATATTTTGATGCCCAGTCCATCGCTCTACCCACTGATCCAAACAGCCTTGCTTCTGGTTGCTGATATAACTGCAGCTATGTTAACAGATGCTATATTAACAGATGCAGTATATCACAGTAATCTGTTAATAGCCATACAACAAAAATCTATTAATAGATTATTGTGTTGTGCTGCAGCCTAGTTTCAGTTGTAATTAATATTGAATCAATGGCTCTGCGTAACGAAGGAGTTTGGCTCGATGCGTGAACTCTTGTAGTGAACTCTTAATCGTTGGGTGTGGGTTCAAATCACTACGGCGGGCATTTTATTTAATGTTTTTGTTATAATAAACGCAAGCACCAAAGAAGCCATAAATTTCTCAGAAAAACGGTGTCGAAAAAAAATAGAATTTTGTGTATGTCGATTTCAGTCAAGCAAATCACAGAACGAGAGGCGTAAAAAGCTTCCCTTCAAAAAATAAATAAAAAACCAAAACACGGAAAAAAGTTATATTTTTGAAACTCAACTTTTTTATATATATCGCTCAAATAAAAATAGGCAAGTTAGCATGTAAAACTAAGGTGTTTTAATGAAGTACTAGGATGGCTGAAAACTGCCAAAGCCAGCTTATAAATTATACTACATCTTTTTTTTATTTAACATAAGCTTTTATCTCGGTGTGCTGGATCAACAATTGAGTCCAATATGGAAGCGTTCATATAGTTCGTAGATTGTAGTTTGCATACAAGAATGGATTTATATTATATCCTTAATTGGTGTGCATTAATATTGAAGTCTAAAGTAGGAGGGCGCAGGTCAGGTCAAGAAAAATGAATTGGCATCCGGTACATTCTCTATGGATCTCAAGAATATATTGTTTGTTGCACGAAACATTCAATAGAGTGTTTTGAATACATAAATATGTAAACGAAAAACAAAAAAATAGGAAATTGCCATTTCAGCCCTTGAAAGGACTTTAATCGAGCTTCTTATGATCAATTGTGTTGTGTGTGTTGTCAAAGAACTGGACCTACAAGTTTTATGCCGACTCCGAACAACTTATGTTCTCAAGAAGCTTTTCATGGCAGTTTTTACTCTCTGAGGCTTACCATTGTCTGCAGAGAGGTGACGGCCGAACAGAAAAATTAATTCAGTTGAAAAAACTTTCTGTATCAGGTGGCAATTGCACCAGAGTTCTCTGGCGTATGGGCCACGCACTCTATCCACTGCGCCACGGCCGCCACACCATACTTAATAATAACATTTAATTTGGTTTGGTTTATGTAGGTGTTTCTGATTGTAAAATTTTTTTATTGGTTAAAGTGAAAGTAGAGTTACCTAGGGTGAGATTCGCAAAAGCCCCAGGGTGAGATTGGAAATTGACGCGTCTGAGGAGACATTCGACAACAAAATCAGCCGTTGTTCAAAGTAGGATAGATTAGGTAAGGAACCTGGGGACAGATTCGACAACAACCCCAGCGGGAAGTTTTATAGAATGACAGACTGAGGAGAGATTCGATAATGACATCAACTTTGGTCAAAGATAGATAGGATAGGTGAAACTTGAGGATTTTCTATTCCACCTAGAAAAATACATACATACATTCTTAGGTACATTGCTTCCAGAAGACTTTCAATAGATACAATTGTGCTTTTTCTTGGTCTTCTTGAGCAGCGCATATTCGTAAACTCCTACTGGAAGGTCTTGGGAAGATATTCTGTAAGGCCTTTTGTAGAAGTGTTAAGAAAGCATTCATCCCAATGACATGCCTGTTTTAGAAGAATGCTTTCTGGGTATGAAAGTAGAAGGAATGCAATTCAAGACTTTCACTTTGCCTTCTTTTGAAAGCACTTTTTTGCTGGGCCTTTAGGATTTTATGCTTCAATTAAAGTGTTGTTTTTGTTTGTTTGTTTGAATGTTTTTGTTTTTGCATAAGCACATAGGCGAAATGAATGATAAATCGTTTTTATGTTTTCTTTAATTAAGGCCTTGTACGGCCGGTAATCGACCCAGCTTTCGGCCGCTTGGCTTTTTCACTTAAAATTGCCCCTTTTTTGGTCGCTCTTTGGTCGAGTATATAGCCTAAAAGTCTTTATAGGTTATATTTAGGTCATGTTCGACCATTGTTCGGCCGCTGGTGTTTTTCCTAGTGTGAAACCTTAAACAGGCGGAACTTTCAATATTACTAATTTTTTATGGGCGTAATATTCAATGGGCGGTACCTTCAATGGTCAAGACTTTTATTGATCACGACCTTAAATGGTCGGAAGCTTAAACGATGTGGACTTTTAATAGTCGGGAGCTTTAACGATGTGGACCTTTAATGATCCGCACCTTCAATGGTGGGAATCTTAAATTTGCTAATACGTGACTGTTTTTTATCGCTTTTCTTTAATTTAAGAATAGTGCATTTATTAGACACAGAAGGTTTGCACAGATATTATAAAATACCATTTCAGGTGTATTTGCAGTGGTTGAAAATAACATATTTTTATGGTACCATAGCTTTCAAATATGGGGTGGTGTAAACTTTTAAAACTTTTTTTCAACCCACTCTAGTTTGCAGTATCAGCTAAAGCAAACCTAAATTCCATCATTTAAATATACAAAAAGGCACTTACAATACACAATGAAAGGCTGTAAAAAAATAAAACCCACCCACTCGTCCCATTGTCACGTTTGCCTCAAAGTTTTAACTATCTCAAAAAGAGTATATTAATAAACGTTTCGCAAGGTAAGCGTTAATCTTGTCATGAGTTGCTACTAAGAATAGTTAATGCCTGTATCAGATATCAAATAAGATAAATCTGTTAAGAGGGTGAACTTTACGCACTTAAATATTTATTTAGCTTAAAACACACGCTCATTCAAAAGAACCTTACCTACTTTAATAACAACGCATAACTAAATTTACAACATGGATCAAATAAATTTTAACTTAACTGCTGCATAATAAAACTCAAGGTTAAAAGCAGGCAGAAATTGATGTATTGTGTGTTTATTTAATTAACTATAAAAATCTTTATTCAATTTTTTTAATAGTTTTATTGTTAAATTTGCTTAAATAACAGTCAATGGCTGGATGATTGAAAATTTTACGTTTTGTTAAGCTACAGATTTTTTTAAAATCTGCAAAAAAGAAAATAATAGAAAACCTAACAAAATTTAAGTCATGCAAAAAATATAAATTCTGAAGCTAGATTTTACACTTGAAAAAGTTTCAGCTATAGAACTTATAATTAAATAATTAATCAAAGTCATTTCATATGAAAATTAAGGATTTTTTTTTATTTCCAATTTTTCGAAGTTGTATTAAAACTAATTTTAGACATGCTTGTTTAATTATAACATTATAAATTTTGGTATTATTTTGAAGAAAAAAATAAAACCATTTTTGCACGTTTGACTAATTCTTTTGTTGTGTTTATTATCGTGCTTTTTGTTCTGACATCATTTTAACAATAATTAAAGAAAGGCATGATCGTGATCAACATAAAAGTTGGTGGTTTTTTTTCCACAATGTGAAGCCATTTTGTTTTTTTTTTTTTTAAGTTCAGTAACCCATAATTGGTTGGGGTTATGTACTCCAAGCTGCTCACAACAGCCAGCGACCTAAGCGCCAACAACAACTAACGTTACGCCCAGCAACAATAATGTTTGGTATAGTAACAATTTTTGAATAATGGGTTGCTCAACATATATATATATATGTATATACCATATGTATGTGCGTTTATGTGTAGATATGTTTGCTAAATATTTATTTGTAATTGTTTTTTTATTTTCCTTTTTTTTGGCTTTTTGGCTTCTCTATTCAAACTCTATTAGATCTGCCCAAAATAATTGCGTATTTTTTAGCATTCTATTGTTTGTTCTTAATATACGGAAAAACCTAAACCGCAAAAATTAAGCAAAAATAACATGGATTTTACTGTTTTGTTCGGGTACTGTGCGCCCGTTAGAACAAACTGTTACAATGTGTTAACCTCTACAGTGGCAACCGTGGCACACTGGTTCATGACACAGAATGTTTTTTCAATTGAATTAATTTTTCTGTTCGGCCGTCAATTCTCTGCAGACAATGGCAAACCTCAAGAGAGTAAAACCTGACATGAAAAGCTTCTTAAGAACATAAGCCGTTCGGAGTTGGCATAAAGCTTGTAGGTCCAGTTCTCGATCATTTGTCTTCAAACATTTCACAACACGCACAACACAATTGATCATAAGAAGCTCGGTCAAAGTCATTTCAAGTGCTGAAATGACCATTTCGTTTTTTTTAAGCTCTACAATTAGATAAATGCCTACGGCAGGATTTACCGTTGCCAACACAAAATAAAGCAATAATTATTTTTAAAGTGAGAACTTCTTTAGACGCATTGAGCACTGTTGTAACGACCATAATTTTTGAAAATTATAGACGACTCAATATATAACATAACAAACAAAATATAACAAAAAAATATATAAATATAAAAATATACATATATATATTTTATATATTTATGTATATATAAAAATGTATATTTATATTCATATAAAAATATAAATATAATATAATAATAATATAAAATGTAATACAAAAATAACCATAATTAAAAACAAACAACCAACGCATATGAACGTGTAAACGCCACAATACCGTGTAGCCCAAGTCCCTGGTGGAACGTACCCGCCAGAATAATGCCGCATAGTAATACAACACGCTACAAGTCACCAACGACCAAAGAACACAGGTCAAAGCGAGAACGCGGTGAAGTACACGCAAGATGCAAGCATACTACACTAGTCTGGGAAAAGAAAACGAAGCAATAAAAGCTCGAGCCACAGCGAAAACTTCCTTTTTTGCTGAATAGCCGCCATTTTAACTGGCAAGTGGTCTCCCTGTCTGGCGATATTATATTTGGTGTGCGGGTGCTCTGTGTCCTTACCAAATGTAATATTTAGCAATCCTTGTTGTTAAGTTTAGCTACCTCTCTGCCCATCGACAAATTTATCCTGGCTGATCACTACTACGAATACCAGTTGCTCAACCAAGTTCCTGTACAAACATAAGAAAATATAGGTAAGAAAAGACGCTGAGAGTGCTGTCATCGTGGTCGCAGCTCCATGGTAAGCCAGTTCATTGATAACTAAACGCTGATAATCTATACGATATTGAACGGCGCCGACAATTACAGTCAAAGTCGTGTGGAAACTTTCAATTGGCTGCGCAATCCGACTAAGATCCTTCATATTTGGTGTGCAGGTGCTCTGTGTCCTTACCAAATTTAATCCTTAGTCAGAGAGCTCACCATATTAGAAAGCGACTGGCAATATCATCAAGCACGTGCGCTACATTTATTTGCACGTCCATTTGCACGTTCACTACATTGTCATACACGTTCGCAATATTATCAAGCACGTGCGCTAAATTCATTAGCACAACCAATTTCACGTTCACGACATCGTCATACACGTTCGCCATATCATCAAGCACGTAGGCTACATTGGTCAACACGTCTCCTACATCGCAACGCACGTCCACGACATCGTCATACACACTTGCTAAATCATCAAGTACGTGCGATACATCGTCACGCTAATTCATTTTATCATCAAGCACATGTGCTACATCGTCACGCACTTCCACTGTCATAAAGCACTTGCGCTACCTCATCAAGCACGCTGCTACATCGTCAGAACATCATCACACACGTATAACATAGTGAAGCATCTGCGTTACATCACCACACACATTGCTTGATCGTCAAGCACTTTCGCTACATCTCTAAGTATGACTTTTCATATCAAGAACGTCGGCCACATCGGCAAGCAGGCAAACCATACCATAAATAATATTCAACAAATCACTGATACATAATTTACACTAGTAATTCAGGATCCCTTAATTATTAAGTAATCCCATTGAAATTAAGTAATCCCATTGAAATTCACAGAATACTGAATTCTAATTAGAATAAAGCTGTATATTTAATGATAATCCTTTCTCTCCTTTTAGTTTAAGGTCTCAAATAAACAAATAATTAGTAGACAGAATGCCTGGGTCCGGCGAGCGTCACTCAGCGTAAAACTTCGTTGCACTGTTGACGCCAGTAATGTTAGAGTCAGCAGTGTTAATGGCATTACTGCTAATATGAGCAATGTTAAGGCTTGCACTGTTAATGCCTACATTTCTGATTAAGCTACCAGGCGAGCAAAAAACATAGCAACATTGTGTTTTTTGTATTGGGCTTCCAGAAGGGTCGGTGCAAATAGGGGTCGGTGCGTAGAGAAGAAATTTTGAAGGGCAAAAAATAATAGGACCAGCTCCTATATTTCAACCGTCAAGGGGTCAATTCGGGAGAGATATGAACTATAATCGACAATTTTCGTTTTTTGTATGACACCCCCAGAAGCGTGGTAGATAGGGGTAGGTGGGTTCAAAAGAAATGTTGAAGGGAAAAAAATAATAGAACCAGCTCATATATTTCATCCGTCTAAGGGTCAATTCGTGAGAGATATGAATTATAATCGAATGTTTTTGAATTTTTTGTATGGGGACCACCAGAAGGGTCGCAGATAATGGGTAGGTGTGTTCAGAAGAAATGTTGAATGGCAAAAAATATTAGGACGACCTCATATATTTGTCCCCTCTTCTAGTCAATTCGGAAGAGATATGAACTATTATTGATAATTTTTGTTTTTTGTATGGAAACCCCCAGAAGGGTGGCAGATAGGGGAAATCTGCGTTGAGAAGGAATGTTGAAAAGCAAAAAATAATGGAACCAGCTCATATAGTTGACCCCCTTGAGATTAATTCGGGAGCAATATGAATTATAATGGACAGTTTTTGTGTGATGACCTCTAGAAAGGTAGCAGAAAAGAGTTAGGTATATTCAGAAGAAATGCTGAAAAGTAAAAATAATAGGATCAGCATATATATTTGACCCCTCTAGGGGTCAATCAGGTGATTTTTTTTATATAAAAATGTGCCAATTTATTCAAAATAAGGTTTTATAAATATTCGAAAAATTTGACGATGTACCTATGAGACTAAGTGGAAACTCCCGATATTAATTTTGCAGGTAATAAAAATCTACCACTAAATACATTTTTGAATAAACAATGAGGTTTGACTATGTCCAATAATCGAAAACTCAGTACTACTAAATATAAATCGATGCGGTTTTTACACGATACTTAAAGAAATAAAAAACATTCTGTTAAATTAAATTTTCATTTGTTTTTTTTTAACTCAACTTGAATTAAGTTATAGTCAATTACTAATAACAACGAAAACTAGTCAAATAATTATAGATTTAAGAGAAAAATAAAATTAATGATTGTTGAAAATTGTTGCGTCCTTGCTTGTTGAAAATAATAAAAATTCATTACAACTTCTACAGAAATCGCAAAAAAGAAAAACAAAAAAATTAAAAAATTTAAACATTAAAAAAAATTCTGAAAATTTTTCCATTTGATCGATGATGGTTGCCCGTGATTGGCAGCATGTAGACACAATTAGCTACATCGAACGAACGCACTTCAAAAAAGTGTAGCTACCAACAGCAATAATCGAAAGCGTTGATTGCATGAAGTAACAAGGTTTGTAAGTACGTTCGTTCGTTCTACTAACTTGGCTATCTACGCTACTTGAAAACAAAAGTCAACAACAAACAAGGTAAAGAAAAAAAAAAATAAATATTACAGTGATTGCCAAATGAAGCGTTAAATCAAAGCCCAAGTCTCATGTGTGTGTTTGTTGTTCAGTCAGTTGGTCAGTAAGTTAATAAAAAAATGCATGAATTGTCAATCTAAGAGCTGAGTTAATAAGAGTTGCCACATTGCAGAGAAAAAAAGTGCTATAGTGGTATTTTTTAAAAAAAAATATGGAATGAGGATTTGCATTATAGGTACGGTAACCATCCATTCGTTCTGTATTTGTACAGAAAAATTATGGATTTGCAGCCTTTGTTTTTAATTCATTTCATTTGATTTGATTGGAAATATGAGTTATTTTTCATATAAGATATGAATATTTTTGTCCGGGGGACCCTGGCTCCCCTTCTCGGCAGCCCTGATCTTATTAAGGGCTGTTCATTAATATCGTCACATGTTTTTGGCCAATTTTTTAAGTTTAAGAGTAAAAATTCACACTTCAGTTCCACAAATAAACTGTGTTTTGAAGCTGCTACACTTGTTGAAAGTGTTTCAAATGCCTTTTATACCTTTGCTCAGTTAAAACATACAGCCGTGGACACATAAATAGCACAAAAATACATGTAGGGTGTTTCACATAAATTTAAATAAAATACATAGAGGAAAACAAGAATTTATTTCGTGGTAAGTAGTAACTTTGTAAGTACGAATTAAAAATTATAAAATTAATGAAAAATCTGAAATTGCTCCTTAGCTGAGGTGGATGCATTAATAGCACAATTTGGTTTCTGAAAAAAAAGACAGTGATTTATTTTTTTTTTTTTACAATGAGCTTACGAATATGCTTACTAGTACTTGGTAGTGTATCCCGAATTGTCCAAAACAGCCCAACATCTTCGTCCCATATTCTCCACAAGCTTCTTGACCCTATCCTTCGGAATAGAGTACCAAGCCTTCTCAATTCCACTCCATAAGTCATCTTAATTTCGAAAATTTTGGTTGCTTATGCTGACCTTCACATCATTCCATACATTTTCTATGGGATTGAGGTCTGGCCTTTGAGCCGGCCAATTCAAAATATTTATTTTTTCCTTTTTTAGCCAATCAATCACAACCTTTGCTGTGTGTTTTGGATCATTATCGTGCATAAAAGTCCACCTAATAGGCATGTTCTCAAATACAAATGGTTCCATCTGGTTTTTAAGAATATCTAAATACAGATTTTTATCCATTATTCCTGGTACACGAAACTAACGCCGTGCCAGGAAAAAGCTCCCCAAGTCATTAAATTAAATTAAATTTCCTCATCCATGCTTTAATGATTTTTTTGTATACTTCGGATTCAACTCTTGGCGTTTGGGGCGCCGAACAAAAGTTTTTCCATCTGGTCCAACCCTATTAAATTTAGTTTCGTCAGTTCAAAGCACGTTCATCCAAAATTTGTCTTCTTTATTCACATGGGCAAACGCTAAACCATCCTTTAAATTTTTTTTGTTAAGAGCGGCGTGCTTCGGCTAATCCGTCCATAAAGATTAGCTTCATGTAGTCTCCTAGAACTAGTTTTCTTGAAACATTTTATTTTTTTCATTTATTTTCCTCATAATTATCTTTGCTGACTTGAGAGGATCAGCCTTACTTTTGCGTACTATAAGTCTATCAGTAAAAGCGGTGGTTTTACGCGGTCTAAGATTGCGGGGCTTATTCTCGAAATGATTTGAAACATTTGATGTAACCAGCTTGAGTGCATTATAGACCATTTTTCGCAAAATTTTGAGAATATCCGCGATTTCAGATGGTTGTTTGCCTTTTCGACTTAGTTCGTGAATTATAGACCTTTTTTCCGGGGTGCAATGTTTGCCACGACCCATTTTATTTAGAATCGGTGAAATTAACTGAATAAAACTCTAACATTTTTACAAACACCCGATCTTGTTAACTTTTATTCGCCAACTAACATGTGTGCTATTTATATGACCACAGCAGATCGTACATGCCTATACAGAAAGAGATGGCCTGAGCAAATAAAAGTAAGTAACAGTACATCTCTCTCGGAGTTTTAAACAACGTCACACTGGAGTCGCAAAAAATTATAACTACAGTTAATGAATAACAGTTTAACGAAACGTTTAAAAAATAAGTTGACATTTGTGCTATTTATGTGTCCATGGATGTAGTTTAAGCTGTCTTTTTGAATTTTTGTGATACGTTCGTTTGAATAGGTGCATTTTTTTTTATTGATAAAATATTAAAGCAATATTTACAATAAAATTAAATTTTGATAAAATTTTAAATTTTGAAAATTGAAAACAAAAATTTGTCTGACGTAACTTTCCCCTCCCCCTCCTCAACAAAAAGTGTTATTTACATTTACAAAATTTATGATATGAACAGCCCTTAGATATAAAAATTTATTAGTTATAAATTACCCACTGCTATGTAAAAAGCTCTTTTTTTTCTAACTTGTATTTAATTTTCAGGAAAATAAGTTAAGATGGCAACCATTGCCGCAGTCATTGAATGTATCATTGGTGTTGTAATTAAGTTAAGTAAATTAGGCAAGTCAGGTTAAATCATTTTTATTTTTCACCTAGATAACGTTTATTTTGAAAATAAAATTCATGGAAATTTTGCGTGGATTTTAGCGTTTAAAGGGTGTGCGGCGAGTGAGTGTGCGGCCTGTTTGTTTGCTCTGTGTTAACAACTTTTGGTGGACAAGTAAACAAAAATAACAACAGCGACAAGTATAACAATAATAATAGCAGAAGTGAAATCTTGTCAACGCTTTTCTAAAATAGGTCAAAAAAAAAAAATGTAGACTCACGATTTATTTAAAAAAAAAACAAAGATAATTTCGATTTTTATTTTTTTGACTAAATATAGTCATGTTAATAAAGTTATATAATTTATAATTTGGTTTAAAAATTTAATCAAAAATTTCTTAAGTCCAAATTGCATTAATTGAAGTAACATTTGCAAGTTTCAACTAAAGGCTGTTTTTTTAGAGCCATAGAACTTTTTTTCCAAATTAAACACAGAAAAATTAATGAAATGCCCAATATTTGGACTTTATTAGATCGCAAATGTTATGGCATTTAGTGTTTGATTACAATTTTGGGCATGTGGTCACCGCGACTGCATCTTATGAAGACCATTCCGTCGCACAGTGGGAGGACTTCATACAAGTTTTGGCCATAAATAGTAAATATTGAAGTAGAGCTTTGAAATTTAGTATGAATACTTTTTACAGCAAAATATGAAGTATACAGAAGTTTGAATGAAATAGGCGTTTGGAGACACGCCTACCTTCCATACGAACTTTTTATTATTAATTTTTAAAAAATTAAAAATAAACTCAGAGGTTTACAACTTGGTACGAGAGCTTTGTACAGTTAAATTTTAAATATATTTTAGGTTTGATCAAATCCGCCCACAGACACGCCCACCATCCGTACGAACTTTGAAATTTGGTATGATAGGTTTATACAGTTAAATAGTAGCTATACACAAGTTTGGATTGAATACGCCGCAGACACGCCCACCTAACATACCAATTTTTTTTGTAAAAAATAGTAAAAATAAACTAAGAGGTTCGAAATTTGGTATGGGCGCTTTGTACACTTAAATATTAAGTATATATAAGTTTGGATTAAATCCGTCCACAGACAAGCCCACCTTCCATACACTGAGAAAAAAAACATACTTTAAAATTAAACAAAAAATTTTAAAATATAAATTTAACGCGTTTGTGTTTCTACAAAACAATATATAAAACAAGCGTGTTAATGTTTTTTTGAAGTAAGCCTTTAGAAAAAATGCTCACATAAAAGTTTTTATTTCCAAATTTGAGCAAAATTTTTCAACAGGCCCGTGAAAGGTGTGGGCTCATACTTATCGTTATTATTAAGCTCTTGGTATACAAATTTAAATTCTATGGATTTAAACATGTTTCTTAAGAAAATAAGCATAAACCGTTCAGAGTCGGCATACAATTAAAACAAATAATTAATAATTTTAAAAATAGTTTTTAATGTTCATAAAGCTTATTTGTATTTGCTCTTGAGCTTCTGCTGACACCTCGTTGTATTTTTCCTTTCTTCAGTCGCAAAACGCTGAGAAGAGGATCGAAAGATATTAGAGGAGTTTAGTTTTTGAACAGATTCTGCAATTGCGTGACTGGCGTTTTTAAATATTTTGTTGGATGCCTCTTGTGCTTCTCTAGAAAGGTCCATAATATTCAATGCTTTTAAAAAAAAAAAAGCACAAAAGAATTTTTTGTTGTAAAAATACTATAAATTAAAAATTGCATTTTTGACTCCCTTTCATATGACATTAGCAAAAGTTGTTTTAGCTTAATAAAATAAATAATTGTTTCTGTCCTCTCTACAATAGTAAAACTCATTTTATATTTCATATTCTCTACTTCGAATAACCCTTAAAGGGGGGGCACTTACCCTCTTTTACCCTCACCCATTGTATCATACAAATTTTTGTGTTCACACGTTCTTTTTAGTATTTTGTTTATTTAGCAAGTTTTGATTTATTCTTAAGAATTACTTAGAATGTTTGTTTTTATTTTTATATATTTTAATTTCTTTATGAAAGTATCCGTGAATAACAAATATTCTGAAACCTTAAAAAAAACGCACAAAGCTTACGCCAACAATAATAACACATAAGCTCCTGAGCACAAGTGTAGTATCCTCAACACATTGGACGCTACAACAACATAAATGGTTGGCAAAAATTCTAATTTGTCGGTCATATTTTTACGAAATTGTTTCAAAAATGAATAAAATATAAAATTTTATGGTGCAACAAGCGCTGTATGGCTTGTTGCATCGTCCTGCTGGAACTATATAGCACTTAGACGATGGATATTGACGTGGGGAACCAAAAAGTCGCGAAAAAGTCTTTAGTTTTGAAAAAGTTTAGACCAATACCTTCGGCATGTAAACCACACCAGATAGTAACTTTTTCTGGATGTGAGGGAGCGTGGAGAGTCGCTTCATAATTGTTTTCACTACAAATATGGCAATTTTGCTTATTTATGTACCCGTTAAGGTAAAAATGTGGCTCATCGCTAAAAATGATTTCACGGTAAAAAATGCGAGGCCAGACACGCTGGCACTATACACACTTTAAGTTTATATCATATGATTGTGTGTGCAGCATTTTTTTTGCTTTCCTTCTCGGTTCGACTCAGCAGCCAGTCGCTTTAAGCTGCCTGCTCAGCTGGCACTATACACACTTTAAGCTTATATCATGATTGTATGTGCAGCATTTTTTAGCTTTCCTTCTCGGTTCGGCTCAGCAGCTAGTCGCTTAAAGCTGCTTGCTCGGCTGGCACTATACACACTTTAAGCTTATATTATATGATTGTATGTGCAGCATTTTTCAGCTTTCCTTCTCGGTTTGGCTCAGCAGCCAGTCACTTAAAGCTGCCTGCTCAGCTGGCACTATACACACTTTAAGCTTATTTATATGATTGCATGTGCAGCGTTTGTCAGCTTTTCTTCTCGGTTCGGCTCGGCAGCCAGTCGATTTAAGCTGCCTTGGATATTATACCTTTTCGGCTGGTAATAGGATATTATTGTTTCAGTTTTCCTTCTCGGTTCGGCTCTATAAACGCGCTTTTAGTCTATTGTTGACTGGAATTTGAATAAGTAAAGTCAGGTGGTCGATTTAAATGTTGAATATCTCTTTTTAAGTTTTCGAAAATTCGAATTGGGGTTGAAAACCGAGAAAGAAAAAAAAACACAATATTTACCACTTGTTATGATGGAACATCATTTTTTGGTGTTAAAAATTAAATACTTTGGTGAAGAAAACCAAAAGCGTTTATTAAACGCACATTATTATTTAACATTTACGACATAAAGGGTAAATAGAATTTTTTTTTCGCAAGTCTTAAACAACGCACTCTTAAACAACGCACAAAAATTAACGCATTTTTTAATTTTTTTTTTTTTTTTAACAAACAGACTGTTAGGTAGTCAAAAGCTTTGAGCAATTTCAATATCGATTATTTTGTTTTTACCATAAGTAATCAATTACTCTATGACAGCTGATGATTATTGAAGGACATTAGTGGAGCACTCAATAAAAAACTCTTTCTAGCCATAAAAGTGTTTCTCTATCGTCAACCGAAGAATCTGAATAAAGTAAAGCTGATGTCATTGTACAGCACAGTATACAGTATCAATATGTAATTAAGGGGAGAATATGTACAAATTTTTTGCTTTCCTTCTGAATAAAGGAAAAACAGGAGCAGAAATTAATTAATGATCGAAATAAAAAAGAACATTAACTTGGCGAGAATGGAAGCAATAAAAGTGGAATGTGAACAACAAAATAACAGCAAATGAAGCTATTTTAAGAGAGTTAAGCAATGATTAAAGCTGAAGTTTCTATACAACTAAAAAAAATTCATTCATTAGAAAAAAATTAAAATTGTCTCTAGAAATAGCAGGATGTGCTTAATTGACAAGGTCACTGTCGATTGTTTTACTATTTTTTTTTATTTTTATTTTTTGGACAATATTTATTGACATTGACAACTGTTAGTTTTTTTGCCACTTATCCAACGACATCTGGTGACATAGCTAATGACTATTCTTTATGGTCGAGAACGTTTAGGAGAAGCAATTAACAAGTTGAAGTCAGAGAATAGCTGCTATTATATTCATAATTATTGCCATTAGTGTGATATTGCAAAGTGTCTTACAATAGACAAGTTAAAATGTTCACCATGACTTTATACTTATATGTTTATGAGTTTAAATTTATTTAGCTTCTTTGCGAGAATTGTTAAGAATTAACGGAATTTTCGCAAACAAAAATAACTCAAACTTATACAGCATTTTTGAGATGAAAGTTACTATCGTGCAAATGAATAAAGTTTTATTTGTTTTTTAACCCTAGAATACGTAAAATTTATTCACTTCTAAGGAGTAAAATAACGTATAATGAAATAAGGTTAGTATTCTTGGGTTTATTATAGTAATTAAATATAGAACGTGAATTATTCTATTGAGAAAATTAAAGGGGAGAGACTTGCATGTTGCCACCACACAGCATTTTTGATCATAGCTCATCATAAAATGAACAAGAGTAAGTAAAAAGCCACAACCCTATGCAAAAAATTAAAGTTGCACAGCATATTTTCAGGTTGCCACCCCTAGAAAAATTGTTGAAAATGTAGAAGAACTGTAGGAAAAACACCTGATGCATACAATTTATTGAATATTACATAAATTTTGCAGTGCTCTTTCTCGATTTATTGTTAAATTTGATCGAGCAATGCATAAAAATTCTAAATGCCGCGTTTGGTTTTTCTTGGTCTGCGCGCTGCCATAGTAAAAATGTAACAAAAATTTAAAAAAAATACCGAAAATATCACTTAAATTCAATTCCTTGGAATGAGGAATTGGTAATTGGTCATCTCAATTCCTCAGGATTGGAATTGGAAAAAATTCGTCAATTCCATTCCAGGAATTGTAATTGGTAATTGAACATCTAGAATTCTCAGGAATGGAATTGGAACAAAATCGTCAATTCCATTCCAGGAATTGTAATTGGTAATTGAACATATTAATTCCTCAGGAATGGAATTGGAAAAAAACCGTCAATTCCATTCCAGGAAATGTAATTGGTAATTGAACATCTCAATTCCTGAGGAATGGAATTGGAAAAAAGTCGTCAATTCCATTCCAGGAATTGTAATTGGAAATTGAACATCTCAATTCCTCAGGAATGGAATTGGAAAAAATTCCAAAAGGAATCATTACAACCCAGCTCTGGTAATCGTAATCTTAAAAAAAAGCACTACGATTACTGTAATTGTAATCGAAATATTTTTATTACAATTACAGCAATCGTTATTATAAAAAATTACAATTACTGTAGTCGTAATCAAAATATTTCTTCAGTACGATTACAGAAATTGTAAAAAAGCGTTTATGCAGTAAGTAATTGAATTAAAAAAATTGATAACAAATACTTTAATTGTAATCAATAGATTTTTCTATTGCAATTACAATAATCGTAATTGTAATTTGTGTGTTTACCAATTACAGTAATTGTAAAAACTTTTATACTTTTAATACTATAAAAATTAACGATTACGATTACTGTAATTGTAATCGGAAAGTAATTGTAATCGCAAAGGGCCCAGCTTTGCTCACAATTTACTCGTGGTCTGTGGTTTGAAAAAATATATCAACCCGCATTACAAAGCAAACACATTCGGCAAAAATATTCGGCTATTTTGGGCCGAAGTCGAAGATTAAAATCTGCCGATTATGCCGAATTACGACACTGTTAGAATGTCAAAATACAGCATTGGTGGCAAACCGGCAAACAGTGGCAACTTGCAAAACGCCAACCTAAATATTTGTTTAATATAAAAAAATAGCTGCTTGTTTTAACTGAAGTAAAAATAGTATTAAGAAATTCAATTCTTAATTGATGTCGTTATTTATAATTTGTTTGTATTATTAATACAATATCTACATTTTATTGGAAACAATGATTTGCGCCATGTAAAATGTTTGCATTCTGGCATCGGGCAAACCTTACAATTAGTGGCTGTCATTTAAACTTGGCGCATTTTTGCAAAATACAAAGCAAATTTAATTTGTTTAATTAACTGGAAATACGCTAAATAAACGTCGCATTTTAGTAGAGAACAGAGTGTAAAAAAGAAACAATAGAGAACTCAAGTAGAACCAAATGAAAATGTAAACAATAACAAAACAATAATACTATGCAACAGATGCCTTTGAGGCATTTTAAGCCATGCGGCTTTGTAAAATGACCCTGTGCGAAAAATGTACAAAAATGTTTAAATAGGAAAATACAATAATAATAAAAAGTATGGGTGAGCGGAACCTATACAAAAATGGTTTAAAATGCATGGAATTAATTAATAGGACCCATCATACAATCAATTTTGAGTAAATTTTAGACTAAACGGATATATTCAGTCCAAGTCAAAAAATTATTTTTAATTTGTACCTCGGAATGAAATAGAATTTTTAATTCAATTTTGAATGATACACAAAATTAAAAAAAAATTAAAAGAGAAAACATCTTTGATAACATAATATCGATTTATCAACATGTGCGGCTTGGACCACTTTCCTTCTCACTCCTCAATTAATCATTTTCTTTAACTAAACCAGTGATGCACAGCGTTATCAGAGCTTCAAATACGAGCGCAACATTTTTTGTCTTAGTATGTGCGCATGAGATGTTTACTGCTTGAAGTACAAACCAGAGATAAAGAGATAGGAAACTTCATGTTTTTCAAGGTTATTTCAGATTTCACCTTTTTTAACTCTCTTTTTTATGAAAACTCACGAATTGTGTATGACTTTGGTTATCCCAAGTTTGAGGGGAGTTTCTGTGGTTTATCAACCTTTTACACATTTATCGTGAGTTTGGGTATCCTACTTTTGAGGAAGTTTCTGTGGTTTTTGTGCTTGTATTAAACATTTTGTGTTAGTATTTGACACAATCAGGACATAGGGCTATCTCTTTCCCACAGTCCAAAATCGAAGTTTCTTATCTCTTTATCTCTGGAACAAACAAGAACTGATTCTCTGCTAGCGTCGCAGAACTTCGGTAGATTCACACACACGACTTGTATGTCAAAAGTCTAGTGGCTCAGAAAAGCTCCCGTATGCATCACTGAACTAAGCCAACGCTTAGAAGATGACCCAATGGTTAGTATCAGATATGTGCCATGAATGTTTCGTATTTTCTTTATCTTCGCACATGCACTGGCTTTCGATTTTTTCCAAGCTTTGTTCGGGTACACAGGCACTCCAAGCACGAAAAAAGTCCAGGTAGCTTGAGAGCGCGGGTATTCGGTCTTTGCCCTGGTAATTTGGTAATAGCTACTCGGGTAACTCCAAACTCATGCGCAATGCACATGCAAAAACAATGCACAAGGAATTTATGTTTTTTATAGGGGGACTCCCAGAAGGGTATGTTCAGAAGAAATGTTGATACGGGAAAAATAATAGGACCAGTTCATACATTTCACCTCTCAAGAGGTCAATTCGGGAGAGATATGAACTATAATCGAAAGTTTTCTTAATTTTTTGTAGGGGGACCCAGAAAAGGGTGTCAAAAATATGGTGAGTGTGCTAAGATGAAATGTTAAGAGAGTGAAAATAATAGGAGGAACTCATACAATTGATCCCCTAGGGGTAAATTTGGGAGAGATATGAACTATTTTCGACATTTTCAGTTTTGTGTTTTTATAGGGGGACCTCCAGAAGGGTAACAGAAAGAGGGTGGGTATGTTCGGAAGAAATGTTAATGGTAATAGGAGCTGGTGATACATTTCATCCCTCTAGGGGTTATTCCGGGGAGGATATGAATAATTTTCGTTATATTGTTGCCAAATTAGCAACCCCCATTAGGATCTTTTTTAAGCAAAGGCCAAAAAAATTTAATAAAATTACTTTATCATTGCTAAAACTCGCGAGCGGGAAGCATTTAATAAATGGAATGATGTTCTTCAACTCAGTTTTATTGAGGAGCTAAAACTATTGAAGATGAATAAAAAAGTCGTCATCACTCTGAAAATTTTTAACATTTTACAAAAAAGCACCAATTTTTTTGTTTTATACCTGGGTAACTCGAAATACCCGAAAATACTCGAAATTATCCGGGTGCCCGGGTATGGCTCTAGTAATACACGTTACCATACTTTAAGTTATAGCCCTCGAATTAGTAATTGTGTGTTACATACATTTTTTGGGCCTAGAGCACCGGATTAACTTTTTACTTTTTAGTTAAATTTAAAATGCACATTTTTAAATTTCTAAAACTTTTTAACGAATTGATGGAACAGATTTTAACAAACTTTACGTCACATAAAAGATAATTTTTTGGCGGCCGTGGCATACTGGTTGAGGTGTATGGCTAGCATGCGATAGAACCCAGGTTCGAATCCCATCTGACACAGAAAGTTTTTTCAATTGAATTCATTTCTCTGTTCGGCCGTCACCTCTCTGCAGACAATGGCAAACCTCAGAGAGTAAAAACTGCCATGAAAATCTTCTTGAGAGCATAAGCAGTTCGGAGTCGGCATAAAGCTTGTTGGTCCAGTTCTCGATCATTTGTGTTCAAATATTTAACAACATGCGCAACACACTTGATCCTAAGAAGCTCGGTCAAGTGCTAAAATGGTAATTTTCGTTCTCCATTAAAAGATAATTAATGTACTTTTTGAACTTGCGATAAGAACTTGAGATGTTTGCGATAAGAAGGGAAATGTTTTCCTTCCGTTCCAATTTTTTGGTTAAAAACAAGAAAAGTATTTTTTAAATAATTTTTTACACTAATTCTTATACGATTCCAATGATATATTATATTTAATGTTGTCTTTTACTGTTTTAAAGTTACCAGCAGATATTTTAACCATTTTAAATAATCCTGGAATTTTGAACTGCATCAAATGTTAAAGCGGTATGTAAAATCGCATGGAATAAAAAATTAGTTGTTTCTTTGAGATAATTTTTTAAAATCTTTCTTATTGATTTTATGTTGTATTGGGGCTCTTTTTATTTCAAATCAACCAATATGAGGTTGAAATGGACTAAGCGGGCTATCAGTTGAGTTTCTGGTGCAATTCGATAATTTTATTATAAGACCTCTAAAGATCGCTTTATATCAGCAGTGAAAATATTATTAAAATGTTAAAATTTTTTGAAATGCCTTTAACTTTGCACAAAATATTTCCTAATGGGTCATTTAAAGCAATATGCAGATAAGTAGCACACCAAAAAGATTCAGATTCAACTTTGTTAGAATAAAAACAATTGTTTACGTTTTATTTTAATGCGGATGCTACTGCTATAGTTATGTAATATGCTTCAAAATGCAAAAAAAAATGATTGTTTAGTTGAGATAATTAAGTTACAATAGTTCATGGCAAGTATCTAGAAAAAAAAAGAATATGAATTAGCTTTTATTTTAAACAAATAATGCCAATTAGAGATGCAGTAGAAAGAATGGTGTATGAGAATTCAATCTCATGACAAAGTTCAAGTTCAGAAAAACGCAATGCAGCATAGATGAAAATCTGAAGTAGATGCATTTGGTTTGTTCCCGTACTCGGCATTTTCAGTCCATTTAGCAAGTTTTTCAAGTTTTAATCCATACTCGAAATAATGCTAAAAAATTATAAAAGAAAGTGAGTTTAAAATTTCAGACACACTTTTAGTCCTAAAAACGTTCCCTCACTTTTTTATTCTACTATCTTTTGTTTCTGATGGAAATTTTTCTTACTCTCTCGCTTTGAAGAGATTTACCATTTTTAGTCCCAAAAGTACGGCAACAGACGTACTGTTTTGACAATATGGAATAACACCAGTGCGCAAAATTACACGTCCAGTAAAATGTTCTTTTTAGAATTGAGGTCAAAATGGGCAACCCTAAGAGATAAATGGTCGTAAGATATGTACAAAAATAGGAATTGAAATTTTCAATTCCATTACAGGAATTGTAATTGGTAAGTAATTTAACATCTCAATTCCTTAGGAATTGAAATTTTCAATTCCTTTCAAGAACTGGTATTGAATTGTAATAAATACTTTTCGACCCAGCTCTGCTATTGATCCACTATGGTTTGTGAGCCTATCGGAATAAATTCGACACATACAGCCGTGGACACATAAATAGCACAAAAATACATGTAGGGTGTTTCACATAAATTTAAATAAAATACATAGAGGAAAACAAGAACTTATTTCATGGCATTTGAGTTTAAACATTAAAAACTTAAAATCAGTAGTAACTTTGTAATTAAGTATTAAAATTAGAAAATTAGAAAATTAAAAAAATGAAATGAAAAATCTGAAATAGCTCCTTAGCTGAGTTGGACGTATAAATAGCACAATTTGGTTTCTGAAGAAAAAGACATAGCGATTTATTTTTATTTTACAATGAGCTTACGAATATGCTTACTAGTACTTGGTACTGTATCCCGAATTGCCCAAAACAGCCCGACATCTTCGTCCCATATTCTCCACAAGCTTTTTGACCCTATCCTTCGGAATAGAGTACCAATCCTTCTCAATTCCACTCCATAACTCATCTTAATTTCGTAAATTTTGGTTGCTTATGCTGACCTTCACATCATTCCATAAATTTTCTATGAGATTGAGGTCTGGGCTTTGAGCCGGCCAATTCAAAATAATTAGTTTTTTCCTTTTTTAGCCAATCAATTACAACCCTTGCTGTGTGTTTTGGACCATTATCGTGCATGTTCTCAAATACAAATGGTTCGATCTGGTTATTAAGAATATTTTAATACATATTTTTATCCATTATTCCTGGTACACGAAAAATTTAGTTTCGTCAGTCCAGAGCACGTTCTTCCAAAATTGGTCTCTTTATTAACATGGGCCCTTGCAAACGCTAAACGATCCTTCAAATTTATTTTTGTTAAAAGCGGCTTTCTTCGGCTAATGCGTCCATACAGATTAGCTTCATGTAGTCTTCTAGATAGTAGTTTTCTTGAAACATTAAGGTTATTTTTTTTCATTTATTTCTCTCATAATTTGCTTAGCTGATTTGAAAGGATCAGCCTTACTTTTGCGAACTATAAGTCTATCAGTAGAAGCAGTGGTTTTACGCGGTCTAGGATTGCGCGGCTTATTCTCGAAACTATTTGAACCTAGACTATTTTTCGAGAAATTCTGAGAATATCCGCGATTTCAGATGGTTTTTTGCCTTTTCGACTTAGTTCGTGAATTATAGACCTTTTTTCCGGGGTGCAATGTTTGTCACGACCCATTTTATTTAGAATTGGCAAAATTAACTGAATTAAACTCTAAAATTTTTACAAACACCCGATCTTGTCCACTTTTATTCACCAACTAGCATGTGTGCTATTTATATGACCACAGCAGATCGTACATGCCTATACAGAAAGAGATGGCCTGAGCAAATAAAAGTAAGTAACGGTACATCTCTCTCGGAGTTTTAAGCAACGTCACACTAGAGTCTCAAAAAATTATAACTACAGATAATGGATGCATTATTAGGTTCAAACGACACGTTTAAAAAATAAGTTGAAAATTTGTGCTATTTATGTGTCCATGACTGTATATACCTAAATCAGTTGGGGCAGGTTTGGTTGAGCCAGCAGTTGCTTTGGTTGAACTTAACGCAGCACTGCTTTTTCAATGTCTAGCCTCGTCCTCTTTATTATTAAAATCTTTTAAATGTCAAAAATCAATTTGTACACACGCATTCATCATGGCCGGACCATTTGAGGCAATTTTGTCCCAGTTCATTTTATATTATTTCTCTAAATATAATTAAAAGATTTGCTTACAAGTTTTATTCATTGTGCAGTCAAGAGCTCGTGGAGCTTATCAATTGGACTTTGTACCATTCTTATAAGAATCGCTGTATCTAGAGGTAGTAAGACAAAGCTTTATGTGCTCCTGACTGTATCTACAATATCAACTTTCCATTTCCCCCTCTCCCCACCTGGATCATCGGTTGGCGACGCTCTTAAATCACACATATGTCAATGGCAATGTCTATACTCGGTTCAGAGCCTTTTAAAAAAGTAATCTGGTAGTTTAGTATGCATGCCGATGCCGATGTTTAGTCTATTTTAAAAACCGATGCCGATACATGGGCTGATACTTATGTCGATAGTTGAGTTATTGTTTCTTTTTCTTCCGGATCTTTGCAGCTCTGACAGAAGTCTGGCGCTGTTATGCCCATTCTATTACCCCCTGTTAGAACTCCACCAAGAATCCGGATTTCTCATTTGGCCAAAAACAAAAGGCATTTAGTTCTGTTCTCATTCAGCTCCGAACAGAGCCTTCGTGGCGTGTTACAGTCACTTCTGGAAGCCCAGTTTGTGTTAGCAATACCCCTTTAGGGGTAATAGCTTTAAGGTCTGTTCTCTTTTTGACGTCGCCAATTGGAATGTGCACATCTGTATCAGCTCTGTTTGTACTTGCGGTTCCTTCACGCCTAGCCAGTTCATTGGCTGCGTCGTTCCCTTCGATATTAAAATGTCCGAAAACCCAGCAAAGAGTGGCGTTATGGGTATTGCAGATACTGTTCAGTGCAAGTTTACAGTTTTGTACAGTTCGAGCCATCTTTTTTATTTTTAAAGATATGTTTATGTTTTTGGTGTCATTAAAAAAAAAATTGAATAAATTACAAAATTCATTATAGAAAAAAATTTCATTTATTACGCGAAATTCTGAGAAATTTGCACTCAAAGTTGAAATTTGGTAGTTAGAACCGATTCATTTCATCTTGACACGAGCACAGCTCGCTAACGGTTAAGTCGTTGGGGTTTGTTGATATACCGTTAGAAAGGTGATTTTATTGCCTTTGCAATGAGTTATTAAAATAAGTTTTATGTAGGTTAGTTTCCCTGCTAGAAACAATAACGTGAATCAAAGTCGTCAAATATTAATTAACCCTATAGCTCCAAAGAACGTGAAAATATACCACCCCTCTTTCATACGATTTTTTTGCTCAGCTTGACATAAAGTCAATCTTATGAAATTTAAAATTAGTATGATAAAATTTGAGCTCCCTATCAATCTATTTTTTTTGTCCATTTTATTAAATCAAGTTTCCTCTACTTTATTTCTTTCATCCAACTAAGATTACCATATAATAAAAATATAAACTTTAAAAGTAAGTTGGCAGAAAAACTCACCGTTAAACGCGCCGTCGAACCATCGTTAATAATGTTGGTAACTAGCCCATCATCGCTGGCGACAGCATTCGATGGCGTGCTCACGTTTGGACGGGCTTCGATGCGATTTAAGCAGGAGAAAAAAACGCAGACAAAAAATAAGAATAGCATCTTTTTGCTGGTTATCAGTTTAAATTTTCCTGGCTTTTTGTTGGTTGTTGTTTTTGTTGTATTAGATGCAGAGGTGGGTGTTGCACCAGTGTTATGCTGTTGTTGTTGTGGTTGGCGCGCCTTTTGAAAACGTGGATCATCGGATTTTATCGTTATTGCATCACAGAATGCAACAAAAGCCAGCCAAAAGCGCAAAAGTTGCTGCTGCACACCGCTACTAACACTATCAGCACCATCATCGGATGTAAGACGGTTGACATTTTTATGCATTTCCGTTGTTGCAGCCATTTCCGTTAACAAAGCTGCTACTTCCGGTATATCACTATTTTTATTATCATCGACATCAACATCAGCGTCATTATTGACAACTTTGTCAACATCATCACTTTTATTATTATTATTATCATACTTTTTATAATTGTTGTTACTTAATTTATTATCTTCTATACTATTAGTAGGAATAGTAGTAGTAGTAGCTGTTGTTGTTTTTGTTGGGTTTGTTGTTTTTGTTGTGGTTGTGGTTGTTATAGTTTTATGCCGCTTAATTAAATTACTTTTACTTAAAGTAGTTGCATTAGCAGTATTAGTAATAGTAGTAGAAGGTATTGTTTTTGTTTTTTTAGTAGTTGCTGTTGTTGTTGTTTTAGTTGCATAACTAGGCTCAATATTAATTTTATTTTTATTGTTATTAAAAATTAAAATATTTTTACTAAATGTAGCACCAATCAAAACCGTTTCTTCTTCATCATCATCATGATCAACATCATTGTTAGAATGATCATCAGTAGCGTCAGCTAGATCGCTACTAGCATCACTTGTTGTTGCTGTTGTTGCATTGCTGTTATAACAACATTGCGCACAATATGCTTTTTGTTTTTGTTCTTGTAGTTTAGCACTTTTATTGCACCAACAGGCACGACGCGCCAAATTCATTTCTTGCATCAATGAAGGCGTGGCACTGTCATAATCCGTCTCCTTCATTTTTCTTCTCCTTTTGTCTGGCCAACGTATTTCAACGTTCGCTTATTGCACTTGAATTTTATTCTAAAGTTTATTTCGTACTCTTGAAACTTTCATTGATTCCATTAACTAGCATAGATTAGAATCTCCAAAAAAGGTACCTTTTTGTTATTTGTTTTGTATACTAGTTGTGGGGTGGGCTTTAAAATTTCTGCGCTTAGGCGTCGTCGTTTATCACTTTTGTTTTTTTTTTCTTTTTTTCTTTTCTATAAATTTTTCTAAAATATTTTTAGCACTTTTTGTAGATTCATTTGGTATGTTTTGTGTTTTGTAATTTTTCTATTTTAGTTATAATTTGTTTGGTAGCGAAACTCTCTTTCATTAATCAATCACTTTGGCGGAAAATTTACAGGAATTCTTGTAAGTTAACATCGCTGTGGGAGGAGAGAAAGAAAAATAAATCATTAGTAAATATTTCCATATTTATGTCATTAAGACGATAATAATAAAGTTGAAATATACGTTAAAAAAAGGGAAAATTCATATTATTGAGATTTAAGTCAATGATGCTTGACGTTATTCGCAAATACCCTCTATATGTAAATAGGTATATGTTTATTTTTCGAAATATCGATTAATTTATGCATTTGTTGATAACAATGACAAATCGGCTTAGCATGAGCGAAGCATATATTTCTAAAATTTTTTGAAGTGAAACTTCTAAGGCGGCGATTAACGATTTTTATTGAGGACAAAATCTCGAAAACACGTATACATTAGGTTGGTCCCTATTCCTAAGAAAAATAATATTTTTCTTTTAATTCACGAGGCAACACATAATTTGGATACATACCATAAGAAACTAGAATATATTTTTTTAATTTTTAAATGAGATTTAGGGGTCGCTACCAAGGCACATTGGTACAAAATGACAGAAAAAATGGCCAAAACTAGAAGACGACCGCGTGTTTAATTGAATTTGGATTTTGGAGTCAAAAATTTAAACATAAAAATTTTAGTATTACGGGAGTATTCCTGGCTGGAAGGCTGTTTTTGGACCCTTTTTAAAAAACTTCTCATTTGAAAACGCATAGAGTTATATAAATTCTGTTTTTTTATTGTATTAAGAACATATTAAATTCAATAAAAAAAATTTTTTCCTTTGTACGAGGGCTGTTCAAAAAGTTGTCGGCCTTCAAAGTTGGGCGTCGAAAAAAAGGTATGCTGCTTGCGGGCCGGATAACTCGACTTCGGATCAACTGAAATGGAAAAGTAAACGGCTTTAGATTCAGTACAGATGTAATTCTGGTCACTATTTTAATCATAATTTTGCGATTATTTTTTACAAAATGGCGGTCATTGAAAAATCAGAAACCGTTTATGGGTATTTTTTTTTTTTTAGTTTAGTGAAAAAAAAAATAGTAAAAATGTGTTTAAAATTGTGATTGAGGTAGGCACCAGAATGGTGACAATTCTGCGTCGATTGCACTTTGTTTCATCAAAATCGGTGCAGAACTACGGGCGCAATCTGGGCCGCAAGCTCGAAAAACGTGGTTTCGAGGTAAACGCGTTTAAGTTTGAAGTTATCTTTTGCATAAAAAAAAAAAACATTAAAATGAAAAACTTCAGCATGCATTTTCGGCAACAATTCTGCGTCGATTGCTCTTGGTTTCATCAAAATCGGTTCAGTAGAACCGGAGAAAAGTGACATCGAAGTTCAAAAACGTGATTTTGAAAAAACTCACAAGAAAATTTTAGGCAATCAAAAAAAATTTTTTTTTTTTTTTGTGAAACACTTACATATATCAATCTGCAATGCCAGCCCCATAAAGAACTCTTTCCTATTCTTCAAAAAATGAGGATTCAGCGGCTCTTTGTGCTCTTCGGTCAGTTCAAACGTTCAGTTTTAAAACGTTCTTGGTTCCGAGACATGACGAAATCATATGTGACGTTACCAATCGGGATGCCCATTAGGTTCATTATTTGAAGTATTGGCAAAAAACCTTCGTTAAATATGACAGTTGCAATTTTATTGGCAATCTCAATAGTGCGTGCGCCGGTGTGCAAATGCTTCGGTGCGAATGACCACAGCACTGCGTTGAAAGATTCGTTGCTGTTTTGAGTTTCGGAGCCAAGGCATCTGTTCAACAAATCATCGGCCGACAGTGCTTCGTAAATAGGTTTGATTGCTTCCTGGACTCTCTGATTAAGTGCTGCATACGTATGCTTAAAGCGCGCGCGTCCGGTTTATAACTCAGTTCAAAGTGAACTAAACGCTGCCAACATTCGAACACCTAAGCTCTAAAATATGTTATTATCTACTAAAAAAAGCGTTGAACAAAATTCGGTGGTTGCTTCAAACCGTTGCATTCAAAAAGCAAATCGCATTTTGGCGAAAACATTGCTGGATAAAAAAGGGTATATCTCCTAAAGTATTTCGAATTTCAAAAAACCCTTTTAAGACGATATTCTCAAATATCCAAGCTATAAAAATATGAAAAAAAAATCGGAAAAAATTTTTGCCAACCAGGAATACTCCCTTAAGTCAACCCCAACGTGTTTGGGCCGTAACCAATTTAATAAATTTATAAAATTGTATATATACTTAAGTATTTTATATGCAAAAATATATTTGCTGATGTATTTATTTGTATTACTAGGCTGTTCAACAAAGGTCTAATTAAGTGAAGTTAGTACCGATTTGAAAAAAAAAAAGCTTTATAAAAGAAATATGCTTAAAACATATCTTCTTAAGTTTTTGGAAAGTTTATTCAAATTGGTAAATTAGGTCAAAGGCTACAATCGCTCAATAATTTTGGTATGTGTTTTAAAGCACAAAAATGATAACCTTTAATATTTTTGCATGCTTCAAGCAAATAGAAGCATTCTTTATGTTAAAATATAACGCAAACTTATTTTGTTATTGCCGTAAATTTAGACATAAAATCAATAAAATTGCTTCCGTTTTTTATTTTAGATATAAGTTTGTTTTGTTAAATTTGATTGGGGGGGAAAAATATTAAGTTATTTGGTCGTAAGAGCAGCATTATATCTTTTAAAAAATCATTAGAAGTGTTAACATAATAATAATAGCAAATACAATTTTAAATAAAGTTTTTTTTCATTTTTTCTTTTAAGGTAAAGTTTCAACATTTATCATTAAAAATCTACACACCAATAATAACAAAAAAAACCATTACTTGTTTTTAATTAATTAAAACGTTATCGAAACGAAATTGATTTTGTGCGCTTACAGCTTGACAGCTAAGCGGTAAAAGCTGCGTTGGTAGCACAGAACGTTGATATTCAATTTCCGGTTCGTGGGCATTTCCGGCCGAAAAATATTAGTGTCGGAAATTTGTATTTGGTTTTATACCGGAGAGGACAAAGGAACAAATCATAATAAACTAAATGTTAAAGAAGCTTAAAGCTGCCATCTAAATGCTGGTGCTTGTTTGAACTTTATTTATTATATCGTCAGTTAAAATTAAGTGGCCAGAAGCAATTTACACTGGCTCAAAGATTCAACTTGATAATACTAATTCATAAATTTGGGCATTATCTCGAGAACTGACTTTTCATAGACTTTTTTTCTATCACACGTATTTTATGGCGTAGATGCTAAAAATGTCACTTGTTTTTTTTTTTAATTTTAAGATTATTTTAAAGAACGTTTAAGATATCCTTAAGAAACACGTTTTTTTTTTTACTTTTTTAGTTATTCGTCGTTATTTATATTATTATTTATTCGTCTTTATATATTAGAGCCCTGCATGAGTATGCTTTTTCGTCTCCCTGAATATATTCTCTTGCAATAGTATAAAAAATTTCCTCTACCCTTTTCTGCTTTGCTCATACCTGCTCATACACTCTCTTTGTTTTATTCAGATATAAGAACGAAGAGAATAAGAGCACTATGCTTTACTAACACCAGCAGGTAGCAACTAAAGTAATAAAAAATAACAAAAATATCAGTATTCAAACCCTGAATATTTAGGGAATATATTTTTATTCGTTCGTTCGTAGAAAATAGATGTTTTTTGTATTGGGATCCAAAGAAGGGTGGTAGATAGGGGGTAGGTGTGTTTGGGAGAAATGTTGAGGAGCAAAAAATAATACGACCAAGTCATATATTTGACCCATCTAGGAGTGCAGCTACGGCCGATATAAACTATTTTCAACAGCTTTTGTGTGTTTTTGTATGGGGACGCAAAGAAGGGTGGCAGATAGGGGGTAGGTGTGTTCAGAAGAAATGTTAAGGGACAAAAAACAATAGGGCCTACTCATATATTTGACCCTTCTAGGAGTTAATCTACGGCCGATATAAACTATTTTGGACAGCTATTGTGTTTTTGTATGGGGACCCAAAGAAGGGTGGCAAATAGGGGGTAGGTGTGTTTGGAAGAAATGTTGAGGGACAAAAATAATAGGACCTACTCATCGGAAGAAATGTTGAGGGACAAAAATAATAGGATCTACTCATATATTTGACCCCTCTAGGAGTTCAGCTACGGCCGAAATATTTAATTTATTATAATTTTTTGTATCGAAGGTAGCGAATAAAGCAACAAAAAATAACACAAATATGCATTAAGAATAACAAAAGCTTATTGCGGGGAATGGCCAACATATTAAGTCTTATTCAGGTCATTGCAGCAGATTCCTGAGTATTCGTGTAGTTTGTTAAGTGATCAGAGTAAAAACTGAAACAACGCGTAGATCGCAAGCTCACTTCAGTGCAAATGTGTATGAAAAGAAAACAGAGAACAAATTAAAAGTATTCTCTTGCGTTACACGACCTGTTGTTTACATTTATTCGCTTGCAGCTTTGCTTGCACTGACTGCTACAGCAGAGAATCAGGGTATTCATCAAGTGAATAATGAATATATTCATGCAGGGCTCTATTATTCAGGGTGTCCCGCAATTGAGTGCAGCTATTTACGGAGCTGAAATGTTATGTAATTTTATGTAAGTTAGTTTTTCTGCTAGAAACAATAACGTACACCAAAGTCGTGAAATATTAATTAACCCTGTAGCTCCTAATAATGTGAAAATAGACCCCCCCGTCCCCCCCTCCCATACGATTTTTTGCTCAGCTCGATATAACCTTTCAGCTCCGAAAATATTTGCACTCAATTGCTTTTTTTTCTAGGTGTAAATGGGGGTGTGGTAAAATATTGTAGCTTATTTCTCAATCGGGTATCATAGCAACTGTTTAGCAAAAAAATTATTAGAATCCTCAAAGTCGTTCTTGAGCTTTTACGTAACGAACATACGTTTTTAATTTTATATATATATATATATATATATATATATAGAGGAATTAAATTCAGGCCCAACTTCAAAAGTGAATATTTGGTTTGTTTGAACAATTTTTAAATCGGTTAAATAATTGCTGAGATCTGATCCCGATAACATCCTTCAACTAAGTTGCACCAACAAAAAGTCAACCACAAGAACAATTAACAGTGCTGACGCGATTTCATAACTTTTACACCTACCAAAAAGGTGCTCAACGCGCATAAACAAGTTTTCACTTCAAAAAGCAACAATAACAACAATTCCACACAGCTCTGTTGAAGTGTCTGAGTCACTCTTCCATTCTACTCTTGAGTGCAATTGAATATCTATTATGAAAAAAGAAGCAAAAACGAAAAATAATTTCGGAGAGAGAAAAAACGGCAACAAAATATGAAGGCAAGCACAATCGTTGGCACCTGTTTGTATGAAACAAAACATTTTGTCCCAATAAGAGTGCACGATTTAAATTTTCTGGCATTTTTGAAAAATGTTCTGAATCGGAACATATCACATATCTTCTTGACATTACAAAAAAAATAAGGCACGTTTATTGAGACACCCTTTATTTTGTTTTGTCTCAACAACGCTGATCGAATGTTTCAGAGAAGATAGGAAAGAAAAGACAAAAACAACCACTCAGCTCTGTTGAAGCTTTTGACTTCTTTTTCACTCTCGCATTCTACTGTCCACTTGGTATGAACCAGAGCTTTCAAATGATATAAGTTTCATTAGAATATGTTGCCTTTCAAAATAGGTAAAAAGGGAGTTAAACTTTGTGTTCACGCAATAATATATAGTTAGATTCTAATACTGGAATGTATCATTTTGTACGTAACATTACAAAAGAAAAAGCAAAAACAAAAAAAATTTCTGAGGTTTGCTTACAAGCTTCAATTCTTGCTTTCAATTCTTGAATAATGTAAAAGAGGTCTATGATTCTTGCTGCCTCAATAAGTGTGCCCGAAAAGAGGAAAGAAAAAGCAACATCAACCACACAGCTGTATTGAAGCTTTTTCTTTCTCTCTCGCCTTTTGCTCAACCACAGCAATGTTGTGCAGCAACAGCAAAATTGTGTGGCAGTGTTTGTTGTTTTATATGGGGAAAGAAGTGTTTTTAAAATGTTTGCCTATCTTAATGACAAAACATTTGAATAAAAACTATATTGTGCACTTGGTATGAACGAGAGCTTTCAAATAATATAAGTTTCATCCGAATCTGTTGTCATTAAAGTGGGTAAAAAGGGAGTTAAAGATTGTAGAATGTACAAAGTGTACGAATTCAAAAATTTTTGTTTTTATGAAAATACTACAAATGTTTTTACTATGTACCAAGCATTTGTACATTCTACAAATAGTCTCCGTTCGTTTTTCTACAAAGATTTTATATTTATCCTAATATTTTTTTTAATCTGTATCCGAATCAGATTTAGTAGTAGTGTTGAGATTCAAGATTCCTTCGATTACATCATCCTCAGAGATATAAACCGCTCCAGTATCAACTAATGGTGTAATATCCAAAGTAATATCATCAGAACATATAATTAAAGGTTCAAAATTAGACTCAAAAAAGTCAGCAAAAAGATTTGCAGTTTCAAGAGCATCTTTTCCTTCTTTTTCGATTTTAAATAATAAAATGTTTGGAATATGAATGATTCAAAATTCAAATTGAATTGATATGAAAAGTTAAAAAAAAAAACATTGTTATATTATAGTTTTCCAAAGCTTTAAGTTTTCAGTTCGGTCGTCCCTATTGCCGTTTTTGTGATTTTTATTTTTTAGACAGTTTTAACATTGATGTACTTTGCATATTTAAGATTATTTCTCAGCTTCTTTAAAGCTATTTATAGCTTTCTTTACTCTCACTCAGCACTTTAATCAGACATGTGTATAAAACTTTTGGTTGACACCAAAAACTGCAACACTTAAGCTTTTTTTTTTTTCTTGTTTCTCCTGAAAAACGCAATTCACTTTTAACTGTCACAGTAATTTAAAAAAAAACAAACAAATTAAACAATTATGGTTTAATTTCATTAAACTAGATTATTTTGCACACTCTTTAATTTCGTAGAGTGTAAAAACAGATATTAAAACAACACCGCAAAATTCGCTGGCGCGTGCAACCGTCAAGTAGCCAGCAACTCAACTGTATCAAAAACCGAAATAAACTAGTTTCAAAAGAGTTTCATACCGAAAAAATTTCCAACATGTTTTCACATATAAATAAAAGAACAGTAAAAAAAAAAACAAATCATAAAAAAAATTATTTCATTGCTGACAAAAATTAACGCTTGCAAAAAGATGTTCCAAAGATTAAGAACCAATAACATTGTGTACGATGAAAACACGGTGGCGTTTGATGTTGTTGTTGTTGTTGTTGTTGCTATTGTCATCATTATTTTTGATGTTGCCTGTTTACTTGTGTTAATTACCGATTAAGTATCAATTCCGCAACGTGCTAAATTTAATATTTATCTGCAAAACACGGTGATAATGTGTTTTACAGATAAATAATAAAAGTTATTAAAGAAAATTAAAACGAAAATTACAATAACAGCAGCAACAACAAAAACATGCACAATAAATCAAAGCACATGAGCTTGGAAAGCTTTGTTGATAAGCATATTTTTTCATGTAAAATAAGACTGCTGAGGTTCGGGAGGTAGTTGTGACTGAGGGTTTGATGAGGAGGCCAAAAACAAATCGCTTAACAAGGTTTTTTTAATGTAAGAAAATCTATTGATTCATAGTTTCGTAAAAACAAAATAGCTTCAACTTTTTCCCGTTTTTTATTTCGCTTTAGCGGGTTAAGCTTAACCATTTCAGACCCAAAGTTGCTTTATATAAAAGTTTCATCGTGATTTAACATCGACAGGCGAATTATTTGGTGACCATGGTCATGATAAAAAAAAGGTAGCTTTGACAGTTTTTCAAACGTCAACAATAGTATGACATAGAGAACGAAAAAAGTAAAAAAAAAATATTAAAAATAAAAAATACAGCCAAATGACAAGTTATGATCGCCGTTTGTGAGATAATAGCCAGCTGTTAGGTTTACATTGTATCTGACCGTGGTGGGCAAAAACTTGTATAGCTCTCAATTTTTAAGTTTGCATTGTAGCAACAACTCGTGCCCATTAAGTGCTCGTTACCGCGAGCATAATATAGCGCTAATGAAAATAAAAATTAATTATAGAATTCAAAGTTGATTGGGAGCAGTGAGGTAATGAAGATTAAGACGTTAAAGATTAAGGTAACCTAGAGTTTTTGGAAGAAGCAATTTAAAAATTGGGGTTATAATGAGATGGAAACGCGAAAATACAGCCTTTCCCACAAAAATGTTCAACCTCAGCTTCCGGCGGCTCACCCTGATCTCGCAGACGAGACCCTGATAACAGAACATAGGCGGTATAACCTTAACTAAATACCGATGCTTAAAGCATGTCTGGATGCGTAGGTGGCAGTCTCATCGCCGGACTCGGTTGCAGAAGAATAATCATCTACTCATCTGAAATAAATGATAGGCGAAACCGCAACAGATAATTATAAACACCCCGGTCTACCGTTGACAAAACTCGGCTTGAAATCAAGGACACGACTTAGAACTAAAACTCTGCAAAGAACCATCCAAGCACACTAGTTATTTGTTGTTTTTCTTATATCAACTTGTATCGGTTTTGCTCTCTAAGCATTGAGTATGCATAGAATATTTCTCTTTTACGTAACGATACAAATGTATGAGAGAGTGAAATTACAAAGCATCAGGAATATTAGTTTGAGAGAATACGCAACACAGATATATCGGTAATATTGTTATCTCTACTAGAAACATTTGGATATGTGACATCAAAAGCATTAAGAATAAAGAGTAACAACCCGTGTCCGGGTTTCGGCCGACCTCATCGGCTCTCGCCAGGCGCCTCTGCTTTGCGCGCACCTTCTCCAATCGGATACACCAAGTGCGGTTAAGGCTTCTTCGGCTTGGTACATCCATCGGAGGCATGGTCTCCCTCGTCGTCGTTGACCAACGACCCTCGCCTCGAGCACATTTTTCGCTGGAGCTTCGTCGTCTATACGATGGACATGACCCAGCCAGCGTAGTCGCTGCACAGTTGTACGCCGAACTACGTCAATGTCTTCGTAGAGCTCATACAGCTCGTGGTTCATTCGGATGCGATAGTCATCGCCGACTCAAACAGGACCGAAGATTTTGCGAAGAACTTTTCTCTCGAACACCCCCAGAGCAGCTGCGTCAGTTTGTGAAACTACCCATGCCTCAGCGCCATAAAGCAGCACAGGTAGAACGAGAGTCTTGTAGAGTGTTAGTTTTGTCGATCGAGAGAGGGCTCTGGAACTTAGTTGCTTACTGAGCCCGTAGTAGCACCTATAAGCAATTATTGTTCTCCGCTTTATCTCCAGGCTGACTTCGTTGTACAAACTCCTTGACTACTTCAAAGTTATAGCTGCCGGATGAAACGTGGGAGTCTAAACGCCTCGCTCCCTTGTTTGTAGACAGCATATACTTTGTTTTACCCTCATTTATCGTCAAACCTACTTTGGCTGATTCTTTTTCGATAGCGGCGAAAGCAGCGGTAACATCTCTCTTGGTTCTGCCGACAATATAAATATCATCAGCGTAAGGAGCTGGACACCTTTATAGAAAATGGTGCCATTATGATGCACACCGGCCTTTCGTACGATCCCCTCCATGATGATGTTGAAGATATCGCAAGACAGTGGATCGCCTTGCCTGAAACCTCTTTTGCTCTTGAAGGTTTCGAAGAGGTCATTTCTTACCTTGACGCAGCTGCGTGTGTTGCTCAACGTCATTCTGCAAAGTCTAATCAACTTTGCAGGTATACCGAACTCAGACATTGTTGCGTATAGGCAATCCCTTCTCGGGCTATCGAACGCCGCTTTAAAATCGACAATGAGATGGTGTGTGTCAATTTGATTTTCGTGGGTTTTCTCCAGGATTTGTCGTAGCGTGAAAATCTGGTCTATGGTGGACTTTCCAGGTCGAAAGCCGCACTGATAAAGTCCAATCAGCGTTTTTGTAATCGGCTTTAATCTTTCACACAGTACGCTTAAGAGAACCTTATATGCGATGAAAATAAGAGTGATACCTCTATAACTGGCGCAGATTGTTGGGTCTCCTTTCTTAAGCATAGGGCACAGTAAGCTGAGGTTCCAATCGTCAGGCATGCTTTCTGTTAGCCATATTTTGCTGATGAGCTGATGCATGCGCCTTATTAATTCATCGCCGCCGGTTTTAAACAATTCAGCTGACAGGTCGTCAGCACCCGCTGCTTTTTTGTTTTTGAGTCGTTGGATAGCAACTCGAACTTCTTCTTGGCTAGGTGGTGATACTTCCACTCCGTCATTGTTGATTGGTGGCACTGAACTGCGCTCTCCATGGGCGGCATTGGTGGAATCGTCGCCAGTAAGTAAATTGAAGAAGTACCGTCTCCACAATCTCAGCATACACTGTGTATCCGTATTCAGATCTCCATTTTCGTCTCTACAAGTGGATGCTCCGAGCTTGAAACCTTGGGTTAGACGTAAAATAAATGATATAATAAAATATCAGCTGTAGTAACTTGATTTTTATATTATATTGAACTTACTCGCGGGTCTCTTTTCACGCTTATATCTATCTTAATATTCAAGATATCTTTATAAGATGTGTTTAGGTCATTTAATATAAAAAAAAAAAAAAATTCGATTCTGGGATGCCTCTAAAGTATTGCTGGCCTTAAACAAAACAAAAAACAAGAAAAAATAAATTTTTTTCTTTTTGTTTTTTCAAAACTAAGAATCCAAAATAAATTTTTTTTTGCAATAAAAAACTAACATTTTCTAACAAAATGTAAAATAAACTTTAAATTATTAAAATGTGTGGTGCTATTTGCGTGACCATAGCTGTAGCTAAATATGAGATATTATATCTTCGAGTAATCGTGTTTTTATCAAATTAACACATTTGCACACTTATTGCAAACATAAATGTAGCCTGTCGTTTCAAGTTTAGCTGTTTGGGGGAAAAAAAATACAAACAAAAGATAACTAATCAAGAAAAATAACTTTTCCATACATAAACACAGATGCTAGATAATCTACACTGTCTGTATGTTTTATACACATCAGTATTTGTTGTTTTTATTATTGAATATTTTCAGTGACACGGTTATTCGCATAATTCTGATGTTGCGCAGAAATCTCACAATCCATATTGTAATTTTTGTAAAAACATAAAAGAACATTTTTTTCCTGCTCAAATACGCAAAAAAAAAAAATTTCGAGTTGTGACAGTCTTGCACAAAACAACTAAGCGATGTGTTAACTTTAGAGTTACTCGAGTAGATGAGAAAACAATCTATCATCATTATAAAATATTAAATCATTAATTATATCATATAAACACACATAATTATATCTCTTCTAGCATACAATTAACTCTTGATATAAAACGCAATCAGTTGTTTCCAAAACTATATCCTATACTGACTTTAAATCAGCTACGAACATAATTAGCTCGCGAGCTAAGAGCTTTTTGTATACGTATATAAAAATGTATACGTATATAAATTCTTCCGCCGCAAAAATGCTTTCAGTCTGCAGGCAGACTCGAAACGTCGCTTTGTTCGCTGGATTTCAAAATAATTACGTTGTATTTGTGCATTCTATTGTAACTGAAAGTGATGTTTCTAAACAACTTTAAAAAGATAAAATCGGATGCGATTGGTGAAGATGGGACCCCGCTAAAAATTTAAAAAAAAAAAAAGCCCTCTGCGTGTGAACCAAATGATTTTAGGCCTATTAATATATTACCATGTCTATCGAAATATGTGAAGCAATAATGGCTGAACAGTATTCAAATCACTTAAATTCGAATAATCTTTAATCTCCACTGCAATCCGACTTTCGGTATGGACACAGTTGCTCAACAGCTACACTTAAAGTTCTAGATGACATTTCGGAAGCCATACGATGAAAGTGACGTTGGCTTGGCATGTTGAGAATTACTTTGTCGGGTCCGAAAGTTGAAAAGCTTGAAACGATCGGCAAAAGCTTGTAAGCTCGCAAGTATCCAATTAATTGAATTTAAAGCAGTGATGACCAACGCACACAACTTAAGCTGCTTGCGTGTATGTGCAACGTTTAAAGCTTCTCACTGAAAGAAATAGAACGTTAAAGCATTTTGAAAGCTTCCTGAAAGCTTTATGTACAAAAATAATAACAAATAGATGCGAATAGAAAAATTATGAAATCACAATCTAATTTTTTTACTATTTCTGTTATATATTATTATTATCATATGTTTATTATTTATTATTATATTGTTATTGCATATATAACTATATTTATTATTATCTATATTATGTATACATACAGAACCGAGTTACATTACATTAATAAACTACTAAATTACAAAGTAAATTAATGTCACTGCAAAATCTATATTATCTATGCCATATATATATTAGAAAAACTTATACGGCTTATACTATTTATAAGGGTTTTGCCCATTTGCATGAAACCCCTTAATATTTTACACAATATATAAGAAAAGTCTAAAAAAGGCGACCTTCATCTTCGGATTATAAAGGCATTCATACTTCTAGATGAATATCTAAATAAATTTAGAACGAGTACAAAGCATTATTTATTACATTTGTGAATTCTACTTACCTTATTCCTGCTCCTTATTTTTTCATTTAACATCAACAAAATTTAAATTAAATACAAAATATATATACCTAAAAACATTTTTTCGGCATTTTTAATAAGGTCTTGTTTAGAGAAAATTTACCGTAAAACAAAATAAATATAAAATAAACTATTTTAAAATTGCAAACTAAGAAAGCAATTCTGGCTTATATAAACAAAACAAAAGCTGCATTTCTTAAGTATGAAATGTAAGCAAATATAACAGAACTACGCATCGCTTCCTTATTTTATTCTTTTCGGTGTACAAACACAACGTAATTATTTTGAAATCCAGCGAACAAAGCGACGTGACGCTACTTGCTTCGAGTCTGCCTGCAGACTGAAAGCTTTTTTGGAGCGGAAGAATTTATATACGTATACATTTTTGAAAAAGCTCTTAGCTCGCGAGCTAATTATGTTCGTAGCTGATTTAAAGCAAGTATTAAAAAAACTCAATGAGTTTGTGTAGGAAAAGCTTAAGCGTAGTAGGACTTTTTAGGGTTCTCTGGACTTCGTTGTTGGAAGTTTTAGGGGGTAGGCGATTTCGGAACTGACGTTAGAATTTAAAATTAAATATGACGCATAGAGTTGCCACCTAGATCTTTTTTTATTTTTGGTAATTCTTGTCATTTTGAAATTCTGAGAATAGATTTGATTTCGAATCTAATGTCATAGTCTTAAAATTTAAGATGAAGGAGTGTGTTGCCACCTTACTTTTTACCACAGTATTGCCACCTAATAAAATGTATTTTTAAGAGTTTAAAACATCATTTAACAGTTTAAGGGAGTCATTGCTTTCGAATCTGATATCAGAATTTTAAAATTCAAGATGGTGGATAGGATTACCACCTATTTTTATTTTTACGAATTCGGGGCTGGGGCGAGCACTAGGTAAAAATGGGTCGCTGAAACCGAATCCTTTGTCAGAATTTCAAAATTATATCGTTTTTTTATATAAGAGTTGCCACCTAAAAAAATGTATTTTTAAGAGTTTTAAGCATCATTTAACAGTTAAAGGGGGTCACTGATTTCGAATCTGAAGTCAGAATTTTAAAATTCAAGATGGTGGATAGGATTGCCACCTTAATTTTTTATTTTTACGATTTCGGGGCTGCGGCGAGCCCTAAGTAAAAATGGGTCGCTGAAACCGAATCTTTTGTCAGAATTTCAAAATTATGTCTTTTTTTTTAATAGAGTTGCCACCTAATCAAATGTATTTTTAGGAGTTTTAAACATCATTTAACAGAGTTAGGGTGTCGCTGACTTCGAATCTGATGTCAGAATTTTAAAGTTTAAGATGTTGGAAAGGGCTGCCACCTAATTTTTTTATTTTTACGAATTCGTAACTGGGGTAAACACTAGGTAAAAATAAGTCGCTGAAACCGAATCTGTTGTCAGAATTTCAATATTATGTAATTTTTTATGATAAGATTGCCACCTAGTAAAATGTATTTTTAAGAGTTTTAAACATAACCTAACATTTAAGGGGGTAACATAATCCAATCAAATTAGATTAGTAAGAGCAAAAGTAAGGGAGGAAAGAGAAAGACAATAGCGTGGAAGAAAGAGAATTCGCCTTTAGGACACACAAGCCATCTTTTTCTATTTCCGAATTTAAGATAGTTTTCTAATTGAGACTATTGATAACTGATGATTTTACTGATGTGATAAGCCCATTTAAGCCACAACCTAAAGTGCTTGGAATCAGTTTAAATGCAGACTCGAGTAAAACATGCGAAGAAACCGATTGAGTCTTCTTTCAAATCGACTTTTAATAGAGCGAACATTGTAACTGAACTTAAACATGTTTATATTGTTAACGTCTAAGAAATACGGGTTCATGCTATGCTTTCTTTAATTAAAATAAGCTTTACTCGTATATGCCTTTAATTTCAATCAATTCATTCTTTTACCCTTGACATTTTATAAACCTCACTTAAATTTGACTAATATTTTCATCGACACAATTTTTGGCTAATAAACCTATTAGCTGAGGGCAAAAATCTTTCCTAAATACCAGACATCAAAATTGTTTATGCTAAATATAATATAATAGATAACAATTATCAAAATATTGAAACGAGTAGAAAATTCAAGAAAAATATTTTAAAATATGTTCAAGCCTATATATAGCATTAATATAAGTATAGCGATATAAAGTTTAACAATTAACACGTTATTCGTTTAAATTGTTTGCAAACCATATTTTTATTTATATAATTCTTTGGTTATTTGAAAAGATACAGTGAATACAATTGCAAAAGAAGCTGGAAATTTTCCTACAATAAAGCACCATTTCGCCATATATTGTAAAGCTAGATGATATTAAGTAAAGGCTTTACTACTTTAATTAAATGTGTACACGTTGCTTTGAGTTTTATTGAAGACATGATAAATACGAATTAAATAGTATTATTTAAAGTGTTAAAAATAAAACTTGATCTTTCTATAAGAGTAGTAAAACTTATTTAATTTATACGATTATTTACTTAGAACTGGAAAAAACCAACGCCGCAAAAAAAAAATCACGTGTAAGCAGATTTTTTTTTTCGCTTGAAAGATAAGAGCGTGTGTACACTATGAGAGCTGATATTGTAAATTATTGAAAGAAAAGAGGTCATAAAAAGAAACTCACACTTTTTAAACAGAGACTGGTAGATAAAAACTTTTGAATTGCGCTACTGGAGCTATGAAGCAAACAAAAAGTTCAACTATTATTAACCAACCATGAAATTTTATTAATAAACAAACATGTTGAAGTATAAACTTCTACTTGCTTTGAGAGACAATAGTTGTGACATTTAAGAGGTAGCCACTTGGTAATTAGAACACTATAAGAGGGCACTTTAAAAATTGAGTATTACTCAAAGTTTTGCTGTGAAAGCTCAAACTTGATTCAAGGGCATATAACAAATAAACAGTACGAAACGGTATTGAGGAAAAAGTTCACCAAGAAGGTCTTATCTGACTCTAAAGAACCAAAGAAAATCAAACTTATTTATTTCTCTATCTCACAAACTTAAAGCTGTTAAGCCTGATATTTAAAGTGTGTCGCTTTTTTATGCCAATGTTATCACAAATGCGTTATTAGTTATTGTGATCCATTTAAAAAATATTTATGTTCTTCGGTACTTTTTTTGGCCCAATCTATACTTAAGTCAACTGTAATGTTGATTATTAATAACTAATTTTGTCATTTTCAAGTTAAAAGCACCTAATTTATTAGACTTGATAAGTGACCAAGGCGAGTGTAGTGTTCTACAATGCCCGCTACTAATTCGAATACTTTTTCTTATCATTTTTAATGACTGTTTTTTTATAAATAAAAATATTTATCAGTTATTTACAGAGACATTTTCGAGTAGCCTTTCGTATAAATGTAGCCAAGTGCAATAAATTCATAAAACTTTTAAAATCAGTTTAGCGTCCTGATTTTTACTTTTGAAGTGTTAAGAATTTAACTGATTTTTACCTTATAATCGCATCGTATACAAATTATTTCAAGATAAAATCTTTTGGTAGAGTTGTATATGATACTAGCAATACCCGGTGTGCGTTGTGCTATAGTCGGCGGAGTCTATATTGGAAAATCATAAATATATTCAAACTTTTATTAGACTCTTTTTTTGACAACACGCTCATTGTCCAATGACCGTTCCAGTTTCCAAGTAACAGGATATTACTAAATAGTAACTTCATTGTGAGTTTCAATGTTCTGTGACTTTTACATCCAAAGCTATTCGATACCAAAAACTTGGCTTGTATGGGCGGAACCACTGCGCGTTTTCCAAGAGGACCGTGCCAGTTTTCTAGTAAAAAGACCTGACGAATTAGTAACTCATGTCTTCTGTCTTGTCTGAGTTTCATTGTTATGCAACATTTAGTTCAAATACTATTAGATATCTAAAATTTTAATTATATAGGCGGTGATACGCCCCCTTGTTCAATGCTCGCTAAATTTTTTCAGTCGAAAGACACGACTAAGTTGCAAGTTCATACCGAGTTTCATTGATGTGTGGCTTATAGTACGAAAGTTATAACGAAAATCTGGGCCGCTGAAAAAAATGTCAAGACCCTCTTCCAACGCCAATAAAATGTTACCAGTGAAGCGAAACTTGCAAATTGAGGTCGAATACCGAATTGCAACCTATAACTCCAAAAGCTATTCGATATCGCAAATTTGGTTTATATGGGAGTTGACACACCCCCTTGTTCAATACTGAACCGAGAAAAAAACAATAGATAAATCACCAAAGTCGGCTTGGGTAAAGAGAATTGTATGGGAACTATAAAATTATGCTTATTCACCTAAGCAATTTATTGTTTAATACATTGCTTTGAAAGCACCTTGCCAAAAAAAAAAATATTTGGGTCACCTAAGCCCAAAATCCAAAAATACAAAACAACTAGCATGGATGGCTTAAGCATAGTATTGAGCTATTTTCTGCAAAAAAAAAACACAGCTGCGTTATTCACACCAGTAAATTTTATTACAGTTCATCAACAAAAAGAAAAGAAAAAAAAAGTTCTTTGCCCACCGTACGGAATCGAACCCAGGAACTTTTGGTGCCAGTCCATCGCTCTACCAACTGATCCAAGCAGCCTTGCTGATGTTTGCTTTTATTGTTTAATACATTGCTTTAAAAACACATACTTCGATACCCTGCCAACAAAAAATATTTGATTCACATATGTTAACAGATACTGTATTAACAGATGCAGTATGTCGCAGTATTCTGTTGATAGCTGCAGCATAGCTTCAGTTGTAATTAATATTGAATATATCACTCAGCGTCACGAAGGAGTTTGGCTCGAAGTGTAGTGTAGTGACTTCATACACAGTGGTATCGGTGGGTGTGTGTTCGAATCTCAACGGCATGCAAAGGAAAAATTTTTGTATTTCATATTTAATTTAATTTAATTTAATGTTCTTGTTCTTATAGACGTCAAGCAGCAAGAAAAGACAAGAAGTCATTCATTTTTAAGAAAAAAACGGTGTGTTGATAATAGAAAAATTTGTGTTGTTGCCGATTTCAGTCAAGCAAAACACAGAACGAGAAGCGACAGCTTAAAAAAAAAAAGGAAAATAAAAAAAACCAAAACCCGAAAAAGTTATATTTTAAAATTAAATTTTTTTTAAACTAGTGTATAAAAAATTACCAAATACTTGGTTAATTTATCACCCAATATAAATTGGCAAGCCAACATGTAAAACTTAGGCGTTTAGATGAAGTACTTGGGTGGCTGAAAACTGCCAAAGCCATCTTATAAATCATACTAGGATTTTTTTTCAATTTAACATAAGCTTTTTTCTCGGTGCATACAAAATTATTACCAATAAGCTGTTTTCGTTGTTATAATGCTTGCTATAGCATTATTAAAGAAAAATATGTTTTTAATCCAAGCAGAAGACAAATAAATATGAATGAAAAAACATATTTTTAATTTTTCCTGGCAAATAGAAGATTCACTGTTTGCACTGCAACAAATTCATCAACGTTTTTAGGGGACATTCGTGCAAACTACCTGATAAAAATAATATTCAAGTCCAAAATATTCAAGCTTGCCGCTTTGTGTGAATACTTTTATTATGTTTCTGTATTGTAGTAACACGTGTCAGTGATAGCCTTCGTTATATAAATTAAGTATTTTTAAGCTTTATTATTATAATATTTTTAACAATATTTATTCAACTGAAATTTTGTTTTACTAACAAGGTTTTACTCATTAGTTTTCCTCACCATGAAGGAAATATTTACATGTAAGTGAGAGACTAGGTGTCAAAACCATACTTCAAATAACTTTTGTAAGATATGATCTTGAAAAAATTAGAAGAATTTTTTAGTAAAATTATTTTTTCCAAGCACACATGTTCTCTTGCTGCCTTCAAAACAGTTATTCAAATAGTAAGAGTCAAACCGAAACATTGGATATATTATACACCGAGAAAAAAGCTTATGTTAAATTGAAAAAAAAACATACTATAAATTTATAAGAGGGCTTTGGCAGTTTCAGCCACCCAAGTACTTTATCAAAACGCCTAAGTTTTACATGTTGACTTGCCAATTTTTATTTGGGTGATAAATTAACCAAGTATTTGGTAATTTTTTATACACTACTTTTAAAAAAAAAAATTGAATTTCAAAAATATAACCTTTTTTATTTTCCTTTTTTTTTTTTAAGCTGCCGCCTCTCGTTCTGTAATTTTCTTGACTGAAATCGGCAACAACGCAAATTTTCTTTTATCACACCGTTTTTTTCTTAGAAATTAATGACTTCTCGGCTTTTCTTGCTGCTTGGCGTCTATTATAACAAGAACATTAAATTAAAATAAATATTAAATACAAAACTCTTACCATCACATGCCGTTGAGATTTGAACCCACACCCACCGATACCACCGATTAAGAAGTCACTACACTACGCATTGAGCCAAACTCCTTCATTACGCGGAGTGATTTATTCAATATTAATTACAACTGAAGCTATGTTGCAGCATACACAATAATCTATTAAAAGATTCTTGTTGTATGACTATCAACAGAATACTGCGACATACTGTATCTGTTAATACAGCATCTGTTAACATAGCTGCAGTTATGTCAGCAAGTAGTAGCAAGGCTGCTTGGGTCAGTGGGTAGAGCGATGGACTGGCACCAAAAGTTCCAGGTTCGATTCCGCACGGCGGGCAAAGAAATTTTTTTCTTTTTTCTTTTCTTTTTGTTGATGAAATGTAATAAAATTTACTGGTGTGAACATTGTTTGTCTTTTAATTTACTGTATGTTATTTTTGAATTTAAAAGTGATTTTATTACAAAAAAAAAGTCGTTAAATTATCAAATCCATCCTTCTCCCGTGTGTAATGACACAGCTGTGATTTTTTTTTTTTTTTGCAGAAAATAGCTGAAAACTATGCTTAAGCCATCCATGCTAATTGTTTTTTAATTTTGTATTTTTGGATTTTGGGCTTAGGTGAATCAAATTTTTTTTTTGGCAAGGTATCGAAGAATGTGCTTTCAAAGCAATGTATTACACAATAAATTGCTTAGGTGAATAAGCATATGTTTATAATTCCAATTCAATTCTCTTTACCCAAGCCGACTTAGGTGATTTACCTATTGTTTTTTTTTCTCGGTGTACAAATAGGCATCTTTTAGGAAAAACAAAATAAAAATGAAATTAAAAAAAAAAAGTCTGGCGTTAAATGATGGTACTTAAAAAATTATTAAATTTCGATTAATAAATTTTACGACACTCGTTTTCAACAAAAGATTAGATTGCTTGAAAGTGTTGCAGACTCGGAAAGTAATAAAATGCTTAGATTTTGAAGTTGATAAAATTTGGCGTGAATTTAAAAAACCAAGAAAGTAATATAAAAGGCTTTTCCCTCAAAACATTTTGAAACTTTTATCAGCTATTAAGTAGGCAATAAATAACTGATAAGTTAATCAGAGATATTCACTGATTTTTCACTAATTCAGCTCATAAATCGCTCTACTTTATCGCTTACAAATCGCTCAAGAAAACAAAAGTGTAACAATGAAGACAAGCAAGTGAGCAGGGGTGAGGATTCGTTTTTTAACAATTGCGTCAGTTATGCACACGCATAACAAAGTTGCAGAGACGGTAAATTTTTTTATTTGTTCAATTTAGAGCTTTTCTATCATGAGCTCCAAGCAATGTCTACAATTTTTTACCCCCCCCCCCCTTTTTTTGTGCTCTTGCCAGTTTACAGTCATATTTGCACAAGTGCCGAGAGGTGCTCGTGAAGTTTGTTTAATTAAACGGAAACTCACGTGTCCACCCTGTAGTCATTCCACGAGTCTTTCCACTAGATAGGCTTCGTCGGCGCCACCTTCGTCTGTCATAAATTACAATAATATTATTTGTCTTTTAATTTTTTTGTTTTTTTTTTCATATTCTGTACTATTTATTTACGTGTCGCATTTCTAGGTATATCTTTTTGTGATAAGATATTAAATTGTGCTAAATATACATGCATATATTTGTAGATTTATTATTAACATTTAAATAGGTTTACTACACAAAACAGAGTCTTTGCTCTTTTTTTAATTTCCCGTTTTGATGGCATCAAAATAATTTAAATTTAGCGAAAGTGAACAAATTGCTTGCAAAGTTTGTTGAAATTATGTACATAATTAGAAGCGCATCGAAAAAGTTAAATTTAAAAAAAAAACTTTTTATTTGTTGCAAATTTAGCGTTCACTTAAGTTCGTTTATATTGTAAAGCTTTCATTTTAACAATATTAAGAATCAATTAATTTCAATCAAATCTACATTTTAATCATTTAAATAAATGTATCAATACTACATAAGCAAAACCGCTTTTTGCTTATCATTTTAAAAAAATTCCCAGCAAGGCTCACAAAGCTTTGAGTAAATAAATAGTTAACTTAAATATAAGTCGGTCGGCGTTACAAAAAGGCACTAAAAGCTTTTTGAACTAACTTTATAATTTTTATCACATGAGTCACTATTTAAAGCTTTTGAAGAGTAGTGTTTTAATAGAACTCATAATAAATCTCTTATAAATTTTTATTAAGCTTTTGATAGGCTTTTTAATATAATCATGGTGAAATTAATGTTTTTTTTTATAATATTTCTTGAGTATTTTTTTATTTTTATTTCAAGTTCTATATCATATCTCTATCAATTTAAATGTAAATCACCCTTTATTGTGTTATTTTGTTATGTCATCTTTTTTATTTTTATGTACTACATTAAAATTCTCCACCTTTATTTTTTTGCATTTAATAGATAACATTGCACACCTAAGATTTTAATTTTTTGTTGAGCTGCTTGAAATGAAAATTTTTGTTTATCACACAAGAATTTTAATATCAATGTCCTACAAAAAATTTAAGATTTTAAACATGCATTTGATAAAAAAAGAAAAATAAGTGGAGCTTTTAAGCTTTAAAGTAATTAATTCGAAACCGATAAAATATAAAACAGCCAAAGTTTGTTATACCTAAAAGGACAATTTTTTTTAAATATAGCCAAAGGAGCCACAAGTTGGGCACTAACGCTCTGAAGTTGTTTTATCTATATATTAATACGTAAACAAAAAAGTTTGTGATCCCTTTTTTCCTGTGTTATCTTCAACATATTCACATAAAACTAATATCGATGGAAAGCTATTTTCGAGTAGATGTGCACAATATAATTTTTATTCGAATATATTGTCGTTAAGATAGGTAAAACTAAGCAAATGTTTGCAAACCCTTTTTTCCTAATGGGATGAAGCCAACAACAATTAAACAGCGTTGCTGTAGCATACACGAGTAATAGTAGAATGCGAAAAAGTCGCAGGCACTTCAAAAGAGCTTTGCATCATTATTGTTGTTGGTGCTTTCTCTTAATTTCTCTCTCAACAAAATAAATTTGCCACCGCGTCAGCGTCAAAAAAACTGTTAAGCTGCTGCTTGTTTCATTTAACGCATGGAAAGACATTTATAATTGTTTATTTTTTTCAATACTTCAGTTCAGGCTATGGGTTGGTGCGTTCAGCAAAAAACAAAACAAAAACCTATTTTTACATGGCCGAATTTCGGCCACAGGCGAAACTATCATAGTTGTAATAATTCTGCCATGGTTTTCAACATCACTTACGCAGTCTCAAAACGAATAGGTTTGAAAGATTTAAATTCTTAAAAAGCTATTGAACAATCGAAATAACAAACAGTTCACGACGATCTGTCTCAGTCGGTAGTCGTCTAGTGTTGTCTGCTGCGCAAAATTATTGCTGCTATTGCTGTAGCAGTCGTGGCAGTTGCTATCTCAGTCAATTTAGATCACTTAGTCGTAAAGTAGAATTTTTTTTCGTTGAAAATGCGAGATTTATTTGTGTAAAAAATGGCAGAAAAAGATACTATTTTACAGCATTTCGAAAATAGTGCGTAGGTTGGTTATGTATGTAGTTTGTAAAATTGACTACGACCGCTACAGTAATTGCCGACAATCGAATACGACAGCTTGTTGTGAACTGTTGCTTCGACTGTTCAATTTTACGAAGCCAAATAGCAGCACCCAAATACCGACAACCAGAGCTCTACTTAATGTTAAATGCTTTGAATATTAAATTTTACACAACAGATACGAGTAGCAATAGCTAACCATCGACTCCGACAGCTGATGCTGTTGCTGTAGCAGCTGATCGTTTTACCCAATATGCAATGAAGCTAGGTCTCTTCTATCGAAGGCGTGCATTTACTGCTTCTTTTGGCGGTAAGACACATGACTTCCTCGTTGCTTCTGCGAGCGCTTCTATGAGGCCTAATTTTTCGCTACCCAGGGCAGAGCAACAATTATATTTTTCCTACAAAAACTGGTTCTTCTTATATTTCAGGGATACTTTATCGTTAAAAGTTAAAGTATATATTAGTTCGAAAATACTGAATAATAATCAACGTCATCACTTAGAAATATTCTTATCTTAGCTCTTTGAATTTAAGAAAATATTTTGGCACTGAAAGAAAGCTCTGCAAATCTTTGGAAACCTTTCGAAAGATATTGAAAGCTTTTTAAAGCTTTTGGTGTGAAATTATGTCTTACAGCGAGGTTGGTATGGAGGTATTTTTCGCAAAAAATTTTTTAAGCACATGCAACGTTTTGGCTCACTTTCTTGGGTATACCTACAGCCTTTAACCTTCCTATACTCGCACGTTTGACTCTCGGACCGACAAATGAAATGTTATTGATCAGTGGCAATAGATAATATTTTATGATTTTTGTATTTTTATATACTATAATTAATATTACATTTAAAAATAAGAAAATAAAAGATATAATTATCTTTAGTAGCTATTGATGGAACAATTAATGATGGTCGATTGGTCTGAGAGACCAACGCGCGAGTAAAGGAAGGTTAATATTCATTGTACAAAGATAAAATATGCCAAAATATCAGTAACATGGCGAATGAAGTGAATATCTAACTTTTGATTTTGTCACTTATTTAATAAAGTGACAAAACAGCAAAATCTAAGAAGAAAAATTCACAATTTTTTTATGAGAAAAATCATTATAAATCATTATTAGTACTGGGTGAAATTCCGAACAAAGAGCATTGAAGTGATTCTTTCGGATTCCTGTGTTGCATTTTGTATTAAAAAAAGCGATAAAAACATATACATTTTTTTATCGTAATTCTTTTTAGAACTTCTGCAGTTTAAAATACAAAAAACCTCAAATTATGTTTCAAAATTTTAACGCCAAGAAAGCAGCGCAATATCCAAATGAGTCTCAAAAACTCGTGGCAGTACTAATAGGGTTAAATTGCTTCAGTGGCTACTTATGTTGTTGTTATGTTTGTTGGTTTGGTTCGTGCTAAAATCACGAACGCAACATCGTGTCGTTTGTTGAAATAAATATAAATTATATAAATACATATCAGTTTTTTTCGTTTTTGTCGTTTGTTAATCTGCAGCCAGATGTATGCAATAAATAATACAGATGTATGTAGCTACAGAGCCAGCTGGTAGCTACAAAGAATTGTATTACTACTACTCAGGTTTACATATGTAGAGACTGCACATAACCGTTATGCTATGAAAATTCCATTTATTTTTTAAATATTATAATAAATTTTATATATACATACCTCCCATACATCCCAAATTGGCTCTATCGCCCACAAACCAAAAAAAAAATGCTATACATCAGATTTTAATTGTATAAAAATAAAATTTGGTAACTTTCTTACGATGGTTACTTTCGGTGACTGTACAAAAAATGGGCGTGTTCACACTATATCTACGCCCACTTTTCAGAAATCATTTCAATTCCTGAGATGCTCATGTTTTGATAGTGAATCTTGGTATGCAGGTCACTATGTAGTCACTATGTAAATATAAATTTTGTCACGCCCACTTTTACCGCCCACAAATGAGTAAAAATGCTTTATATCAGACGGCTTTTACCGTAGAACACTAAGATTTGGTGATTTAGTTCATATGGTCACTGTCGGCAACTGTTAAAAAATGGGCGTGGTGGCACCATATCTACGCCCACTTTTATGAAATTATGCTTATTCCTGAGCTGTACACGTTTTTATAGTAACTCCTGATATGCAGGTGCTCTAAGTGGCAGTCAATATATATATATATATATATATATATGTATATATACAATTTGCCACGCCCACTTGTACCACCCACAAATAAGAAAACTAAACGAAATGGCCAATATCAGCCCTTGAAAGGACTTTAACCGAGCTTCTTATGATCAATTGTGTTTGTTGTGCGTGTTGTGGAATGTTTGAACACAAATGATCGAGAACTGGACCTGCAAGTTTTATGCTGACTCCGAACGGCTTATGTTCTTAAGAAGCTTTCACTCTCTGAGGTTTGCCATTGTCTGCAGCGAGGTGACGAAGGTGGGATTCGAATCTGGGGTCTATGGCATACAAGCCACGAACCTCAGCCAGTATGCCAAGGAATGGTTTGAAATATGACCTAAAAATCGAGATTTTTGTAAAAATATTTTCTGGTGTGGTAGTTAAAAATACCAATAAATTTTAAAGTTTTGCAGTCGGACCAGAGATAATGCGGATTTTCATTAATTCTTTAACTACCTTCTAGGAAAAATAAACGTAACGCATTTTGCGAAACGAAACTGTACCATATACGAACCGCCATTTCACTAACACTTGCATAGTTTTTCATATAAAAATAAGACGAAATTATTTCAACGTAAAACTCTTCGTAAACGTAACGCTTTTGCAACGCCTTGGCGTTGTAGTACCAATACATTCAAATGACTACTTTTTTTTGTCTAATTCTCTTATTCCAAACTTTACATTTACGGCACGTTTTCGTATCGCAAAATCGGTTCGCTTTCGTAGTCTTATATGAAAAAATGACTTCGCCTGCGCTACGCTGACGTGCGGTTTTTCTTAGAGGGTATTTTTTTATATTATTTTCACTAAAATTCAAATAAAATTTTTTGTTTTGTTTTTCCATGTTACTTTATGTCAAATAAATTATCTATTGATGATAAAATATAGTGCAAAGTGAAGAATTAAATTGAATGATATTACAAAAAATGTACACATTTTTTACATTTTACAATTTATTTGACTAAAAGTAGTATTAGAAAAAAATTAATTTGAATTTTAGTGGAAATAATATGAAAAAAGTCAAAACAATCCATAAAAATCCGCACTATCTTTGGTCCAACGGAAAAAATTTAAGATTTTTTGATGCAAATTATTCTTATTTCTGACCGTTTGTTTTGTTTTTTAACTACCATACAACCAATATTTTTAGTAGAAATATTTTGGGGATCATCATAACATAAGCAATGGATTATTTTGAAGAACCGGACCGAACAACTTTTTTTTCTGAGCGTGAGGCGACTTAATGTATATACGTATGTGGGTATATGTTTATATCACGTAAAGACTCCGATACCGATAAGCCAATTTTTATACCAAAGCCTTGAGAGTGTTCCTGTGAAGTCTGGTGCCGATCGTAAAAGGAATCTTAAATACACCTCAAATTTTCGATACCGAACAGTTTTGGAATTATATTTAGGTAGCAGTCTCGGAATTCAGTATTCGACCTCAATTTAGACATGCCGTTCCACTGGTAACATTTTATAGGCGTTGGACGAGGGACGCTACGCCCTCTTTTAGGAGATAAGCCTTTAGGAGCCGGGTATAAGCTAGTATATTTATATAAATAAATATATAAATAAATTTTCAATTAAATTAAAAATTATATATACTCGTATATAAGTTCTTTGCTGCAGGAAAAATAATAAAATCATACTTTTCCAAAACATTTTTTTCCGTTTATTAAACATAACATTGAAAAACATTTATTTTGCACCAACATAAAAACTAATAAGAACAACAAATTCATCAGCAAATATATCAAACAAAACATTCTACGTCAACACTTACGAGACTATCGAAAATGTGTCTTTTTTTAGTAGAAGCTTCTTTAAAATGCATTTTACCAATACCATTTTAACCCCAACCCCTTTTTTATTCAGCCAAAACATGGTTAAATAAAGCCAAAATTTACAAAATTTTACCAAGTTACACAAATCTTAAAACGTTGTCGATTTTGTGCTATTCTCATAATGCTGAACAAAAGCTCCACTGAACTAAATTAATTATTATACATAAAAAAACTCAAATTGTGTTTGCAAAGGCGGAAAAGAAAAGTTAGGAAAAAGTTTTTTAATTAAACCCAAACGAAAACGATAACACTAGAAAATGTGTTAAATATCTACACAAAATTGGCGCGAAAAGCAATGGATATTCTCTTTTGATGAAATATTAAAAATAATTTAAACGAAACTCTGCTGATTAAAACTTTTAGATTAACAAATTTAAAGGTTTTTTTTTATAATTTCTCTAAACTTTACGACTGCGAAGAGCGAATTTTAGCAATTGTTGAAAGTTTACAGTTAAAAATAATTTATTGAGAGCAAATTATTTTCAAGCATGAACAATGTGTTATCCATGAGCAGAGGCGGATCCAGGAAAATATTTTGGGGGGAGAGCGATTTTAAAAATATTAATGTACGCTATATATGTATCGTCGTTGGGCGTGCAATACCGCGTATTAGCCACTTGCACATACACATACACACGCTGTTAGTAAAATTCTACAGGAATGCAGAAAAACTGCTTTCTTTTAAACTATTAAATGAATTTTCAACTAAACAAAAAACATTTATTGAAATTATATACTTGCTTTGTTCTGAAATCAGCATTTAATGGAAAATCCGCCCTATATTAATTAAATCAAATTGAGTTAAAATCCAAGTTTTAATATTAGCCTTTTTGCAATATACGCGGTATTGCAAGTGGCTGATACGCGGTATTTCACGCCCAACGAGTATATTTATAAAATATGTAATCAGTAAATCAAATCAACTGTTTTTTAGATTGTAAAAAGATATTAAATTTTCTTGGCTTTTTCGATATAATGCCGATTACATTTTCACACGTTACTTTCATGTCACGATGCATGTTTAACAACGCCAACCCGTTCAATCGGTCCTCACTAGTTTTGCTTTGCAGATACGTTTTTAATCTGCGTCGAGTCTATGAAACTGTGAAAAAGCTTCGCTTCTCTCGTGTGTCAAACCACGCACCTGTGTTTTTTTTTTGCAAGTTGTACACGGTATACATGGTGAAATAAATATAAGGTGTTCTCATCCGGAAAATCAGAAAAAAATAGACTGCCTTACTTTGACATTTTCATAAAATCAACCATCCAGCCATGTATGAAACTTGTCAAAATAAGGCAGCATGTCAAAAAACGTATTGAAAAATGTCATGGGATGAGAACACCTTATAATTATTCCACCATGCACGGTATACACGTATACCCGGTATACACGGTATACATTTGGACAATAGTAAAACCACTATATCTTCAAATCGTTAGTCCTACAAACAAAACTGTTTAGGAGATATTTAAGAGATCTTGAGTTGATCTTCTTTATTAATTTAAATTTTTTGGAGGACTAATTCACATTTTTCAAGGTCACCACTACTATTTTTTTTGGCGTTTTGATTACATGGTCGTATTGAGGCATTTATTTTCAATGCATTCTTAAAGTTTTGCACATTGAAAAATTAATGTTTACTATTTTAAACGAATTTTTGAAAAACTCCATACACAATTTTTTTCATGCAAACACTTTCAAACAAACAGTGGCATTTTTAATATTTTTTGTACTTCTAACTGTATTTTTTAATTTTTTCAGATTGTATACCTCCTACGGCTTTTCTTTTATCAAGGAATAAAAGAAATAAATAAATAAATAAATAAAAAATTATATAAATTTGAAGCATAAGTAAAAAATTCAAAAAATATTATAAGAGTACAAAAAATACTAAAACTAACATTTTTGATTTAAGATGAAAGTATTTTTTCATATAAAAATTGTGTAGGCAGTTTTGAAAAATTCGTTAAAGTTAGTAAACATTAATTCTTCGACGTACAATTTTGACAATGCATTAAGAATGAATGTCTCAACACGGCGCTGCTTTAAAAACTCCAAAAAAATAGTCGTGCTGAACTTGAAAAAGGTGAATGAAATTTTAAGTGGTCAAAAAAATTTAAATTTTTTATTAATGTGTTTTATTAATAAAATGTGAAATAAGAAAAAGATCTTTTAAGGGAGTATTTCTGGTTGGCAAAAATTTTTGTTCGATATCGATATAGCTTGGATATTTGAGAATATTGTCCTAAAAGGGTTTTTTGAAATTCAAAATAGTTTAGGAGGTATGGACTTTTTTGTCCAGCAATGTTTCGCCAAAATGCGATTTGCTTAATTTGGCTACTTTTTGAATGCAACTGTTTGAAGCAACCACAGCATTACGTTCAACGCGTTCTTTAGTAGGTAATAACTTGTTTGTATACGCATTTTAAAAATAAGTGAATACACATTTAAGAGCTTAGCTATTCGAATGTTGGCAGCGTTTAGTTCACTTTGAATTGAGTTATAAACAGGGCGCGTGCGCGCATACAGTTTTGAAAAGTAAAGTTTTGATAAAAATTTGTGTTTGTGCTAAAGACAATAGTTAGAAAAAGTAATAGAAATAAAAATAAAAGAAACACTGGTAGCAATCGAAAAACTCGTCCCATGAAACGCCAGTTTAGTGGTAATCAACACGAAAGAGATGAGGGCACGCACTATTGAGATTGCCAATTATATTGCAACTGTCATATTTAACGAAGTTTTTTTGCCAATACTTCAAATAATAAACCTAATGGGCATCCCGATTGGCAACGTCACATATGATTTCGCCATGTCTCGGAACGAAGAACGTTTGAAAAGGTCCGAAGCCAGGGCTCTGGCCGCATCAAAAGAAGGTAGAACTGCCCGAAGAGCACAAAGAGCCGCTGAGTCCTCATTTTTTGAAGAAGAGGAAGGAGTTCTTTATGGGGCTGGCATTGTAGATTGATTGATATATGTAAGTATTTCACAAAAAAAAAATGTTTTATTGCCTAAAATTTTCTTTGAGTTTTTTAAAAATCACGTTTTTGAACTTCGAAGTCACTTTTCTCCGGTTCTATTGAACCGATTTTGCTGAAACCAAATGCAATCGACGCAGACTTGTCACTATACTGGTCCCTACCTCAATCACAATTTTAAGAAAATGTTTACTATTTTTTTTTTACACTAAACTAAAAAAAAAAAAAATACCCAAAATCGGTTTTACATTTTTCAATGACCGCCATTTTGGAAAAATAATTGCAAAATTATGATTGAGGTAGGGACCAGAATTGCATCTGTACTGAATCTAACGCCGTTTACTTTTTCCATTTCAGATGATCCGAAGTTGAGTTATCCGGACCCCAAGCAACATACCTTTTTTTCGACGCCCAACTTTGAAGGTCGACAACTTTTTGAACAGCCCTCGTACAAAGGCTAAAAAAATTGTTTAATTTAATTAAATATGTTCTTAATACAATTAAAAAAACAGAATTTAAATAGCTCTGAGTTTTCCAATGAGAAGTTTTTCAAAAAGGGTCCAAAAACAGCCTTCCAACCGGGAATACTCTCTTAAAAAAAATCCTAAATATTTTTTTGCAAGACTTAAAGTTCTCCTACATGTCCGAATGACAAATTTTGATTTTTTTTTTTTAATTTTCCACTGTGTAAAAATTTAAGAAAAAAAATTTAAATAAATATAATATTTCCATTTTTTAAGTACTATTGACGTGCAAAGTTTAAAAAAAATCGGTATTGTCAAATTCATTTTTTGGACAAAAACGTCCGATTTGACATGGAATCATCGATGTACCAGACTGTTTACAGCTAAGGGCGCGATATCTCAAAGAACACAAGAAAACAGAACTCAGGTGTGAATATTTAAAATAAATTATTAAAAATTCGATGTTTTTCTTTTTAGTACCCTTAGACCACATAATAAACACTAGTATGTATCACATTTAAATACAGGTTCTCTGAGAATTTTTGGGGGGTTTGAACCCCCAAAATTCCCCTGTCCATGAGCATTAAAGCATTCTATTGGAGTTTAAAATATAGTGAAATACAAGGATATATATGTAGATAAGATATCGTGTATTAGATTCATAGCACAGGTCAACAAAAATTATGGTTTTTGGGCAGCTGGGCAAATTATATCCGCAATAATTTTTTACGTAGAATCCGAAATTAGAATTATTAGTCCAACAAGTGAGGATTTAAAGATATTTCTGGTAGTACACTAGAAAAATGTTTTTTTAGACTACTTTGGCCTATAACGTCGTAGGGTTAAAAATTTATTATGTTATGAGTCTGGTGCACAACCTAAAAAGTAGCCCAAAAATTATTTTTTTAAATAAACAATCCGGGTTAACTCAAAATCCTGACGTGATGGACCAGTTCTAAAGTTAGATTCGGGTGCTATGCTTAACACCAGTCTATGGTAAATCAGTGTAATTTTTACTATATTATTTCATATAAAATTTATATCTGTTGTTTATCGCCCTAACTAATAATGCATAAAACTTAAGTATCTCGATAGTATCGATAAAGTATCTCATAAAAAATAATGTTCGATATAGTCTATTAAGTAAAAATACACGTGTATGGAAATATTCGCTAAAATAATTAAAAACATTTCAGTTTTTGCAATTCATGCAATTTGCTAAATATGGCAAAACATTGAATAAAGTTTGCGTTAAAATGGCAACTGGCCAAATATAATATTTTTACGTTCAAGAAACAATTATAATAAAAATGCGGCATAAGAAAAAAAGTTGGCGCCAAAAATAGTTGTAATGAAAATAAGAATTCGAGAGCTGCTTGCTGCACACACACACACATCAAATATTGTGACTTTTCCAAAACAAATGCATGCATCAATGAGGTAACTTTTAGTTTTAGTAAAGATATTTAAAGAATCAAAAAAAAAATATATAATAAAAAAGACATTTTGAAAATATTGCAAAATTTAAGAAAACTTTCTGGTTGGCTACCATTCAATCAATACATATTTCTTTAATTTGGCAATAGAAACAATAATGTTTTGTTTACAATACAACCAAGCGATATGATAATTTATGAGCCACGCGTAAATATTGAAAATAACGTAAATTTTGCATTATTTTTTCTCTTCTCTTGTAAATTTATTTCTTGGCAATTGCGTTGCTGTAATTTATTTCAAGTAACCGCATCTACATATACAGTGGCTCCATCGCAAAATCGGACAAGAGCTTGTCTGATATTAATGTGCTCTAAACTTTTAAAAATGTTCTACATTTTTTTTGTTTTTTTGCTTATATTCGCACTTCACATACTTACCTCTCTGCATATTAAAAAAAACAACAAATTTTCCAATGTTAACTGTTTATTAAAATCAAAAAACAAAAATAACTCAATTTCTTGCACTCAACGCAAAATCGGACAAAGTAAAGTAGCAATGCTAAAACTACCGTTATTCTAAAAATTCTTACTTCAGAATTGAGTTTTTTTTTTCACATTCTTTTGTTAAGCGTATTTAGTGGCAGTCGGTGTTAATACTAATTAAAAATACTTTTAAAATGGCTCCAAATGGAAAACAAACTGCCGTTGAAATTAGGCAGTTAATAGTTAAATTAAATTTGGAAGGCAAAACTGTGAGAGAAATTGCTGAATTGGTTGGAAGAAGTAAGTCAACTGTCCACGACATTATCAAGAGGTTCCGTGATGAGTTTAGGCTGGCCAATAAAAGTAAAGATGGTTATGGCAAGATTTTAAATGAGCGAGAAGAGCGATCGTTATTGAAAGAAATAAAACAAGATCCTTTTAAAACCGCAAAAGAACTAAAAATATCTTTAAAAGCTCGCACTGGAAAAGATGTTTGCGAAAATACTGTTCGCAATACTTTACACCAATTTAATTACTATGGGCGAGTTGCCAGAAAAAAGCCTTTTATAAACCTCAAAAATAAAAATAATAGAATTAAATATGCCAAGGAATATTTACTAAAATCCGAAGATTTTTGGAATCAGGTAATTTAATAGTAAACCATCTTACAATAAATTTTTTTTTAATGACTTGATTATATTAAAGGTTTTGTTCACTGACGAAAGCAAATTTAATTTGCATGGGTCAGATGGCAAGATGTTTGTGTGGCGTAAACCAAATGAAGAATTTAATCACAAAAATACAAAAGCCACAGTCAAACATGGAGGAGGCTCTGTTATGGTTTGGGGCTGTATGTCGAGTGCCGGGGTGGGCAATTTGCATTTTATTGATAGTAAAATGGACAAATTTGTCTACCTCAACATTTTGAAACAAAATGTCAAGCAAAGTGCAGAGAAATTGGGCATTGCAAACAACTTTGCCTTTTATCAAGATAACGATCCCAAGCACACATCTGGTGTTGCAAAGATTTGGTTGATCCATAACTGCCCCAAACTTATACAAACACCTGCACAGAGCCCTGACCTTAATGTCATTGAGCATCTTTGGGAGGAATTAGCTAGAAGAGTGTATCGAAAGAAATTTAACACAATTGTTCAGCTTAAAGAAGGTTTACTCGAAGCATGGAACTCCATAGAGCCGGAAGTATGTCAAAACTTGGTAAAATCAATCCCAAAGCGCTTACAGGCTGTTCTGAACAACAAAGGATATGCCACTAAATATTGATTGTTTGATTTTTGCATTTTTAGCTCTAGTTCTTAACTTTGTCCGATTTTGCGTTGAGTGCAAGAAATTGAGTTATTTTTGTTTTTTGATTTTAATAAACAGTTAACATTGGAAAATTTATTGTTTTTTTTAATATTCAGAGAGGTAAGTATGTGAAGTGCGAATATAAGCAAAAAAAGAAAAAAATTTAGAACACTTTTAAAAGTTTAGAGCACATTAATATCAGACAAGCTCTTGTCCGATTTTGCGATGGAGCCACTGTATATTAAAAAAAAAAACTCAATGTTATATAATAAGTTAAAGTCATAATTTTTTTTTATAAATCTGTTATTTGTATAAAAAGTTAAGCAGAGTGTTGTTTTTGCAATTTTAATTTATGCAGCAAATAACAACTAAAAGCCCCCAAACGTGATTTTGATTTTTTTGCTTCTGAATAACATAAATTTGAATTAATACTTTAATACTTTGGCAAAAAAAAAACCCATATATCAATGAGAATAAGGTACCCGTGTTCAGACCTATATTTTCTGTCATACTTATAACGACGAAAAATGCAACTCATAGATAAAATTCTTTATTTACAATTTGTCAATCATTGTGACAGCGTTTTTTGTACCAAATATCGTAAATGTCCAGACTTAGAAAAATTTACGATATGATAAGGTAATGATATGATGCAAAATATTGAAAGCTTTAAATTATTAGAATGTCAACAAATTAAGACAATAAATAAGAGTTATTATTGAAAAAAATATGGGGACAGTTACAAATTTATCCACGGGTTTAGGCAGGCGAAATAAGAAAATTTTAAGAAATGTACGGGTTTAGGCAGGAGAAACAAGAAAAAAACTACAATAAATTTGTTCGTTAAAGAACACACATTTAATTCTAGATGCCCTATATTGAGGGAAACCACACTTATAAAACGTTTTGTTATAAAAGCGACATCTTAGGTGCCGATTGGTATTTAGCCTATAAAAGTAGTAAAACGTAACAAAATTCAACGTACACGGGCTGTTTTTTATAGCAAATAAACTGCTATTTTAGAATCTGTTCACAGAAATCCAAGCTGTGATCCAATATGGCAGGACAAAGCTGACCAAAATTTTAAAAAAATTAATGAAAAAGATAATAACCTAATTTTAATGAAAAATAAAAAGAATACCAATGTAAAGGTTGCATTTTGGCAACTATATCTTTCGTCCTTGTCGAATCATTAGTTTGGCCACTACAGCGAAAACAAGCGTGTTCTGAGCAAAAAATTATCCTCTTTTTACCATCAATGTTTTAAAATTCGATGAATATTTTTAAAAATTAAAAGCTTCTGATATACCTATACGATGTTTATTATATTCTATCTATAGTAATTTAATATTGATCTATACATAAATTGATCTATACTAATTTCGTCTTATACTACGTTCACACCGAGAGCTAAATGCATTTCATATGCAATATATACGAAAAAAAAAAAATAAATAAAACGAAATGGTCATTTCAGCCCTTGAAAGGACTTTGACCGAGCTTCTTATGATCAATTGTGTTGTGTGTGTTGTGAAATGTTTGAACACAAATGAACGAGAACTGGACCTGCAAGTTTTATGCCGACTCCTAACGGCTTGTGTTCTCAAGAAGCTTTTCATGGCAGTTTTTACTCTCTGAGGTTTGCCACTGTCTGCAGAGAGCTGACGACCGAACAGAAAAATTAATTCAATTGAAAAAACTTTCTGTGTCAGATGGGGATTCGAACTTGGGTTCTCTGGCGTATGAGCCACACACTCTACTCACTACGCCACGGCCGCCACATATAAACATTTGTCCCTATTTCTCCTACAAGGAGCATACGGCCAAGCATTCTAAATTTCTAATGTGTATTCAGTTAAATGCGCATTAAACTCTCAGTGTGAACGATTCACTCAAAATTGATCAAATTCACACTGGTCAATTATTTTTTCTTTCTGGTGTGGTAGCAATTAAAAATGCGAAGAAAAATGTTAAATACAGTGTGACCAATTAATGTATACAGGGTGTCCCTCAGTTGAGTGCAACTATTTACTCAGATGAAAGGTTATGTCGAGCTAGGCAAAATATAGTGGGGGTGGGGGGAGGGAGGAGGTCGGTATATTTCAACTTTGAGTGGAAATTTCTAAGAATTTCGGGTAATAATTTTTTTTTTAATTTTTTTAGGATCAATATTGTAATTTTTTTAATTCTTTTTTCAATGACACCAAAAACATAAACATATCTCTAAAAATAAAAAAGTTGGTCGTACTAAAAAAATTATACTTATTAGAAAATAATTATATACATGACAATGACATTACAATAACAGTACGTTCAAAAAGTCCATAAAATGACACATAGATGGCGTTACTAGATTTTTTCATATTTATTTTGTATTTAGTACCAACCTTCAAACGATAAGTATAAAAATTTGACAACAATCTGACAATTGATTCGTGAGTTATAGCATTTTGTGTGCAACTATTGTTATTGAAAAAGTAAAAAAAAAAAGGAAAAAAAAAAATTTCGAGTTGTGATGAAGCATTGCTTTTTGATAAAAAAAATACTGTGGAAACCAAACAATGGCTTGATAAACATTATCCGGACTCTGCTCCATAGAGACAAATGGTAGAAAAGTGGATTGTTAAATTTAAACGTGGTCGTACCAGCACAAATGATGCAGAGCGCAGTGGACGCCCAAATCAGACTGTTATTCCACAAAACATCAAAAAAATCTACAAATTGGTTATGAACGATCGCAAATTGAAGGTGCACTAGCTAGCTGACATTGTAAAGATACAGATGGTAGTGTTTTTACCATTTTACACGAACATTTGGGTATGCGAAAGCTCTGTGCAAAGTGGTTGCCGCGTCAGCTCACAGTCGACCAAAAACAACAACGAATTGATGCTTCAGAGGAGTGTTTGAGGCTGTTAAACCGTAATAAAATCTAATTCTATCGTCGATGTGACAATGCATGAAACATGGCTTCACTATTACACACCAGAATCCAAAAGACAGTCAGCTGAGTGGACAGCAGTCGACGAACCGAATTCAAAGCGAGCAAAGATCCAACAGTCGGCTTGTAATGTGATGGCGTCTGTATTTTGGGATGCGAAAGGAATAATATTCATTGACTATCTCCAAAAAGGAACCACCATCAACAGCGACTATTACTGTGAACTTTTGGATCGATTGAAGTCTGAAATCGCCAAGAAACGGCCTCATTTGCAAAAGAAACAAGTGTTGTTTCACCAAGACAATGCACCGTGTCACAAAACGATGAAAACGATGGCAAAATTGAATGAATTGGGCTTCGAATTGCTTACCCATCCACCGTATTCTCCAGATTTAGCCCCCAGCGACTTTTTTCTGTTTTCAGATCTCAAGGGAATGCTACTAAATGGGGGTTTTATTAACGAAAAGATGAGGACGTTCTTCGAATTTTTACGCCTATCAATAAACATAGCTTTGGTTTTATTTGGGTTAAGGCTTAGTCCATTTTCTGTTGACCTCTGAAAAACTTTGTTAAAGACAAAGTTAACTGCACTTGCGGCTTTGTTTTTCGATGATGCAGGAAAGAGCTTATGCAATTAGATATCATCTACATATGCAGTGAGCATCAAAACAAAGTGTACAGCATATTTTTTAATACTTTTTACTTTATTTCAAATATTTTAAAAAGTGACTTTATAAAAAATTTTAGTATTTTTGAAATTATTATTTTATGCTCTTATTATAAACTAACTAAAACTATTATTAGTTTTAAAAACTAACTATAACAAAAATTCACATAATTCAAAAATGAATAATACTCTATTTTCTTCGAGTCAAAACAAAGTATGCACTTAAAATTGAAAATATGAAAAAAAAAATAATTTCAGTCCAATTATTAATATTTTGTTTGTATTCCTCGTGCTGAAATGACAGCTTTCAACCGCCTAGGCATTGATTCCACCAATTTCGTTGCTACATCTGATGAAATTTTTTGCCATTCCTTAAGTAAAACGACTTTTAGCGAGTCCTTGCTGGTTATCGTCCTCTTTCTTAATTACCTATCCATATGTTCCCACAAATGTTCTATTCCTTCACTATCTTGGCTGTATGTTTCGAATCGTTGTCCTGCTGAAACATCCACAGGAGATCTACTCCTAATTTGGTAACACTGGCCAGCAAATGTTCTTTTGAAATATTAAGGTAATCGATTGTACTGCTAAAAAACGTTAAATTTCCTACTCCGTTTGCTGCCGTACACCCCCACACCCCCACACCATCACCGAGCACTCACCATGCTCTATTGTAGAAGTAGTATTTTGCTCCAAGATCTCCTGATTTTTGCTTCCCCATTTATTGGTAGATTTTTTCTTTCCAAAAATTTGGAATTTGCTTTCGTCACTAAAACTATGGTTTTCCAAAATGAATGTTCATGTTTTTCTTACTCCATGCGTGCGTAGCCTTTGATTCTTCCTTATTATACTGGTCTCATTGTACTGGCACAAGCGTTGGTTCCTGATGATTTGGACAGATCACCCGCTATTTTCACTGCGCATGTAGTTGGATCTTTTCGCACTCTTCTGACTACTGATCGCATTGCGGTTTCACAGAGTTATTTTGGTCTGCCAGCACATGGTCGTTTTTCTAGTGCTCCAAATTTTTTGTATTTGTTAAGGATTTTTTTTTATGGTAATATAACCTCTATCAATAATTGAAGCAATTTCGCGAAGTGATTTTCCCTCCTTATGGAATTTTATGACTAATTCCAGTGTTTCAATAGAAGTTTGACTACACATTTTAAAAAAGTTTTCTTACAATTTACTTCCTCACTTTACTAAACGCGAATGACGCAGAAACATTAACTAACAACATAATTAACCAAATTGAGGGAGATACCGTTACATTTGTTTGAAATATTTGAAATAGCTAAGCTTACTATGCAGGTGTACACTTTGTTTTGGCGCGATATATATGGACTATTTTTGTTTTTATTAAATATTTTATTGTTGTGGTAAATTATTTGCCAGACTTTATACTTATATTAAGAGAGACTTTAACAAGAATTTAAAACATAATAAGTATTGGAACTAGCTACAGTATTGAAGACTTATATGTGGTATAACTTGTGTACAAAAAAGTGTACACTTTGTTTTGACGCTCACTGTATATGATGCTCAGACTTGGCGAATCAATCAACAATAACATTAATGAACGTAGAAAATAATAGGGGACCTAAAACTGAACCTTGAAGAACGCCAGACATTTAGGCTTGACGAACATTTATTATTATGATAGACAGTGTTGAAGTGATTTTTGCTGTCAATTTCATTAATAAACTTTAAATTAATAACTGCAGTCCTGACGACTGCACGTTTTTTTTTTTTTTTTTTTTTTTGATGATTCTAGTAATGGAAGTTTAACTGTATTTTTATTTGTAAATGAGTTCGCAATGGAATCATAAATGATTTATTTTTTATTCATTAATAAGTTACAATTGAAATATGCTCCAAACATAAATTACTTGATTTAAACACACGCATTGCTTGATTTCCTTCTTTTTCACTACACTTTCATTGACTTCCTATTCGCTACACTAAAGTTGGCAAGTCAGAACTGAATTTCTGAGTTAAAAAAAAAATTTGATAAATAAATCACATTGGATTTCTTAACCCTTATTTTAACCTCTATTCCTCAACGAACCCAAAATATTGCCTGTGTGAAGTTCTGTCAAAATCGGTCAAATAAATTTGGTATCTTGACTGTTGGTAAGTTAAGTTCACAAAACCTTTGACAAAAACCCAGATATCGGTTCCACTTAAACGGATTTCCCTCTCCCTTTTCACATAACTACCTCATCCATCTCCAAATCATGACAGTCAAATTAAGGCCTTAATGACTTTAAATATAAAAAAAAATTATGTTGGTTAGACTTCACACTTCACACCATACTTTAACATGCAACCTTTTGTACGACAATAACTACAGATGACAGGCGACCTGATGTTGCTACATAGGCTAAGAATTAAACTTTGAAAGTAAAAATAAATTCATAACAAAAAAACAAAAAGTCATAACAACCGTTTAGTTGATTTATGAACAACACCTTATTTCGACTTTGAAAGCTTTATAGTTAACGAACTTTTTTTTTAAATCTCATTTTTTAAGCTGGCTCAAGAATTATGAAGCTTGTGCGTTAACATTAAACACTGATTAACATTAAACGCTGATAAAATCAAGTACGTTAACATTTAAACCTCTTATGAGCAAAATAAATTTTTGCCTGCATAGGACTCTCGCTTTTGAAATCCTATTTAAATCAGACGGAAATTTAAGAGTGTGTTAAGCTCTTAAGTAGCTTATTTAAGTGCACTAGAAACTTATTTGAGGGTATTGAAGAGTTAATTTTTTGCATGTTTAAAAAAAACATAATTTGCTTAAACTGCCATTAATAGTAAAATCAAAAAAGTTTAAAAAAAAAAATAGAATAAGCTCGCAAAGATTATTGAAAATCATCTGTCCACTTTATGTATTATATATTTCAAGTTGTTTTTTTTTAATATAAAATATTGTTTGAAAGCAAAATAATTAATCATTTTTGCGCAGCTAAAATTTATGCACAGCTTGATTTTTTTTCGAATTTTATTTTTCATTTTATTATTATATTTATTTTAATTATTCTTTTAATTTTTATTTATTGAGAAGAGGCAAACGTGTTCTCCTGCTGACCTTGTGTTTTATGATTTCAGATAAAATGAGAACAGGTGATCGCTTTAGAAAAATATATGAAACACAAGGGAAACAATATTGCGTATACATGTTTAATTTTTTTATTTCTTTATATAGATAGTGACGATTTTTTTTTATCCATAAGGGAAACATAAAAATATTGTCTGATAAATTGCTTGCTTGCATTTTTTTGCATGCAAAACTTGAATAAGTGTAAGCAACACAGAAGCGTAGCGTTGCCACACTTTCGTGTCGCTTGCGCATACACATTGAAACCGACTTTGACCGGATATCGGCGCCTTAATCTGGTTACTTTGAATAATTCATTGCAGTGCCCACTTCTCAGAATCTTCTTACAAGCCAACAGTTTGTCGCAAAAAATATTTTAATTGTTTTCAATTTATTTGAATGCTTCGAATAATTTCCATATTTCGCTGATGGATGGATGTTCTTGAATGAGAAGAGCACAACAAAACGAAAACTGGTCATGTAACAATAGAACACCCTTCAAGAGGAAGGGTTAAAGTAATTGTTTTTTCTTACTTTTCAGTTTTTTTTTCTTTTTACTCTCCGGCGAAACATATTGAAGATTCGTTTAATTTGAATGATATAAAAACTTGAAAGCTATTTAAAAATTAACGGAAGATTTTAATAGTTCTATTATATTTTTTATTATATTATTTATAATATAATAGATAATATTAATAGTGATAAGTTAATAAAATAAACTATTTACAAATCTTTAAAATTTTACGAGAATCAATGAACGGACAGCATTTAAAGTACACTTAAAAAAAAAAGTACCAGTTTTACCAGTAAATCCGAATAGTTTTTACCAGAAAATCACTACATAAAAAAAAATGTCAACCTTGAACATATCAAGACTTCAACTTGGAATCTATGAGCTCTAAACTATTAATCGAGTTTATGAGAGTTCACTTATAATCACAAGTAATGCAAGTGATATTAGTCTTAACCGATCACGGTCTGAAATGCCGTAAATTTCATGTATTTTGCAATGGCTGTGTTCTGTTGAATAAATTTTTCAATTTGGCTCAAACCTCATATCGCATAGTAATTTTTCATGCTCTTTACGAATCTGCCTTAAGATTAACGCTATCTAGCGCCATTTTTTAAATATGGCGGGTTAATGTAAAATAAAACCTTTTCTTTAAATAATCGTGAATTTTAACATGAAGCCAATGATCTGGTGGTACAAATTGGCTGAGTGAACAGATGAGATACATGTATATGATCAATTTTCTATATTGATTAGAAATTGAATATATTCTCCTGAATACAGCAAATTATTTAATCATGACTGTATTAAAAAAAGCGAATGATAAAATTCCAAGCCTTGATTCCAAGCCTACCCCCTATCCGTGGGACCTAAATTGCGTTATCAATCGCCTGGATCTAAAAAGTTTTTCTTAAAACTGTTAATTTTTGACTATTCATAGGTTATAACTGTAAAAAATTTAATTAAAACCGAATGAAATAGAAGATACTCTGAAGAAACAATTTATATCTTACCTAACTAATCACCCAACAAGCCCAATCAAACATAACACAACTTAACCAAACCTAACCACACTTAACCAAACCCAAACTTAATCTTTTTTAACCTAAGCAAATCTAACTAGATCTAACCAAACGTAACCAAACCTAGCCAAAACAAACCTAACCTAACCAAACCAAACAAAATTAAATAAAACAAAATCTCATCTATTCGAACCTAAGCAAATCTAATTAGACCTAACCGTACCTAACCAAACCTAACCAAATTAAATAAAACCAAACCTTATCTATTTTAACCTAAGCGAATCTATTGCGCAAATCTAGTGGCGGCCGTGGCGCAGTGGGTAGAGTGTGTAGCCCATACGCCAGAGAACCCTGGTTCGAATCCCAACTGACACAGAAAATTTTTTCAATCGAATTAATTTTTCTGTTCGGCCGTCACCTCTCTGCAGACAATGGCAAAACTCAGAGAATAAAAACTGCATTGAAAAGCTTCTTGTGAACATATGCCGTTCGGAGTCGGCATAAAGTATGTAGATCCCGTTCTCGATCATTTGTGTTCAAACATTTGGCAACACACACAACACAATTGAGCACAAGAAGCTCGGTCAAAATCCTTTCAAGGACTGAAATGGCCGTTTCGTTTTTTTTTTAATCTAACTAGACCTAATCAAACCTAGCCAAACCTAACCAAATCTAACCAAAACTAACTAAACCTAACCAAAACTAAACAAGCCAAGCCAAACTAAACAAACCTAGCCAAACCAACCTAACCAAATTAAACCAACCAAACCTAACCAAACCTAGCTTGACCAAACCTTACCAAACCTAAACAAAATTAACCAAACCTAATCAAATTAAATAAAACAGAACCAACTTAATCAAATTAAATAAAACAAACCAAACCTAACCAAGCATAACAAAGCCTAACCAAACCGAACCAAACTAAATAAAACCTAGTCAAATCAAACCTAACCTAGTTGAAAATTAGCAAACCTAACCAGAGCCAACCAGACTTAAGCAAACCTAGCCAAACCTAGCCAGACCTAACCAAACCTAAGCAAGCCTAACCAAGCCTAATCAAACCTAACTAAGACTAACCAAACCTAACCAAATCTAACCAACCCTAACCAAATCTAGCCAAACCTAGTCAAACCTAACCAAATCTGACCAAACCTAACCAAGCCTAACTAAACTTAACTAATCCTTACCATATCTAGCCAAAACTTACTCAACTTTTCAGGAGGAAAAAACCTTCCGAAGGCTCCTTCTAAGTCAGCACAATAATTGTCAAAAAATAGTCGTTAAGAACAATTTCTTCTATAAGTTGCAACGAATAAGAATATAATTTTCTTAAAATAGATAAAGCTCAATTTTCCGAAAATGCTGCTCGTAGTATTTTACACACGCACATATTTCATACACGCGTCTAGACTTCCACGTTTCATCCGGCAGCTATAATTTTGAAGTAGTCAAGGAGTTTGTATACCTTGGCACCGCAAGGTTGGCAATACATGTGGATCTAGTTGACTTTTTTATGGCTTGCTGAAAAAGAGCTTGAAAATAGAGCTTTTATCTAGCAGCGAAAAGGTTAGGTTAAAGCGGCTGTCTTCCTTGAGATACACTTAGGCCAATAAGGCCCGTTGTATACCATGGTTAATTTCACTCTCTATTTAAACCAGTTTGAGCTGTTGACAAAGCTAAGGATTCGGTAGATCGGAAGACTCTGAGAGATCATCGAGATCTTTATAGAACCATTTACATAAGTGAATGTGGCGATTTTTAGCTAGCGCTGGGCAAGTGCAGAGAAGATGTTTTGTAGATTCCTCCTCCTCTTCATCTCTGCGGCTGCTACAAAAATCGTTGTGGAGGATGTTCAATCTTCGTGCATGATTACTGTTACGATACCTATCATGGTACAGATTTGATCCCTTCTCAGGGAGATCAGGAGATTTGAGCGTTTTAGCGAAAAATAAATAATAAATTCTTCAGCACAGCAAATTTTTCAATCTTATTAGCTTCGCTTATAACATGTTAAGCGTTACATAAAGCTTAAAAAGAGAGCTTTTTTTCTCGCTGAGGAGAAGAATAAAAAAATTGTATGGTTGGTTATACTTTATTAATTTTTATTATTTATTTAAATAATAATTAGCAAATTTATATAGCCTATGTCACAACTGGGTACCATAGCTATCTAACAGAAGAAGAATTATTGAAATAGTGTCTGCCGTTCTCAAGCTTTGCGGCCCCGAACATACTCACGTACCCTTTTATATGATAGTATAGATTAAAAATATATTATATTGTTTGCAAAAATTCAAATTTTTCAATTAAATTTTAAGTAGTCATATTTAAGTTCTTTACTGCAGGAAAAATAATAAATTCATATTTTTCCGAAATAAATATTGAATTACAACTATTTTTAAGCGATATAGAAATGAATAAGAACAACAAATTATCACCACACAAACAAAAATTCTACGTGTACACTTACGATACTATCGAAACTGTTTTTTTTTTTTGTCCTCTCTGTCAAAATCCGCTGTTGCAACCTTGTTATTGTGGAAAAAGTCTAATTTTGTTGTACAGTGTAATTATGCATACAAGTATCGCATTTGGCGAGAAATTCATCCATATCAAAATCGGGTTTTCTTTTGTTTTTTTTTGCTGAACGCACTAACCCATAGCCTGAACAGAAGTATTGAACAAAATAGCAAAATAACAAGTAAGCAGCAGTTTAACAATATTTTTGACGCTGACGCGGTGTCATATTTATTTTATTGAGAGAGAAATTAAGAGAAAACACTAACAACAATAATGATGTACATCGCTTTTGAAGTGTCTGCTACTCTCTCGCATTCTACTCTTGCTCGTGTATGCTACAGCAACAATGTTTAATAGAGCTGTGCCGCTATGTATTTTGTTGTTGCTTTCTCATTGTCCCATTGGAAAAAAAATATAAATTTTATGTGAATATAAGTTTTATGTGAGTATGTTGAAGTTAACACAGGTAAAAAGGGATCACAAACTTTTTTGTTTGCGTATTAATATATAGATACTACTCTGAAGTGTCTTTTATATAATGGTCAAAAAACACGGGCAGCTGGCCCACTGTGCACTGCCAATGTATGTCAGCTTACATGCTAGTTCATAAGCAGCAGTTCGATCAAAATTCATATTGCTGCTGATTATAATTTTCTACGCTTCATGTGAACATGTAAATATTTGGCCATGAAAAAATATTCTTAATAATGTAGTCGATTTTTGGTGTTTTTTCGGATTTTTAAGTAATTTCTAACCTACTCTTGGTAGAAAAGCGAGAGAGACTGAGAAAACGGCCACCCAGTACATTCTCTTTACATATTTTCGATTTAGAGGTCAAGATTTTTTATCCGAATAACAATGTTTATTATTTATAATTACAAATACAAATACTCACACCTATTCAAAATATGAACACATGGCAAGTCCCAAAAAAAAAAAACAAGAGTTGAAATTTTAACATAACATAAAATTATGTTATCAGTAAATATTTTCCAACCCATTGTTTGTCGTTTTCTTTTTTTTTTTTTTTTGTGCAGCAATAAATAATCAGATTTATCGAAAATTCTACAAGATATAAAAACCATTAAAGTGTTTTAGAATTTTTATTTATTTGCCAAGAGTTTGCTACAATAACATCACCATGTTACATATGTACTGTACACCAATAAAATTAAAAAAAACCTAAAATATACCATTTCGATTTTTTGGATACATTTTTACAAGCTTTTGGAAAGGTGTTGTTGTTGTTGTAGTTTTAGTTCGTGTTGTGTCTATTTGCTTTTACCGGCGCCTAGTTCCACAACTCAATTCAACAGCATGAAGGCATTTTTTTTTTGTACTCTGCCTTTAACTACTACTTCTTAAAACACAAAATTAAAACAAAAATAAGAAACATAAAATAACAAAAGTTAACTAACAGAATAGAGCACAGATACATTGTTGCTATTCGTTCATGTGTGCGCGTACTTCTGTTAAAAAAAAAAAAAAACAAACAAAAATTTTTAAGTATTTACTTGCCAAATATTAAGAGAAAAACTAACATACTTATATATATATTTTTTTTTTGCTTTTTTCTTTGTGATAAAACACAATATTTCCATATTTCTAAAAAATGATTTGTTTACAAATTGAATAAAACAACCACGAGTGGCTTTTTGCCGCAGGGCAATCACATTATCAACAACGATGATGTCGATTTGTCATCAAGGCGGGGCGACGAAGACAAAAACGTTATAATTGTTTTTATTTTTTATTTTTTTTTTTTTTTTTTTTTTTTTCAAAGAACCTCTAGGTTTGTGTCACACCAAACTATTAAGGAGGGGTTGAAGAAATGATCAAGTGTTTAAAATGCCAGTCACAATGTACAGTGGCGAACTAAATTATTGGCACAGTAAGCACTTTCAACTTCACGATTGATTTAATTGTCTTATTAATGCGATTTTTAATGCACTATTTTTTTTTTTAAATAGAATGTTAAGTTTCCCACTAAATTCACATTGTTTCATTTCAAAAGTTATATTGTATTATTTATAAAAGAGAGAACAAAAACAAAAGACTCCAATTCATTGAACAAAATTATTGGCACACTTTACTAAATACTATAAAATGTTTCGTTATTTGCGAAAATTGATATTTAGTTGCCAATTCTTTTTGTTTAACACCTACTTCCAGTCGTTTTGGCATAGAATTTACTAATTTTTTGTGACCTCTACCCCCAACATTTTGCTATTCTACGACCAGTGCCTGATTCAGCTCATTTTTTTTTGTTAATGCCCACTTTTTCACCCCTCCTATGCAACTCTTCCCATAAATGATCAATCGGATTGAGATCTGGTGATTGTGGTAGATGTGGTAGAACATACTAAGCATTGTATGCAAGCCACATACGCCCAACATAAGCCGAATGCTTCGGGTCTTTATCATGTTGGGAAGTGAACGAGGCTGGTAAAATCAACTTTTCGGCACTTTTTTAGAGGTTTTCTCTTAGTATATTCATATACATAATTTTGTCCACAATGTCGTCAATTAATACCAGCTCGTCCACCACTTCGGAAGACATGCATTCCCACAAAATCACTCCTCCACCACCATGTTTTACGGATACAGCAAGGTTTCGTTTTTCTAGCTCTGTATTGGGCTTTATTCACACCGTTTGGCGGCCATCATAGCGAAAGATATTGAATTTGCTTTCATCCGAGGAAAACACTTGGTTCCAAAAATCAATTGGCTTACTTAAATACTCCTGCGCATATGCTTACTTATTATTGCTTTATTATTGAAACAAGAGGCTTACGTCTAGCAACACGACAATTGTAGTTCGTCTCATGCAGGGCTCTCTGGACCGTAATTGCGTTGACATCTTTTCCCAACTCTTGTTTAACCTCAGCAGCGATCTGTGTTGAGAATATTTTGGCACTCACTTTGACTTTTTTGATTAATTCACGGCTGCATTCACGGCTGCTTTAATATCTAGGCCGGCCTGTATGCTTTGCACTTTCATATGTTGAGGTTCGCATGAAACGCTGCATGATACTCCGAATGATGTAGCGACTTCTATCCAACATTTCTCCAATCTCAGCATAAGTTTTGTCTTGATAGTGTAAATATACAATCATTTTTAGCTGAGACACTGTGATTTCCTTCTGTTTATTAGACATTTTTTATAAAATCAATTAATTTTTGAAAACATAATAAAACATAATAAACATAATAAAAAAAAAAAAATAAAACGAAATGGCCATTTCAGCCCTTGAAAGGACTTTGACCGAGCTTCTTATGATCAATTGTGTTGTGTGTGATGTGAAATGTTTGCACACAAATGATCGAGAACTGGACCTACATGTTTTACGCCGACTTCGAACGGCTTATGTTCTCAAGAAGCTTTTCATGGCAGTTTTTACTCTCTGAGGTTTGCCATTGTCTGCATAGAGGTGACGGCCGAACAGAAAAATTAATTCAATTGAAAAAACTTTCTGTGTCGGATGGAGGATTCTAACCTGGGTTCTCTGGAGTAAGAGTCACACACTCTACCCACTACGCCACGGCCACCACTTTGACATAATGGTGAATGGTAAATGAATAATGCTTACTAATGGTGATTGCTCGGGAAAAAAGTCGCCAGATCGGTAAAATTTTAAGAATGTGGCTAAGTGTGTCAATAATTTTGTTCAATGAAATTGAGTATTTTGTTTTTATTCTTTTTTTTATAAATAATGTGACAAAAATTTTGAAATAAAACAAAGTGAATTTAGTGGGAAATTTATCATTCCATCTAGTAAAAAAAGTGTTTATTAAAATTCGCATTAATAAAGCCATTACATCAATCGTGAAGTTTGAAGTGCTTACTGTGCCAATAATTTAGTTCGTCACTGTACATAGTTGAATTCATAAATAAATAGAAAAATAAATTAATGGCACAGGTATAAAAACAAACACAATTCATTTTTTGTTCTGGCAATGCCAAAGTTTTGAACGCCGTAAAAAAATTAATTAAAATTTTGAGAAGACTTTGTTTGCTATGCTGTTGAAGTACAGAATAATTTTTTAAAAAAAAAGTATGTTAACTGTTGTGCTATTGTGCTGTATCATAACAGCAACATCAGCACCAACATCAACATTAGAGCAACCTGACATATTTCGATTCAGTAGTTGGGTTTAGGCAAAAGCACTGGATACCGGCTGTATTCTGTTTTTTTCCATAGTTAGATGCTTTTTATTAACACGTTATTAAAGGTTAAAAAACTATTATGTACCTACTTTATATCAAAGCAGCTCTAAACATTTGCTCACTTTGAAGCTTGACCATAAATCAACAAAATTTTTGTGATTTTTTTTTTTACTAAGAAATTGCGAAACGCGGCGTTCATTGCCATCTTGGAATTTAAAATTATGTCAAAAGCTTCAAAAGAATGTTTCTTGACCAAAATTTATGTCTGGCAGCTTTTGCTTTGAACTTTATTTGGATAGCGATCGCGACTCTTTTTTTCTCACAAGCCAAAAAACGAAAAAACAAGGCATATCAAGTAATCAAATAAAGTCTCATCAGAAGCATATAGTCTAAAAATTAAACTCCGCCAGGTTAATAAATAAAAAATGGCACTGTCAAAATTTAAACTTTAATTTTTGATCGGAAAAATTTGTACATTTACATTTGACCAAAAAAATAAAAGTCAAATTTTAACTTTTATTTTTGATCAAAAAAATAGATGTCAAATTTAAACTGTTACTTTAGATCGAAATAAAATCGGTCAAAAACTAACAGTTATTTGTTGAATTTTTAGGAAAAAGTCATAACAGTTACGGTCGCTGACTATTATACCAGGAGTCAAGTGTACAAATTCCAGTTTGGGATAAAAACGAAAAAAATTTATATTTATTTTGTACAACACAGAGCTTTCAGGATTAAGGGGTCTTCTCATTGAGCAACTTTTTTTTCAACTTTTTTTAGCATTTATTTATAGCTTGGGTAGTTGTGAATATGCCCCTAAAAGAATTTTTAGAAATTCGAAATACTTTAGAAGATACAGCCTTTTTTGTGAAGCAAGGTCTGATGGACAAGAAGGTGATGGAGGTAATAAAACCAGCTAACGAAGCGCTGTCGGCAGATAATTTGCTTGAAAGATGCCTTGGATTTGAAACTCAGAATTCCAATGAGTCCTACAATTCTGTTCTTTGGTCACTTTCGCCCAAACACATCAACTCAGGCGCACGCACCATCGAAGTGGCCAATTTCATTGCAACGTGCGTCTTCAGCGACGGTTTTATACCCATACTTAAAATTATGGGTTTGATGGGTATTGCGATTGGCAAAAACGCATACGAATACGCACTATCTCGCAATGAAGACAGATTGAACCGATCAGAGACTCGAGCTGCGGCATCATCAAAAGCTGGCAGAACGGCTCGCAGAGCAGAGAGGGCAGCAGAAAGCAGTTTCTACGAAAAAGAGGAAGGTGGCCTGTATGGAGCTGGCATCGCCGACTAATATTTGTAAGTAAAAATTGTCAGCTCTTTAAAACTGCATTTAAACATTTTTGATTTTTTTTTTTTTTCCCCCAAAAAAATTACTTCAAACTTTAAACGCGTTTATCTCGAACCCACGTTTTTCGAACTGGCGGCCATGATATCTCCAGTTCAACTGAACCGATTTTCATGAAACAAAATGGAATCGACGCAGAATTGTCACCATTCTTGGGTGAACCTCGACCATAATTTTAAAAAATTTTTTACTATTTTTTTTTACACTAAACTACAAAAAAAAACCCGAAATTGAAATTTTTTTTTTGAATGGCCGCCATTTTGTCAAAAAAAATCACAAAATTAAGCTTGAGGTTCACCCGAGAATTACATCTATACTGATTATAACCCCGTTTTTTTTTTCATTTCAGACGCTCCGGAGACCCGGAATCGTGGCCGCCGTGACGACACCTTTTTTTTCACCACCAACTTTGAAGTCTCATTACTTTTTGAACAGCCCACGTATCGAGGCAAAAAAAATTTTTTTATTTACTTTGAACCTTTTGTAATACAATAAATAAAAAAGTTTTCAATTATTCTTTGCGTTTTCAAATAAGAATTTTTTTAAAAAGTGTCCAAAAAACGGGTTTTGAATGAGAAGACCGCCTTAAGCCACGCAATATCTTCACGTGGATTTTAATGTCATGCGTAAATATTCTTGTCTGTTCTTTTTCTTTATTTAACCTAACCATTCTTACGCGGAGAACAACGGTTGTATGTTCTTATAGATATCCACACAAACATCATGTGACAACACAATAAAACTTAACAGCACCAAAAACAAAAAAAGATAGCAAATCAAAACGGACATTCTTTTTAATGTTGTAATACAATGATTAACGATAAGCACAAGTTTAAAATCACGTTATAATGAAGAAAAAACAAGTGATAATAAAAGTGTTAAAAAATTATTTTGAGGTACCATAAAGATAATAAAAAAATGTTAAATTTTGTACAGAATGGAGCATATGTATGTTAGGAAATAATTTAGCCTTGACAAGTTTTTGTCGATCGTAAAACAAGAGTTGATAACTATCACATGAAAAACAAAGTGAAAATGTTTTCAAACAGCCAACAGGGGAGTGATACAATATTTAAAGCCTATAATCTTATGAAGGCAGTATTTGCGCAAAAAGTTAGTCAAAGCAGAGTTTTTGAGATGAACTGAAGATTCGCGATAAAAATGTACCTGAATTATTATAAGCACATGTACGAGTATGTTAAGTAGTACAAGATAAGAAATACAAAATATTTCGATGGTTTATTGCGCAGAAACATAAATAAGAATCCAAACGTTTAAATAAACATTCATTTTAATTTACTACTATATATTTATTTATCTATTATTTATTTAGAGAAAAGATTCGCCGCTATTAAAATATTCGGCAAAAAAAAAAGGCAATTTCTCAATAACTACAAAACAATTAAAAAATCATCATCACCGCAAAGCATTCCGAAGCCACTTTAGCGGCAGCACCGAACACAACATAACTTTAACTATACAATGGCGATAATAATGCCTGTGAGCGGCGTCTATTGATGACTCACGAAACGTGGCGTAGAATTAATAAGAATCATAAAGAGGACACAACTAACAGAAGAAATCGTTGGATCGATTTGGCGATATTTTAAGACAAAATTTAGCGAACGACATTTTTAACTTTGCTCGCGTCTCCAGCATAGAAACCTTATCTACAACAAGAACTTAAAGTAAGCTTTCCTGTATCTTATATGAAGGCGTCATAGTATTTTTTGACCTTTTTAAAACGAACAGTTTGCATAATTTGTGCAGAAGAGTTTGAGGCAAGGGAACAGAGTAGAAAGATTTAGCTATGGTGAATTGCTAGTAAAACTTTTCGGTCATAATAAAATCTAAGGGTGCGTTTATAGTGCACGCTTATGCCGAAGCCTATTGGCGCTTTCGCCTAAAGTAGCTTTTTCGAGCTTGTTGCTTGCGGATTAAAGTAGCTTATTTAGCTTATTGGTGTTCATAGTGCGCGCTGATTTCTTGCATATTAAAGTATTTTATTGGGGGTTATTAGTGTTCGTACTTTATCGTATAATTTCAATAAAAATTTTTAAGAGTATGGAGATGGAAAAGAAGAAAAAAACAAAAAGCGATAGAGTTTTATTTTGTCATTTACTCCACTTACAAAATGATGATAAATAAGAAATGATCAACACAAAAACAAATGTGTTTAAAGAAACTTGAAGACACAAAGCATAAATATGGTTGTGAGTTCAGCACAAAAATAAAACTGAACGAATACTCAGTTTGTCAAAGGACAGAAAATGATTTGCATTCAGTGTTGCTAAATGGTCCGATATATCGGAGTTGTTACGATGTTCAGACTTGAATCCAAAGATCCGATATTTGGCCAAAAATCTTCAAAATGTTACGATTTTAGATCTTTTCTTTTCATATATATTAATAGAATTTTTTTTATATTTTTTTTTTTTTTTTTTTTTTTATTTATTTTTATTAACTAACCGAGCGCGCGTTGCTACGCTTACAACAAACAACTTTTATTTTACCCATTATTTGACACCACGCTTATTGTTGAATGCCCGTACCAGTTTTCCGGTAACCAAATAGTGAGAAACTCCATTCTGAGTTTCAATGTTCTGTGATTTTTACTTCCAAAGCTATGCGATATCAAAAATTTGGCTTATAAGGGCGAAGCCACACCCCCTTGTCCAATGTCCGTCCAAGTTTTCTATTAGATAGACATAGCCAAGTGGTAACTTCATTTTAAGTTTCACTGTTCTGTGACTTTTACTTTCATGGGCGGAGTCACACACCCTTGTCTAATGCCCGTCCAAGTTTCTATTACAAAGAAATCACCAAGTGTTAACTCAATTCTAAGTTTCAATGTTCTGTGTCTTTCATTTCCATAGCTACTCGATATCAAAAATTTGACTGGTATGGGCGGAGTCACACCCCTTTGTCCAGTGACAATCCAAGTTTACTATTAGAAAGACATCACCAAGTGATAACTTTATTCTGAGTTTCAATGTTCTGTGAGTTTTACTTTCATAGCTATTTGATATCAAAAATTTGGATGGCATGGGCGGAGCCACAAACCCTTGTCTAATGCCCACCCAATTCTTCTATTAAAAAGACATCACCAAGTGTGTAACTGCATTCTGAGTATAAATGTTCTGTGATTTTTACTTCCATAGCTATTTGATATCAAAAATTTGGCTGGTATGGGCGTAGTCACACCCCCTTTTCCAATGGCCGTTCAAGACTTCTATTAGAAACGGATTACCAATCAGCTGCAACGCGAGCCGTGCGAGAAAACTACCGCGAAAAGAGGAAGGAAGAGAGGTGCCTTTTCAGACGCAAGAAAAGAGAGCAGGAAAAGCGTGAGCGTGAGGAACTAGAGGTATACCAGGGCAAGAAGGATGCACGAAAATTCTATCAAAAGGTTAAGCGTCTAACCCAAGGTTTCAAGACCGGAGCATCCACTTGTAGAGATGAAAATGGAGATCTGAATCAGAGAACTGCAAAACTCACTTTTTGCTTGATTAAATCATTCACTGGAATTCTTACTCAACTCAATTCATTCAACAAAGTTCAGCGTTGAATAAAATCAGCGCACTGCTGGCGAACGCGTCTTTTGTGTCAGTTTGAGTTTGAGTTTGAGTTCGTCTGATCGAACTCACATGTTCAATAGTTTTCAATAGTTTGCAGTTGAGCCGGCAGCTGGGAATTATTAAACTAGCCCTTTAAGTGCTCATTGAGCACGGTCATGGATAATAATATACTTTTTCATAATTGCATTTGTGTATTTTTAGTCTTTTTGTGGGGATGTTGTGGATCCTCATTGAAGGGATCGAGTTGCCCAGATAACTGTCGTGGGCTGGCCCTTCGAGGAGTCTCGTACTGGTTGTGGTTGTGTGAATGCTACACAGGTCTAGATTGACCGGCGGGGTCGCGCAGTAGTACCACCGGACTGACATATCTGTCTTAATATGCAAGAGATTGGGTAGGTCTCGTCTTCACCAGTAGATGGATTGTAAGTACGGCACTACTGAAGTCTAAACTGGTACTGCAATTACGGGCAGTATGTAATATATTGCATAATACTCCTAATCAGCAGGGCACTGGGTGATGCTTTGTGTTTGTGAAACAGCTTCCATGTTCGTGTTACCGGATGCCCCGTATGTTTTACTAGTTAAAACATAAACCGGTCCGTGTTGTGGTATAATACACAAGTTCTGTTGTCTGTTTCATTAACTATTACCCTAGGTCTGGAAGACCCAAGTACTTAAGCCTTGCGGCAGGCGTACTTGTCAAACCAGAATCCAATTGTGCCCTATACTTAAGATAGGAGGCCCAACACTCTGCGCCAGTTATAGAGATATCAGTCTTATTGCCATCTCATATAAGGTTCTCTCAAGCATACTGTGTGAAAGATTAAAGCCGATTACAAAAACGCTGATTGGACCTGATCAGTGTGGCTTTCGACCTGGAAAATCCACCATAGACCAGATTTTCACGCTACGACAAATCCTGGAGAAAACCCACGAAAATCCAATTGACACACACCATCTCTTTGACGACACACCATGCCCGAGAAGAAATTGCCTATACGCAACAATGTCTGAGTTTGGTAAAGTTGGTAAGACTTTGCAGGATGACGTTGAGCAACGCATGCAGCTCCGTCAAGGTAGGAAATGACCTCTCCGAAACTTTCAATACCGAAAGAGGTTTCAGGCAAGGCGATCGGCTGTCTTGCGATCTCTTCAACATCATCATGGAGGGGATCGTACGAAAGGCCGGTGTGCATCGTAATGGCACCATTTTCTATAAAGGTGTCCAGCTCCTTGCGTACGCTGATGATATTGATATTGTCGGCAGAACCGCTGCTTTCGCCGCTATCGAAAAGGAATCAGCCAAAGTGGGTTTGACGATAAATGAGGGCAAAACAAATTATATGCTGTCTACAAGCAAGGGAGCGCGGCGTCTAGACTCCCAAGTTTCATCCGGCAGCTATAACTTTGAAGTAGTCAAGGAGTTTGTATACCTTGGCACCGCCATTTATAACAACAACGAAATCAGCTTGGAGATAAAGCGAAGAACAATATTTGCTAATAGGCGCTACTACGGGCTCAGTAAGCAACTAAGTTCCAGAGCACTCTCTCGATCGACAAAACTAACACTCTACAAGACTCTCGTTCTACCTGTGCTGCTTTATGGCGCTGAGGCATGGGTAGTTTCGCAAACTGACGCAGCTGCTCTGGGGGTGTTCGAGAGAAAAGTTCTTCGCAAAATCTTCGGTCCTGTTCGAGTCGGCGATGACTATCGCATCCGAATAAACCACGAGCTCTATGAGCTCTACGAAGACATTGACGTAGTTCGGCGTATAACTGTGCAGCGACTACGCTGGCTGGGTCATGTCCATCGTATGGACGGCGAAGCTCCAGCGAAAAAGGTGCTCGAGGCGAGGGTCGCTGGTCAACGACGACCCTAACCGCACTTGGTATATCCGATTGGAGAAGGCGCGCGGAAGGTAGGGGCGTCTGGCGAGAGCTGATGAGGTCGGCCGAAACCCGGACACGGGTTTTTACGGCCACCTAAGTAAGTAAGTAAGTAAGTATGGTATGACATATGATTCTCTTGTCATAGCTTTTAGCATACAAAATATGAATCTTTAAGCAGGTCAATCATCCAGTTTAAGAAATGACATGCCTGCTTCCTAAGGCACTGGGTAAAAGAAAACTCTGCAATTCCAAACCATCAACGCAGTAATATTTGCGCAGAACGATAACAAGCCATAATTTTTAACTTTAAAATATGTTTTCAATTCAATAACATTAAATTTGTCTTATATTAGAAACATAATTTTATATAAGTTAAATACTACCCCCACCCTCTGTGGGTTTAACAATAAAAATAAGCTTTTTATGCGTTATTTTTTTATTGCATCTCATAACAGAATACATATTTTTGATTTTATTTAATAAATCTATCTTATATGAAAAAGTGTATAATTTTAATTTAGAAATCTGCCCCTTCCCCCCTTGGGGGATGATTTTGAAATAAAAACAAAAACAAAACTTCATATAGTTACGTTATTTTTCCATTATTTCTCATATCAGAATACCATGCAAATATGAGGTTGTAAAAAGTTATACCCCTTGTGCACACTTTAGATCGAATTTTTTATTAAGTTTGAGTTCTGGAAATGCTATTTTCTAAAATTTAGCTGCAACTTTATCAACTTTTTAATATATTGCTATTTTAGTTACGAAAGGAACTTTACGATGTTCCGATGTAAGGAACTTATAAGCCGGAATGTATTTTAAAATACAATTTTGTATTTCAAGGTTGAAGTTTTAAAAAGTCATGATTAAAAATTTGAATGCATCCTGTATAAAGGAGATTCTTCCAGATAGACCCTAACTTCTGAACAATTTCTTTTAAGAGCGATTCAAGGCATCTTCAGACAAAAATTTAAAAATTTAATTTAAATTTAATTTTTTCCTGCTAGATTAGCCAAATTTTACACTGTGCGCTGCAAAAAAAACTCAAACATTTGTAAAAACAAAAATAAAAGAAAATCGTACCGAAGAACTTACTTACTTACTTACTTAGTTGGTCGTAACAACCCGTGTCCGGGTTTCAACCGACCTCATCAGCTCTCGCCAGGCGCCTCTGCTTTGCGCGCGCCTTCTCCAATCGGATACACCAAGTGCGGTTAGGGCTTCCTCAGCCTGGTCCATCCATCGGAGGCATGGTCTCCCTCGTCGTCGTTGACCAGCGACCCTCGCCTCGAGCACCTTTTTCGCTGGAGCTTCGTCGTTCATACGATGGACATGACCCAGCCAGCGTAGTCGCTGCACAGTTATACGCCGAACTACGTCAATGTCATCGTAGAGCTCATACAGCTCGTGGTTCATTCGGATGCGATAGTCATCGCCGACTCGAACAGGACCGAAGATTTTGCGAAGAACTTTTCTCTCGAACACCCCCAGAGCGGCTGCGTCAGTTTGCGAAACTACCCATGCCTCAGCGCCATAAAGCAGCACAGGTAGAACGAGCGTCTTGTAGAGTGTTAGTTTTGTCGATCGAGAGAGGGCTCTGGAACTTAGTTGCTTACTGAGCCCGTAGTAGCACCTATTAGCAATTATTGTTCTTCGCTTTATCTCCAGGCTGATTTCGTTTTTGGTATTAATGGCGGTGCCAAGGTAAACGAACTCCTTGACTACTTCAAAGTTATAGCTGCCGGATGAAACGTGGGAGTCTAAACGCCGAGCTCCCTTGTTTGTAGACAGCATATATTTTGTTTTGCCCTCATTTATCGTCAAACCCACTTTGGCTGATTCCTTTTCGATAGCGGCGAAAGCAGCGGTAACATCTCTCTTGGTTCTGCCGACAATATCAATATCATCAGCGTACGCAAGGAGCTGGACGCCTTTGTAGAAAATGGTGCCATTACGATGCACACCGGCCTTTCGTACGATCCCCTCCATGATGATGTTAAAGAGATCGCAAGACAGTGGATCGCCTTGCCTGAAACCTCTTTCGGTATTGAAGGTTTCGGAGAGGTCATTTCCTACCTTGACGGAGCTGCGTGTGTTGCTCAACGTCATTCTGCAAAGTCTGATCAACTTTGCAGGTATACCGAACTCAGACATTGTTGCGTATAGGCAATCCCTTCTCGGGCTATCGAACGCAGCTTTAAAATCGACAAAGAGATGGTGTGTGTCAATTTGGTTTTCGTGGGTTTTCTCCAGGATTTGTCGTAGCGTGAAAATCTGGTCTATGGTGGACTTACCAGGTCGAAAGCCACACTGATAAGGTCCAATCAGTGTTTTTGTAATCGGCTTTAATCTTTCACACAATACGCTTGAGAGAACCTTATATGCGATGGAAATAAGACTGATACCTCTATAACTTGCGCAGATTGTTGGGTCTCCTTTCTTAAGTATAGGGCACAGTACGCTGAGGTTCCAATCGTCGGGCATGCTTTCTTGTAGCCATATTTTGCTGATGAGCTGATGCATGCTCCTTATCAATTCATCGCCGCCGGTTTTAAACAATTCAGCTGACAGGCCGTCAGCACCCGCTGCTTTGTTGTTTTTGAGTCGTTGGATAGCAACTCGAACCTCATCATGGCTAGGTGGTGGTACTTCCACTCCGTCATTGTTGATTGGTAGCTCTGCACTGTGCTCTCCATGGGCGGCATTGGTGAAATCGTCGCCAGTAAGTAAATTGGAGAAGTGCCGTCTCCACAATCTCAGCACACACTGCGTATCCGTATTCAGATCTCCATTTTCGTCTCTACAAGTGGATGCTCCGGGCTTGAAACCTTGGGTTAGACGCTTAACCTGTTGATAGAATTTTCGTGCATCCTTCTTGCCCTGGTACACCTCTAGTTCCTCACGCTCACGCTTTTCCTGCTCTCTTTTCTTGCGTCTGAAAAGGCGCCTCTCTTCCTTCCTCTTTTCGCGGTAGTTTTCTCGCACGGCTCGCGTTGCAGCTGACTGCAGCGTTTTTCTATAAGCGGCGTTTTTTACTGCAGTCGCAATGCGACACTCCTGATCATACCATTGGTTCCGAGGTTGCGGGTGCCGGAAACCAATGACTTCTTCAGCGGCAGCACGCATGGAGTGGGATATATGCGCCCAAAGTCCGCCGGCGTCGTCGGGTTCAGAGGTTGGTTGGTTGAGCTTAACCGAGAGTTGAGCGGAGTAGGCTTCGGCAGTCCGTTGTAATTGCAGCTTAGCGACATCTAGCTTTCGTTGCATTCCTGTGCGTATGTTCTTTGCATTGCATAATCGCATGCGGATCTTGGCTGCAACAAGATAATGGTCGGAGTCAATGTTGACCCCCCGAAATGTACGCACATCTAGAACACTAGAGGCATGCCTTCCGTCGATTACAACATGATCAATTTGGTTTTGCGTTTTTTGATCCGGGGACAGCCAGGTGGCCTTGTGGATGTCGAGGTGCTTAAATCTGGTGCTACTAACTACCATGTTTCGCGCCGCGGCGAAGTCGATCAGTCTTAGACCGTTGTTCGTGGAGGTCTCATGAAGACTGAACTGACCGACAGTGGGGCCAAAGATGCCTTCCCTTCCGACTTTCGCATTAAAATCGCCGAGGACTATTTTCACGTCATGGACCGGAAGGTGGTCGTATACGTCCTCAAGACTAGCGTAGAAAGCGTCTTTGACGGCTTCGTCCTTTTCCTCCGTCGGGGCGTGCGCGCAAATAAGGCTGATGGAGAAAAATTTTGCCTTGATGCGGATCGTGGCCAATCTTTCGTTGACAGGTGTGAACCGGGAAACAAGGTGGCGTAGTTTCCGGCTAACAACGAATCCACATCCAAATTCGCGCCTCTCCGCATGGCAGCTGTAGTAGATATCACAGTGTGCTTGTTTAGAGCAGCCTTGCCCTTTCCATCGCATTTCCTGGATGGCGGTGATGTCAGCCTTTATCGTTTTGAGGGCTTCCGCCAGTTGGATAATGGCACCTTCCCTATAAAGGGTTCGGACATTCCAGGTGCATATCCGTAAATCATTGTCCGTTTTTCGTTTGCGGTGGTCGTCAACGTAATTGGGGTTCTTATCCGAGGCTGGTTTAGTTTTCATTGGGCAGTAGTAATGTGGCGGGACCCAAACCCTGCGCACATTCCATGTTTAAGGTCTATGGAGTGACCCGCCGCTCAAATTAGCCGTCAAACTGACGGATGCCAGTTTGCCGTTGCCCAGGGAACACCACGTGGAGGTTTGAGTCGACTTGAGACGATTTCGACATGGATAATGCTGGCCTCGCCAGGTTGAGGCGGTCAGACACGTTGCCATGTGAAGGTTCGCCCCCTGTTCCCCACCGAAGAACTTACCGAAGATATTTTAGAGCAAACGAAGAATTGAAGCACAAATTGATGGATGGAGACTTCGTGAATGTTAAAGTTTTTTGTGTGGTTCTATAATGTTTGTGTAACAATTTTTTTTTTTATTTTTTTATTCAATACTGTTGGTTGTTTTGTTTTGATGCCAAAAACGTGAAATGCGGTCAAGTGAGAGCGTGAAGCTTTAAAACGCGACCGTGGGTTGTGCGTTGCAATAAGACTCGTCTAAAATCTGTGTGTCTGTCTGCGCGATGTCTACAAAGATTTAATAGATTGTGTTGTAGTTTTATTTCTGTTTGTGATTATTTTGTTTCTGTACCGGTTTTTGCAAGGATGTTTTGTTTTTTTATTTTTTTAATGTTAAGCAAGACAAAGGAGCAGCAGCAGGCAACAAAATTGTATGCTGACGCATATAGAAATATATAGAAAGTTGTTATATTTTGGCTAGCAACAATATAACAAATAAGAATGAATATTTGAAATGTTTACTTTCATTCATGGAATCCAGTAAAGCACACAACTGAATGCGTTAAGTTTTAAGGCTGTTCCGCTTGCTTACTTGTGCCTGCTTAGTGCGGAATTTGCAATATTTTTATTTATACTTCTTTATTTTGTGAGAATGTTAGTGTGAGTGTGTGCGTTTATGCAAATATAAATACATAAATTTATGAATGTTTCTAAAAATAAATCTATTTTTTCCTAATACATTTTAAATGTGGCGTCACAGTTTTTTTATTTAGGAAGTAGAGATGGGTGCTGTAAAGGTTGAAATATCGAGACCTTTAAACGCTGTGCAGCCAGCTTGAAATGTATCGATACTATAACGGTATGACAATCTCAACAATATATCGATATTCTACATTAAAATATCAAAAACCTATCAAAAATTCAACAAAATTTTAATATAACCGATAAGTTCTCGACAGACACGCATCACTAGCGCGAATTTTTTTTCTTGTGACTGTAAATTAGAATTATATATTGAAATTTCACTTTCATTATTCTTCACAAAATGCTATTCATGCCCATTCAATACTTTACATATTGAGAATCTTCAAATCACTTTGAATTAATCAGCGCGTAATCAGATTGCAAGCCATCGTTTTTAAGGTCGCTCAACACTGCACACGCACAAATGTATTTTTTATTATATTTTTTTTTCGTTTTTGCAACCACACAGCATTTTTTTTTAACTTAGCAGAATTTTGCTATTTTTTAACTTCTCGCAACACGGACACAAAAATAAAATAACCAAATCATCGACACCAAAGAATCTAAACACAAAGCGTAAATGCCAAAAGTTAACCAATGAATTTATTTATTTTTGTTCCAGGCTGTCGTTGACATAAAAAAAGCCTTATTGCTGCAGGAGCAGCAAAAAAATTATTATAGAAAAAAAAACACAAACACTGCAAATAAACGTAAGAAGCCGCCGATGTCAAATTGACAACTGAAGGAAAACGTGTGGAAAACTGAACAAGAAAACAGAAAATGGCAAGAAAAGCACAAAAAACAAAGTGGAACCTATTGCGTCGCCTGCAATCTATTACAATTTGTGGATTGTAAAAGTTTGTACCATGGCTTATACGCCATAGGGCTGAGCTAATTAATCGTTCGATAAGAAATTAAGATAAGAATGAATTCATAATCATTATCAAAAATTCGCTTGTGATTGGTTAGTTAATATATATGTAATACAAAATACCGTACTTGCACCCACACCTCATTAAAATAAAAGGACACATACTTAGCTTATTTTTATATACGTTAATACCAATGATGGTTGAATCAACTAAAATGACTTAACTATATGTTTGAACTCTTAAAAGGTTTCATATTTTTTTTATATATTGAAAAATTACAACTACTTATAAGAATTAATTTTCTATAAACAATTTTTAAATTTTATTTTTTTCCCCGTTTGAAAATTGAAATTACGGATTCAGGTAGTTGACTTGACGCATACAGACATTTAGAAAGAGAAGTTATTTGAAAATTCGACAGTTAAAGTAAAAAACGTCATATTTTGCTTAAGTAAAAATGATATTAAATAAAATGAAATAAAATAAAGCCCTTAAATTTTGTGATTATATGAATCTTCTTTCTACGTCTTTCTACTGAACAGTTAAAAAAGTCTAAAAAATGTTCAGAAATTCAAACAGGATCAAGGAAGGAGGAAACAGGATTTTTTGTCTTTGAAAATATTTAAATTTTTTAAATATATTCTCAAATTGATATTTAAGTTTATCTAGAACCTATATTTTTGAGTTTTTACTTCGCGAATTTATTGTTACAAGAAGGAAATTTTATTATTATCGACAATTATTGCCGGCAATTGTATCCAAGCAAAATTTTCTTTAATGGTTTGATACGTATGGCTCTGCCGAAGATAAAATAATCCCACAACATTGCTTAAATGCTGCGGCGATTCAGCCCACGCAATGAAAACATAATTTTGAAGCACCAAAAGCAAGAACATACACAAATATTAAGAGCTTGAATCATAACGCATTAACAGACAGAGTAAAAGAATCTCAAAATATTCAAATTTTAAAGATTAAATAAATTTAAATTTTTTATTTATTCCATTAAACGGAGTAATCTCTTATTGACTACTGAGAAACAATTGTAAAAATATATAGGAAATTACTTTCTAATAAACTAACAAGTTGAATTTAGCATAACTAACAATATTAAAAATCACATAAAAACACAAGAAATCAGTGAAAAATGCTTCAACTGAAAAACTATTACAATTAACTAGAATAAAATAAACGGAAAAGCTGAAGATTTGATTCAAAACAATTTCTTGTGGGCGAGCTAAAAATATCAATGAATGACAAAACTTGATTTATCTTACTAATGCAACGATTGTCTGGTTTGTTACGAGCATAAGCAAATCTGTGAAAAGGAACTCGAAATTAAAATTAACTTCGAAGATGCCGATGGTGGTGAATACCATGGACCATGTCACGAATAAAAAAAGTGGACTGCACTCGGCGTCTGGAATTCAATAAATAATATTAATCAGAGCACATCTTGCACGGAGGCCGTAGCATACTGGTTAAGGTGCGTGGCTTGTGTGCGATAGAACCCAGGTTCGAATCCCATCTGACACAGAAAGTTTTTCAATTGAATAAATTTTTCGGTTCGGCCGTCACCTCTCTGCAGAAAATGGCAATCGTCAGAGAGTAAAGACTGCCATGAAAAGCTTCTTGAGAACATAAGTCGTTCGGAGTTGGCACAACACGCACAACACAATTGATCATAAGAAGCTCGGTAAAGTCCTTTCAAGGGCTAAAATGAGCATTTCTTGTTTTTAACATCTTGCTCTGTAGTGAAGGGACTCAAAAGGAGCTCAGAAAGATGCCAGTTTAATTGGAAAACCATAAATCTAGTTATTTTTTTTTTAACTCTTTGAGTTTGTTAAAAAATTATAAATTGAATGACTATTAATAAAGGTTAATGAAGCTCTAGAAAATTAAACACATTGGGACTTAGAAATGGAATCAATATTAATCTAAAGAAAATTAACTACGATATCAGACTTTTTTAAACATAAACTTTAAGAACTGTCAAATTAAACCATGTTTAGCTCACCAAAACTGAACATTTAAACTCAGTTTTGGCAAAAAATAAACACTTCACGTGATAGTTTAAGCCAATTTAACTTCTACGAATGCTAAAACATCTAGTCAAACCGAACTTAAACGTCCAATTTTGGTGAGTTAAGCTCTGTTTAATCTGACTAAAGTTTAAACTCGTACTGAAAAACTGGTCCCAAGAGATACAAAGTTTGAGTATAATGTGTTTACGGTCAACTTTGTCAAAGGCTTTGGCAAAGTTAGTAAAAATAATATCAGTTTGGAGACCGGCTTCAAAATTACGAATCACATGATTGCAAAAAATGGTTGAGTTAGTAGTACTTTATTTACCATTTAAGAATCCATACTGGACAGGTGGCATTATATTTATGACATGAGGTGATAATTTATCATACATGATTTTATCTAAGACATTTGCAATACAGAATTGTTTAGAGATTGGTCTAGAATTACTAACATATTTTTTATGATTAATAGATCGGAACAAAATGAGATATTTTCCAACTATAAATAAAATATCCTTCAGTAATTGATTTTTTAAATATTATAAAACTAGGATAAGAAAGTGAAGATGTGCAATTCTTTAATACAATGTTATCCAAGCAACCGTCAGGTCCAGCAGATATAATAAAGATATTCATGCAAGTGAGCAATACCCTTATAAATGGTATAAACAGTATAAGTTTATCAGCCTTATAAATGATATGTATGGAGAAGCTTTTGCATAAACATAATATATTTACTCTACGATTTATGTGAGCAATCGATCTGGCAAGCTTATACCAGCAATCAACTGATTTTATTTTGTGAAGTTGCTTGTAAGCAGAAAGCAAATAATTCGAAATGGCAGAGGTAAAAATTCAATAACTCTAGTGAAAGTAATTCAGGTATTGCATGTTGTTGACATAATCTCACAAATTTAATTTTTTCGCTTTGTCTGGGCATGCTGAAAGTTGTTTAATATTTGTAAAAAGTTTGCCTAACACCTGATATATATGTTGCAAATGCACAATCGATTTAAGAGTACGTTCATGCAACCTTAAAAAAATAACTAATTACCCAATATATAAGTTTGCCACTTTGTGTGAATACCCTTAATTTTATTAAGGTTCAGACAAGATTCAATCCAAGACAGATTCAATATCAGACAAGGAAAATAACAGGTCACCTAGATTCAAATCGGATTCAAAAGAGGTACTAGGATTTACATGTTGAATTTGGGACAGGAGAGTAGACAGATTTTAAATAATCAGCAAAAAAAAATTACGGATAGCCAGAGTATTATCAGAGAAGGATTTAAGATAACACATCAAATTTGGTAAAAAGTTCGATTTTAAGCTTATATATTTTAAATGTAAAGTTAAAATTGCACAATTAACACGTAAGATAATAATTATTTATCTTTTTTTAAGTGAAAACTTCTTTGAGAACTTTCCAGTAGGGATTAATTTAGGGTGGGGATTAAGTTATTAATTAATGTCAGCACTGTTAACTTTAGCAATGGTTACTTCAACAATGTTAGCAATTTTTACATTAGCAATTTTAATGCTACGTTTATATTGCAGCCGAATCTAGAGGTTAAGTCCAAAAATTAGATTAAGTACTGAAACCGCTTACTAACCTCTAGGGTTAGGCTTAGAGGTTTCATCGAAATCACCATCAAAATCTTCAAATTTTGTAATGCAACACTGTGTTTAAATTTTTTTTTTTTTGTAAGCCAAAAAGAAGAATGTCGGATTGAAAAATTTCGAAATCAGAAAATGTTGCAAGTTGACTTCGCAAAACGTCAGACTCAACCTCCCAACAGGCAGTATAAATAGTTTAGAGGCTACGAAACCTCTTTCCGCATAATCTCAAAACTAATACCTCAAACAGAATAAGCATAGCCAACCCGCAGCCATGCTATATTGGGCTGTGTGAATAATCGCACAAGAGATTTCCTACATTTTCCAAAAAATTTTGGGCGATTGTTCATATCGATTTGGGCAATTTGACCCAATATAATGTGATTGTTCATAATGAGCGTCTGCCCAAATTTGGAGAATGAATAATCGCCCAACGTTAATTTTTAGGCGATTATTCATTTTATTAAACTAGTCTGAAAATGTATGTTTATGCAAAAAGTTAACTGTTGAAGTGTTGATATAATAACATTTTACATATTATGCATTCTTGACGGTTCACATTTTTTCGAAATAACTAAAAGGTAAGTATAAAGAATTATTAACCATCAAAAGTAATTTCTGAAGATCAATTGTGTTGTGCGTACTGTGAAATGTTCGAACACAAATGATCGAGAACTGAACCTATAAATTTTATGCCAACTCCAAACGGTTTATATTCTCAAAAGGCTTTTCATGGCAGTTTTTACTCTCGGATGTTTGCCATTGTCTGCAGAGAGCTGACGGCCGAACAGAAAAATGAATTCAATTGAAAAACCTTTCTGCATCAGGTGGGAATCGACCCAGAGTTCTCTGGCGTATGGGCCACGATATTTACCCACTGCGCCATGGCCGCCACGCCATCTAGGATCATAGATTGTTAAATATACGACGAGTGAAGGGTGATATAAAATTCCTTCTATATTTTCCAGTTTTTGGGTGATTGCTCATTGTGTTGTTTGGCAAATATTCATTATGATAAATATCCAATGTTTTGGGCTATTGTCCATTTAAAATTTGGGTGTTTATTCGCGATTTTGGCGATTGTTCATCCTCTTTTTGGATTGTTCATCCTCATTATTCTCACAGCCACTTTAATGTACTAGATGTCAGCATACCTTACAGGCAAAACTTGAACAAGTTTCAATTTTTGTATGCTCGTTCTGTTTGGGCTATAAACTGCAATGTAAACGTAGTATAACATGAGCAATGTTATATCGTCTGTATCGACTGTTACTGTTATCACTGTTAACGTTAGATTCCCTTCAGCGAGCTGGTAGACAATGAACACCGTGCACTAGTTTTGTACTAGCACTAATAGGTCATATACGAACTAGTGAGCTATCGTATCCTAGTAGACAAAAACGAGCTAGTAAATTCAATTAGAGAAAGTGGAACAAAGCTATTTAGCAAGCTGCGCGTATAAACGTATATACATGCCGTTTTGGCTGCAACTTAAATTTTGTTGTGTTGTTCTTTTTGCTGGAATTTAGTTAAAAAGTGTTAAAAAGAAATAAAGCGATATATAATAAAATAAAATAAATGAAATTAAATAAAATAAAGCAAAAAAAAGTAATAATAATTAAACATGAACAAAGTGCAAGTGGCACTTTAAGCAATTAGAAAGCGAAGTGGCTGAAAATGAGACAATGGAGGTCGAGTGGACCAACTACAGCATTCCCAAGAAGTGTTTGTTTTAGAAGAAGTGGAAGAATTTGATGTGTGTAGTATATATATATGCTTGTAATATTGTTACAAATATGTAAATATGTTTACATGTACCTATATTTATATAAAAATAAATAAATATTACATTAAACTCCAAGTATATTAATGTGTTTGACAATTTCAAATATCTATCCCTAGATAACAAGTTTTAGAACTAGTGCTATATATGCCCCAAGGTGCTACTGCAATATCTCTCCCAAAGAACCAGTTCTTGCACTAGTACGCGTTGATGCAGTGGGTGAAAATTAACCCTTTTCGTAGGACAAGCCCATGTTAAATGCGACAGTCAAAAGCATTGCTTGGAGATAGGCTAGGTACTAGTAGCTGTCTTCTTAGTACTAGTGAATTCACTATTTTTGTACCAGTTCTTGACGCTGCAGGGTTGTTAAGGCTTGCACTATTAATGTCTGCATATCTGATTCAGTATCCAAGCACGTAGAACATATAGCAATTTTTATGTTTCTAGTATGGTGACGCCCAGAATAGAGACACAAATATCGTATCGATAATTTAGATTATCGATTTTTTTTGTTTCTATTTTTCTATTTTGGATCTATTCGATATTTGACGGTATCGGTACTTTTTACCTAACAAAATGTACATCATTATACATAGAAAATAAAATGGCGCCCAAAAAGTACAAAATATGGGAGTAAGAAAGTGCGAAATATGTTGACCCATTGGATGAAGGGCATGAGCCTCTGCTTTTTGTGTCGAGCCTTATTAAATTTAATGATATATAAGTTCTATACTCCTGAAAAAAAATAATGAATTCATATTTTTTTCCGAAATATTTATTTCATTACAAAAATAAAAATTGTTTAATTTTTCGCAATGCATTTACTATAAATAAACATACCATATCTTAGTGTCTTATTAATTAGGAAATATAAGCTGCTATTTATAATAAATAATATTATGCATTAGTAAAAAGTATCTTTAAATGTGTGATTCCGCTACGCGCTGCAGAAGTGGAACTTATACCCAAAAAGGTACAAATTTTAAAATGTTTACATAATTTATTCTTAAATAAAGCTTTACTAAACAGTCCAATTTCATACAAAGACAAAATTATATTAAATCGGTTTTAATAAAATTTCAAAAAAGGTGACGTTATTGAAACACATAAGAACAATTTAAGGATATAATCGAATGTTTGGAATATTTACTGAGGATATCAGCGTACCAAACTCATAATACCATTTAGGTTCACACTTATCACCATAACATACTATAACCCTACCGTATACATACTACATACTATATACCCTTACCGTTATATATGTCTTCAGCTAAATACGGACGATTTTTTTTATAACATGCATGCAAGGTTTAGACCTTGCGAACACCTCTCAAGCCAAGAACTATGCATGATATGATTAGACACGTAGCCATGACAACTGGCTATTTTCTCAGAGCGCCGACCATCAATTGTCAAAATTGGTACAAAGTTTAAATTGTCATCTGTCTTCTGCTTATTCATTTACCCTTTTTCGTTGCATTTTTGATAAATGATGGTCAACAAAAGAACTGTAATTCTTCATTCCTAAGAATTCCTAGGAATAAAACGATATCAGTTGTTTATTGATACTATTTCTCGATGCCGTATCGGTGAGAGAGTATTGATACCTACTCAGTATTGTTAAAAAAGGCTCTATACTAGCTTGAATTGGTCAATTTTTTTTAAGAATTGGAGTTGAAACAACAGTATACTATATTCATAATTTAAAATAAAAAAAGGTAGATTTGTTAAGAAGGAGATGGATGGTAGGCAAGGTAGAATTGATCGTATAAGTTTCACCAAATATATTTATTTAAGGCTTCAATGGAAAGCTTAATTTTTATGGAACCAAAATTGGTTTTCAATTACCGGCTTAGCATACTGACTAGGTACAAAATTTAAATTTTTATGCAATTATCTGTTAATTATTATTAATAGTTCCATTAACTTATTTTCATAGTGTATTTTAATCAATAATCTTGTTAAATTTTAGTTAATTTAAGCACGATAATATTTTAAATAAAAATAATGTTCCTCATAAATTGTGTTTTGTATTGAAATAAAGTTTATCAAAACAATCGGGCTCAAAGAAAACTTTTATGGCTCAAGCTGTGTCAATCAATTTGTGACACTACAACAATTGAAATTTTGAAAAAACTTTGTGTGAAACAATTGACCACACATCCACCCGAATTAGAATAATTGTACAACATATTCATATCATATATTGTCAAACTTTCTGTGACAATAATTGTCTCCCATATAACAAAAAACTTTCTGACCAACATATGCTTTCAGCACAACAAAATATTGGCTAACGTCATAGCCTGAAGAGATTGGCAACGATAGCGACATTACGACACCTGTGATTTTTTTACGTTTTTAATTTTTATTATTTTTTTTTTTTTTTTTTTTTGGGCCGTGGCAAAATGGTTGAGGTACGTGGCTTGTTTGTAATAGAACCCAGGCTCAAATCACATCTGACACAGAGTGTTTTTTCAATTGAATTAATTTTGTTTGTTTGGCCGTCATTTCTCTGCAGACAATGGCAAACCTCAGATATTAAAAACTGTCATGAAAAGCTTCTTGAGAACATAAGACGTTTGGAGTCAGCATAAAGCCTTGTAAGTCCAATTCTCGATCATTTGTGTTCAAACATTTCACAACACGTACAACACAATTGATCATAAGAAGATTGGTCAAAGTCCTTTTAAGGGTTGAAATGGCAATTTAGTTTTTTTTTATTTATTTTTTAAGAGTATACAAATTTTGTATATGTTATGGAGTAGAATTTGACACATTGTCGTAACGACACTACTCCTAGCAGCAATGTTACTGTCGTCGATATATTTCTATTTCTTATATGACAGGTGACAAAAGAACAAATTTTAAGTTTTATGTCTATGCGATTCAGTACGTATGAAATTCCAGATTTTTGCGCCGCATTCAAAATAAGTAGCCGACTATAAATCGTACGACAGAGTAGTAATGTTACTGCCGCCACCAGTGTCTGTAGATGTAGGCTATTACAATAGCATTTAATCTATTACAATAACAACCCCAACTTAGCAGCACTGTTTTATGGAACTTAAACTGACGTTTGATAAGAAGTTGTTTTCTTTTCGCAATTTAATAAAGCTCATTTAATTTATCAAAAATACTTAATTACAATGGGGGATGGTAAGATTTTCTGTTCAAAATACGAAAAGCAATTAAGTTATAATATTTTATGCAGAGGAAATCATAAAGAAGCGGCTGCTCATTGATGGCGATGGAACCGGCGATGACCGCCGGCTCAACATGCTCTTGAAGAATTTCATCAAGTGGTGCAGCACCAATGATCCGCAAGAGTGAGTTATTAAATTTATTCGATTTATTAATAAGAACATAATTATTAATAAATGATGAAATCAATGCGCAGACAAATGTTCTTTGACCGACTGATGGCACAGTGGGCACAATGCACATTTGCGGCACACAAATCCAAATTCGCACTTCAGATGATTGACGAGGAATTGAAGAACTACGAAAAACTATCCACAGACATTGACAACAATATTGAGAATGCCAAAGAGGAGCTGGAAACACGTAAGCTAGATTTATTGGTAGCCAAGAAGATACGACAAAATCGCGAAGAATACGATGCCCTGGCTAAGATTATAATATCACAGCCGGATCGAAAAGGAACTGCTAAAGAATTGGAAAAATTACGCACGGAGATGAATGAACTTGAGCAGGAAGCAGCGCGACTTGATCGCAAAATACAAAAACGACAGAAAAGCTTTAAAGTCCTTATGACTTCAGTACGTGAACTGGAACTGCAGACAGGCGGCAATGACTCCGGTGGCGATGATGATGATGGTGATTTTGATGCGAAAGATATGGCAATAATGGATGTGGATGATGTTTTTGTTGTGGAAGATGAGGTTGATGCGCTTGAACTGCAAACTGTGAGTCCACCGCCGTTGGAATAATATTTGTTGTGTGCCAGCTGTCTTGAGGGCAGCCCGCTTCTTCGATATTTTTTTTTTCAGCTGAGTTGTGTACAAAAAGTAAAGGCTTCGGCACAGAAACCGAAGTTGCTTATATTTTAAATTAGTTATGCATTATTTTAAGTAAAAGAAAACAACGCCGATTAGTATAGCTTCAAATTAAGGATAAACTTTAATGAACTTTTCATGTTTGTTGAACATGAAACAAACATTACCAAAATTTCTTGGTGTCAAATTATATCAATTAATAAATACCTTAGTAATGTTGAGCAAACATGGACAATAAAACTATTTGACTCAATGTTCAAAAATGCTGGCCATTTCATTTAATAACATGAAATGTTTTGTTGTAAAAAATATGTCCTTGAATTTAATGGTCAAATTAACGATATTAAATGCCTCCTATATGCGTACCTTCCCTTAACGCAAGGCTAAATGGGGTGAAATTATTCAGTACCTTTTTCGTTGGTTAAATAAACATGCTTGTGCAATTATTTTATGAACAAAATTTAACCCATTCATGTAATTTTGTAGCACTTTTGGTACGGTCACGTTTTGCTCCAGTCATTCTACTTTAAATATGAGTCTGTTTCTTTACTTTATTCAATCGCGCCAAGTTCAGTAGCAGTATTCGGGTTAATTATTGTAGTGAGTCAATTTTATATAAAATCAATAGAAACTAGTCACTGAAGCAGACCAAGCATGCCCCAGTGCAAAGTTATTATATAACGAGCTTCAGCAAGAGAGAAAATAACAAAACATGGCAGTGGCCAGCTTGGCGCAGTTGCTGTGCACATCAAGGATATTTCCATTATTAAATTCAAGCTCAAGGATGCGTTGCATTTTCGGTTGCATTGCTTTGCTCTTTTTTTCTCTGTTGTTTTTTGTTTTTGTCAAGTCAGGTTTTTTGTAGAAAACTTGCTGCAGACTCGTGCAAAATCCAAACTAGCGTGGGTGTAAAAGTTTTCATTACGTAAGAAACAAACAAAAAGACGGGCAAAATATAAACCAATAAAAAATGTATTCCTCTATATATGCATTTGGATATCTTTTTGTGTGTTTGTGCAAATAAAATCAATAGCAATATAGCATGAATACAACAAGAGACTTTCTTTAAATGCAAAGCAGTAGCTAGTTAATGAAACATGCCGGATTTAATTATCCTTGCATGAGTTCGTGTGCCAATTACATTGAGCAAATATTTATATGACAGAAAATCAAAACAGGATGATTATTGCTCAGTACATATATGTTAAAGTTTGACAAAGTGTATGTTTGACTTCCTACTAACACTATCATTAGATTTTAGGATTACCATATATATGAAGCTATTTTTCATAAATTAAAAATAGTTTTTAAAAATCACAAAAATTGTTCCGCAAATAATTTTTTTAATTTAAACAAATCTTACAATCTAAATCTGCTTCATTGAAACAACTGAATTAGTCTAATCTCGAGTTTCACGTGACTCTTATTTAACTCAAATTTATTGTATTCTCATTTCAGATTTCTAGTTTCAAAAAAAATTTGCTTAAAAAAATTGGCCAGTTTTCATAAAACTCGCTTGATTTTTTTCTCAAAAATCTCCACTCACATTTTGTGCAAATTGCAGCAACATGTTGTTTCTTTTCTTTATGGCGAAATCGTTGATTGCATTTTTTTTTATTCCATGCGAAAATTTTAAATTGAGAAAATTATTTATCCGCAATAAAAGCTAAGCCACAATAATTTATAGTCAGTTCAGTGCATAATTTTAAATTGCTTGATTTAAACATTTAGACTATTATTTTGCTGCATATTTTCAGGCTGTTCAATATTGCGTACCTTTAACTTTATGCACACATCTGCGATCCCGTGTGCTACACGGCAGCCATTTTCACACGAGTTCGCTAATTAAGAATAATGCTTCCGAAAGTGCCACATGTTGTCAAACATTTTTGCTTTTCTCCGTCACACAAGCTAAAAAAAAACCACATTTCTGGTTTCGTAATTCGAACGCTCTGCTTCACACTGGTTCAAAAATGGCCGTCGTGTGCCACACGAAATCGCAGATGTGTATGCCGCTAATAATATTGCGGGTATTAATAAACGATAATATTGCGTTTCTTATTTGTAGATATGAATATATCTAATATTATTAATTTTAACCAGTATTGTCCCAACATTGCAATACGGTAACGCAAAAATGGTCTGCAGCTACCGATTTTTTAAAAATTGGTAAATTTTCAAGCAGGCGTGTATTTTGTGTATGTCTAACCTGACAAGGCTGAGTTTACACGTCATGAAATGTTCTCAGTCTTAAAATAATTCTCATTTGTCAATTAAAAAATGCCAAATAGCAGCGAAAAATCGAAGTTGAAAGAAATGTTAGTTCAAAAAGCTTTTTGAAAAGAAAAGAAGGAAGGCGTAAAAGCAGTCTTATTATAACAATACGTATGAAATTTGGTGCGTAAAGTTTTACTCAAATCTTTTCGTAAAATTCATATAAAAAAAACTCACATTGCGTAAAAACTTACGAAATATGTGGTTACGCAGCCCATTCGAGGTGGCTTGAATCCTCTTAATAAAAGTGTATGGGAAAAGTGTCGAAAGTGCTGCAACATACAAATTGTCGAGCATCGAAATTCTCGAAGTTATAACATGTCGGCACTGATTTTATAATAAGGTAAATATATCGGTGTAGTAAAAAGAAATGCATTTAGGCTATTCACAGTTTAAGTACACAGGCCTGTTTAATTTACGATTTGTTATTTTTACGCCAACATACGGAAGCGTATTTTTCTTTGTTGCTGTTTTGCATGCAAATCATGCCATATACCGAACTCAGACATTGTTGTGTATAGGCAATCCCTTCTCGGTCGATCGTCCACAGTAGTTAAACTATTCATGGATTATTTTGCGTGGGCTTCGGCCGGCCGATCGTCCACAGTAGCATACGGGTGGATTATTTTACGTTGGCTTCGGCCAGTCGATCGTCCACAGTAGATATAGTATTCGTGGATTATTTTACGTCGGCTTCGGCCGGTCGATTGTCCACAGCAGTTATAGTATTCGTGGATTATTTTACCACCTTCCCAACGGTATATCAATAAACCCCACCAACTTAACCATTACCGAGCTGTGATCGTGTGAAGAAGAATCAATCGGTTGAAATTAACAAATTTCAACTTTGAGTGCAAATTTATTCAATTTTATTTTCAATGACACCAAACACATAAACACATCTTTAAAAATAAAAAAGTTGGCTGTACTAAAAAAATTATACTTACTAGAAAGGAATGATAAATAATGACATTACAATTAGTTATGCAGTAGATAATATCATTGTTTTCTAATAAGTATAATTTTCTTAGTACAGCCAATTTTTTTATTTTTTAAGATATGTTTATGTTTTTGGTGCCATTGAAGAGATAATTGGATAAATTACAAAATTGAGCCTAAAAAAAATTTCATTTATTACGCGAAATGCACTCAAAATTGAAATTTGGTAGTTTCAATCGATTGATTTCATGGTCACACGAGCACAGCTAGTGCTGTATAAACAGCCGTTTACACGGTAACGGTTTAGTTGGTGGGGTTTGTTGATATACCGTTGTAAAGGCGATTTCATTGCCTTTAAAATGAGCTTTAATGAGCTTCAAAATAAGTTTTATGTTAGTTAGTTTTCTGCTAGAAACAATAACGTTAATCAAAGTCATGAAATATTAATTAACCCTGTAGCTCTTAAGAATGTGAAAATAGATCCCCCCTCCCATACGATTTTTTGCTCAGCTCGACATAACCTTTCAGCTCCGTAAATAGTTGAACTTCAATCAATACTATATTTAATTTTATATCTTCTGCTAAGAAGCAAACATTTTCATCGGTAGTCCTTGCGACTGCACCCATTTTTTTCATAAAACATCGTTATCTCAGAAAAAAAAAATTATGAAAAACTCAGTTTTGATTTTCAGTACAAATCTCTTTGCTGTTTTTTAAGCAAGATTTAAAGAACATTTTAAGCGTCTAGGGGCCCTTAACATCCCTGCATCTTTGCCTGTGCCTAAGTCCGAAAGTCCTTGAGTGTCAAAGGATAGCATTAAATGTCATAACTTTCAATGTGGAATTCAAACAACAACAACAACAACAATACACCACCATCACAAACAGCCAAATCGAAGGTCAATTTCAAGGAAATAAATGACGTTCTTTGGAATGGTAAGAAGGTTTTTTGCCACTGTGGCCACGCAAGTGAATGAATGTTTTTGCCAAAACCGAAAAATTATATGTATTACATACGAATATATATGGACACAAATAATTTACACTGTCAGTCATATGTAACGAAAAAAATACATAAATTTAGAACATGTGACAGACATCATGTCGCTGCAAACATGGAGTCATAATAGGAAACATCAAAACATCTAATGTCAAACTGAGAGAATAATACTGCCTGTCACAATTTGTGGCTCAATTTCTTGTGATTAATAGAGCTTTATTACCCAGTGGTAAATGGACAAATGACGTAACTGATAATTTCTTCAAAACTATGTAACTACGAGGCCTCTAACGCCTGAAATCAATTCTATTTTACATTTGTTCAGGCACTAGGTTGATTAATATAGGTTAAGTCACTTGAAAGAAAACCACTTGATTTGCTTTTTTCTTGATTTCATTTTATCCATTCCAACAGTTCGACCGAGCTTTTCTCAGTTACTCAACCCATGGTAGAATGTCAATAACAGGTTTTTACGAATAAAAGCAAGCAAAATAACACAATTTGCAAATTATAATATTATATGTGTTTGACAGCTGCGGTACCCACCGCTCCGAGACGACACTACCTTGTTAAATATACCTTGACTCAACCGATACATGGCAGAATTATAAGGTAGGGCCGGTTGGCTCAGTATCCTCACGCGTCAACGAATAGTGGTTAATGAAAAGGTTGGTTAGTTGTCAAAACGAATTTACTAGGAATTGCAAATGAAGAAAATATTTTATGTTTCCAAGTTGCAAACAGTGCGGTCGTGTGTGTTAAATTTGTGATAATTTGAGTGAAAATATTATTAAAACAGTGTAATAACAACTATAAAATGTGAAAGAAGTCTTAAATTGGCAACAAATTTTAACCTGTAAAAATTTTAACCTAAAATCGACTGCGAAACATGAACGTAAAGAAACTCGAGATGAACAGCCGATTTTGACATCTAGCCCGCTTTATTCTGCTTTCTACTTCATTCCGTTCAGAGTCGTCCCAACCTTATAATTCTGCCATGAACCGATATTAATCAATCTTGTTCGGGCATAACCGCTCAAAGACTGATGATAACTAAAAGGTGGTTAAATTTTAAGGGCCAATGTTGAATGTGAACCACACCTAAACGTCAAGTTTTTTTCTGCACTTCATTTGACATTTTTCAATTTCAGACTAACTCAATTTGAACCACGGAAAGTACACAATCGAGCAACACGTTAAAGTTATTCAGGCTTATTATGAAAATGGGCGTTCAAATCAAAATGCATATCGTGCACTTCGTGATCAGTCAATTTAATCGTCCAAATGTGCATACAATTGCATGAGATGTGAAAACACCAGTGCATGCTCTTACAGCTCGTACTGCCGAAAAAAAATGTTGCTGCTGTTCGCGATAGTGTGGCTGAAGAGCCGTCCACTTCAACTCGTCGTCGTGCCTAACAATTGCACCTCTGGTGAACTTTTTGTGGCCCGAATTGGAAGATATGACTGTGAACGATATGTGATTTCAAAAGGACGGTGCCACTTGCGAAACAATGGCTCTTTTGCGCGACAAATTCAATGACCGTGTTATCTCACGTGGTGGCGATGTCAATTGGCCGCCAGGATCATGTGATTTGACACCGTATAACTTCTTTCTTTGTTTTTTTTTGAAAGAAAAGGTGTACGTCGATAAGCCAGCAACAATTTAAGAGCTAAAGGATGAGATAATTCGGCACAATAACGGGATGGAACCTCACTTATGCCTCAGCGTCATCGAAAATTTGAACCATCGGATGGAGGTGTGCCGCCGAGGTCGCGGCGCCCATTTGGCCGATATTTCGTTCCATACATAATTGAACCATACCAATATTTTCATAATAAAAAGAAATGACAAAATTTCCTGAATAATTTGTGTTTTATTCAAAATCAACATCGGCCCTTAAAATTTAACCACCCTTTACTTTACACAGTAAGCGGCCGTGGGAGCACGTATGCTGCTTACGACGAGCACAATAGAAGAAAACACAACGAAAAGAAACACACGGAAGCAAATAATGCCACTAATTATTTTTTTAATAAGAAACGAAGCAAAATCAAACTGTTGCGTTAACAATAAACTATTGAGCCTAAACAACACAAAACGGTTTTTGTCACACCCCGCTTACAGTCAAACTGTTGCGTTAACAATAAACTTTTGAGCCTAAACAACACAAAACAGTTTTAGCCACCACCGTTTACAGTTATGCATTACAATAACATCACCGACAATTTTTTAGTTATGCATTACAATAACATAACCGACAATTTTTTACCAGCGGGTTATTCTTGCTTCTATTTTTTTCTTTTTTTTTTGAAACACAAATTATTTTGGATTATCTTTAGATTTTCTCAGTCCAAACAAAAATACAAAAAATATTCGGCTTTAAGTAGTCTGAATTGTAACTTGCAGACACTTGGCTTAAACAAAATATTGCCGATATAAGGACTAACCAGAATTACGTAAAGGAGCAGATAAGCTCGCTTAGTATTTGTTGTTCTGCTTAACTTTAGCTTTTCTGAGCGCCAATATTTATTTATTTAAAAGAGAGCGGCATGCGATTTGTCAGTTTTGAGCTTTCACAGAAATCTTGCACTGGCAAGAAAGCTTTACGAAATGTTGTCAAAATATACCAAAACCCCGTATTATATATTTGTATGCAAATGTAGCCATTGAGTCTGGCTAACAAAACTCTTTAACTCATTTTGCAGCGTTATGTATTTCTTTGTTATTATTCTTATATAACGATGATGACGAAAGTGTAGGTGTGAGTAATGAGAAAAATTTCTAGTGGGACTTCAAATGTTTAACGAAAATTTAACGGCTTGTAGGCATAAGTCAACAAGAGTTGAGAGTATTTTTAAAGAACAATCGGTTTTATGATTAAAAAAAGTACACTAAATTTATGCTTTGAATCAGGGTTGATAAATCACCTTTTTTAAAATCATAAAAAAACTTAAAGGAAATTTGTTTTATTGTATCAAATAAAATATTCTAAGATAAATTTATTGGAAATTTTATCTCTTTTGCGTCAAACATGGCTCTTGAATGATTTTTAATAAATCGTTAAATTTCCATATGATTGGTCAAGAACTGTTCACATTTAAATAGACTTTTACAAATCAAACAATCGAAAATAATTTTGACTGTTTTTTTAATGCGTGGTGCATACTATTATATATGTATGCCATTCCGACGCCATGTTTATACAATGACGACATGGCGACATGTTGTAACTTCGAAAGTTTCGAAGTTGTCGAAATTATCGAAAGTAGGTATGTTATAGCACTTTCGACTGGCGATAATTACGATAAAATATCACTTGAATTTGGCGGCTGTGAAGCAAGAGAAATGTAAGTATTTATTCATTTAAAAATGGTTTTGTTAATTAAATATCAAAGAATTGTTATTTAATGACTTAAAGTTATTGAAAAAATAAATGTATATGCTTTAATAACAATATATGTTTCAAGTTAAACTTAACTAGCTACACTTAACCTTACTTTCAGGAGTTCTAAAAAAAAAATGACTACTTCAAAGCAGTTTGAGCTGTTGGTGGAATTTTTGGAGCGGCACCCCGATATGGTCAGTGGGGCGTTCGTGCGTACCAACAACAACCAAACAATTCATAGCTTATGGCAGGAGATTACGCTTACATTGAATGCTGAAGGGCCGCCTACAAGAGATGAAGATAGTTGGAAAAAAGTAAATAAATATTTTGAAGACTTAGATAACATTTGAAAGCCTACATTTTTTTCTTGCAGGTGTGGGCTGATTTAAAGAATAAAATTTTTAAAAAAATGAGGAAGTCATACACAGAGAGTAGAAAAACGGGAAGTGGAACTAACTAACATAAAAAATATGTGTGCAGGCAGCTGTCAAACGTTCGAACATAACTTCGAAATCAACCAAATCGCCTGTCGAATGAAAATGTTACAACATACTGCCAGAGCGAAAACTTCGCTTCGATGTTCGCTTCGATAGTGAAGTTATAACATGTCGCCACTGGTAGTCTCAACCCTTGTACGATAGTGATTTTCTTCTTTTTACAATGTGCACAAATGTTCAAGCAAGCAATATTTTCTTGCTGGTGAGTACACAATTGTTTTGCTTCTGGTTATCTGTGAAAGCGAAAAAGTAAACAAGAGGTAAAAATACAAAATACATTACAAGATCACAAATAACATATTAAAATGATTGTGTGTACTGTGTTTTGCATATATACAAGCAAAATCGGTCGCTGGAATTTTTATTGGGATGATAAGGGGTAACCCTTGCGTACGCATATAAATATATGTGACATACCAACATGTCGCATGACATACTATATAAGCCCCAAAATGCAAAAGCAATTAATATTAACACTTCGTTTCCACTAGACAGTGCTGTTAAGACAGTTAAGAATAGGCATTAGTTGCAAAATATCGTGCAAAATCAACTCTGCGTAGTTTAGACAGTTAGGCGCAGTTAGGCGTTTAGACAGTTTGCAAGACACTTCATAAAATAGTGAGAACATTTTGCAATTTATGAATATTTTTTTAAAATGTTTATGTGTAATCTGCAAATATATTTTCGTTGTAAGTTTAATTTGATTTTATTACAGCTTATGTAAAAAGAATCAAATCAACACATTTATTTTGTGTAATTTTGTATGGGAGGTAGGGAGAGTTTTCATTCGATTTTGTTAATTAAAAATTCAGAGTGACCATGGCGCAGTGGGTAATGTGTGTTGCCCATACGCCAGAGAACCCTGGTGCAAGTCCCACCTGACACAGAAAGTTTTTTCAATTGAAATAATTTTTCTGTTCGGCGGTCACCTCTCTGCAGTAGACATGGGTAACGCAGCAAAAATCGCTGCGTTGATACACCAACTCAAACGCAGTTTGCAATTGCGCTATGGCGTAGTTTGAAATACTATGATTCCTGTATCAACAAGAATTTAATCCACGCAGGGAGGACCAACGCGTTGCGTTATGTGATTAATTTTTCGACTGTGGTGTGAAATCAAATAAAAATCTTTAATCAATATATCTGATCTGAAGGAATCTTACTGCTAATAGATTCATTAAAGATTATTAAATCCATAAGAAATAAAAATGAAATATAAATAAAGGAAGAGCAGAATAAAGCATCCACCAAAACTGAAAATATATTAAACTTCAAGCATGCAGCCAAACTGTATTTCGTTTAAAATTTGATGCGAGCCATCAAACAAATACAAAACAATTTCAAAGTTGGATACAAATTTACTTCTGCTTCGAACACGAACACATCCAACAGTTTATTAAATTGACAAAACCATTCTGTGAATGCCAAAATATTAATAACAGTCAAACGCACTCCAAGCACATTTCCTGCAACCCCTTGTTTTTATTTATACAGAGCATTGGCAGAATTATAAGGTAAGGTCATCACGGAGAGGAATAGAGTAGAAAGCAGAATAAAGCTACATTGATGTCAAAATCAGCTGTTCATCGCGAATTTCTTTATGGTCACGTTTCGCAGTTGTTTTTAGGTTAAAACTGTTACAGGTTTTTTTGCAATTTTAAGACTTCTTTCACATTGTATAGTTTTTATTACACTTTTTTTATAATATTTTCACTCAAATTAGCACAAGTTTAACACCCGCGACCGCACTGTTTGCAACTTGGAAACATAAAATATTTTCTTCATTTGCAATTTCTACGAAATTCGTCGTTTTGACATATATGTTGCTTCTCATTATCCACTCTTCGTTGACGCGTGAGAGCACTCAGCGCAGCGGCCCTACCTTATCATTGTATCATGATACAGAGTAATAATGTTCGCTTTCAACTTTCTGTTTCTATCCTCGATGCGTCGTACAACTTGTGCAATTTTTGTTCGCTGTATAAATATTTGTTACTTTTGTTACTTTTGCGTCATTTATATTACTGCGCTATTGCGTTAGTTTTATTAAAACAAGTGTATCAACGTAGTAACGCATTGAAGTGCTTCAACTCATTAACGCAACGCAGCGCTGCGTTACCCATATCTACTCTGCAGACAATGTAAATTATTATATCATGATCCTGATCAAGAATATATACATTTTTCGTTAGCTGTCACGCCACCTTATGGGCGTTATAAACGGAGTGACAAAGTTAATATGTCTCTTACGTACGTTTGAAAATTACATCTTGCAAACGGAAATTAAGCTTGAAAACGCTATAGTCAATTCCAATAATCTTGCATGGGCGCAGAGCTGAATTTAACCGAAAATGAAATATAAAAAAATGTTTAATTTTCATGGAATACCAACGTATCTACGTCAATCCGCCGCATTGCCTTTGGCATAGCCTTCAATTTATATATATTATTATTATAGGAGATGCCAAAAAAGTTCTCAATTTTCAAATATTTTGTTAAAAGTATGAAACATAGCAATCGTTTTCAAATATGTTTTTGAAGAAAAAAAAAACTGCCTTGAACAAATAAACGGATCAACATAATGTATTTTAAATTTAAAAGCCATTGTTTCTATTAAATTTCGTTAATGAAGTACTTAATTTAGGCGGTGTGTGTTAAAAAATTTTGTGGGAAGATGTAGTTTGATCAAATTCTTCATGAAAATCTATTTAAAATTGTTTGACCAAAGGGGACAGGGGGTAGAGCGGCCTTTTACGCCAAAAATGCTACCTATTATTAAACAACTTTTGGAAATTTCATTCAACTGGATTTGTCCCGAGTTTTTTTTCGCGTGTATTTAAAAACAAAAATTATAAAAGACAAACCGACAAGACAGGTACTTAATATAAAATGATCATCTAAAAGCTTTAAAAAGTTGCATTGTGTCATCGCTAGCACACGATAAAATGCCTTTAGTTTTAAAATAAAAGATAATATTTATCGGCCGACTCATAGAAGAATTTGTTATCGAGAATGTTGCATATGTGTACTTTTATAAAATCAGTAAAAACTTTGTATAAAGAATATTTTTAAATATTCAATCAGTTAAGGAGCGTAACTTAATGATGAAAACAATGAAAAAAAATACAATTTTTATTTGAATAAAGCGATTTCTCTATCTCGTGTAGATATACATAGTTCACAACATAATTAGTTGGAATCGACTTTCGATCATGAAATGTAACAATAAACATGCTTAGGCAGTGGAATTGAAAATATTAGTTATTTTTTGGCTTTCACGCTGTGATGTTTTTGCTTTTGCCATACTAATCAGGTTAGTCACATTTAATTTGAAAATATTTTTTATTTGGTGCATTCACGATGTATATTTGTGTATTTGTGTAATATTTGATATTTTTAATAACCCTGTAGGAAAATCAACTAATTAAAAAGTAGTTGATAAAGTAGTTTTTTGTCAACCACAACTAGTTGAAATTCTGACTTTTTTCCATAGAACGAACTAACATATTTTGTATGGTGATGTCCGCTAAATAAGTCAATTGACTTTTGTCTGCATATATTTTCAACTACTTGTTAAATTAGTTATATTTAAACTATTTTTTTAATTACTTTAAAATAACCAATTGAAAACTATTACTGATGGTCTAAAGTTAATAATATTTGATGAAATAACATGGTTAATTATATATAAACTTGTAATCTAATAAAAATTTGCAATTGAAACATGTCAAAATCAGAGTAGTTGTCGCCTTAATATAATTTAAAGTAGTTGATCAACCACTTGTTTTAAAGTAGTATTTCAATTACTTCATATATAATGCAATAAAAACTATTTAGAATTGAAGTGGATGCCGCCCTAATATAATTCAAAGTACTTCATATACTAGATTATTTTAAATTAGTTTTTTAATTAGTTGTTTTTAAAAACAAGTAAGTTTGTTCCTATAGGGAAGTTTACAATATATTGAGAGATTTGCCAAACCAAATACATTGAGTTTTACATAGTAAACTTAAAAAAAACTAGTAAGGAATGGAACTTCGGCAGGGCACTGAAGCTGAAATACCCCCCCGCGGCCGTACTGAAGTATATCCGAAGTCTTATAACGTCTATAAAGTTTTTATGTATAATTTGCAAAAATATTTGTGTCATACGCTTAATTTAACTTTACCCTTAGCTGCCACATAGAGTAATTTGTAAACAAAGTAAAATGCCACACCCACTTTTCTAGTATAAAGACTCCACATTTTACCGGAGCCTATGTGCAAAATTCCTAGTCATTTCTGCAATTTTAGCAGATTTTTAAGGGATTTTACGGTTGATGTAAAGCTTCTTTGTATGGGAGTTAGGCGTGGTTTTTATTCGATTTTTCCAAATTTCATAGTGAGGATTTATATTGGATATTAAAGTATACGTGTCAAATTTCAAGGCATTTCTTTAATATTTGTGGATTTTGAAGAGATTTTACGGTTAAAATAAAGTCACTCTGTATGGGAGGTAGGCGTGGTTTTCATCATAGCGATAGCTTTAAAATTACGACTGTAATCGTGTCGACAGACGGACATACAGCTGGACACACGGAAATCGACTCAGGAGGTAATGCTGATCAAAAATATATATATTTTCTATACCTGCCACGCCTCCTTCTTGGCGTTACAAACGGAATGACAATGTTAATATACCCCTTACGCAGTACGCGTTGGGGTATAAAGATAGGAAAATAAAAACAAAAATTCAATTATGTTATTAACTTGAAAAAAATTCATTCAGCGAATTATTACTGATGACGAGACTTGCGTGTACAAGTCGTGTCGACGTCGAAACAGATCAACAATCTGCAGATTGACGCTATCCAAATGAGCCGAAACCCATCCCGCCGAATATTCTTACGCAAACGCTTAAAAACTCTTATTGATCGTTGACCGAGTCCACGACACCTTGAGAATCAAAGAAAACAGTCAACATCACCTTAATTTTTTAACGACTTTGTAGTAGTTTTTTATATTTAAGCTTTAAGCTTAGTATTCTCAAGGTTCATTAATATAGGTTAAGTTACTTAAGAGAAAAGCACTCTTTTTTCGCCGTTGCTCGAACTGTCAAAGTAGCTGTTAGCAAGAAATTGTACAGATTCAGGTATTTTTTTTCTTTATTTCCTTTCATCCATTCTGACAGTTCGACCGAGCTTCTTTCGAGTGGCTTTACCTATATTAATGAACCTTGAGTATGCTGTAGGAACGAACATTTTTGGGCATATAATTTTACACGCGAAATTTTGGTGTAGAGTCAAAATTTTTGTGTGGAGAAAAAGCACTTGCTGTTCTGGTTGACAGTTTCATATTCTTATGGCTGCAAATTTTATATTCTAAAAAAGACTACATCAAAAACTACACATTAATAAACTAAATAAATTTGTTTGATAACAAATTCAACACCAACACATACTTATTGCTAATTTTTTTATTGTTGAATGTCAAATTTCCGCGGCAATTATATGAACGGGCATATAAATGCCAGTTGTAAGCTTGGCTACACTGAACAAATTTTTTCCTTCAACAGCGTACTACCTCAAGAATGATAGAATAACAGATTACGCTTTGCGTAGGTCCGTTACTTTTGCTTATAAAGTTTGACAATCAGCTGTTCAGTTGAGTTCGTCACAATATTTTATTTCTTTGAAAAACGTATTGCAATCGGTAGTGTTTTGTTAAAAAGGTGTGTTTTTAAGTAGATTTGCGAGTTTAAGAATTAAACTTTATAATATGAAGTGTGCAGCCGCTAATTGTCAGAACAGTAGCTAATTGTAAGAGCAGTAGTAGAAAATGAAAACAAGAAATTTTAGAAAACGCACACAAACGAAAACGAAAATACACAAAAATATTGAATTAATAAAATTTGTTTCAAAAAATGTTATTTGTTTGTCCTTTCAATTTACAGGTAAATGAATGGAAATAGAAGTCTTCATAAACATTTCAATAGAATCCAACTCCAACTATGTTGCCCCCTGAAGCTAGTTTCTAATGGAAATTATTTTAAACTTAGCTGCTGATAACTAACCAAAATATATATATGTATGTGTAATATTATATGTATGTTTCGAAAGGAGTACAAAATAAATTAATCTTCTTCTCGATTCAATGAATTACTTCTCACTTCTTTTCTTTTAATTGAACAAATCGAAAACATATGAAAATTGGCAGCTTAGCAAAACTTCGTTGATATTGTGACGTCATGCGCAGAAAGAAAATTTTGTGTACCCCTATCGGCAGAATCTTTGTACTCTATCATTCTTGGCACTACCTTTCGCTGATTCCGCTGCCTGTTCGCTGTCAAAAAAATCAAAGTACTTCTTATGGGAATTTTGTTTTCGTTTCTACAGCATACTGAGCTTTATACGCGATTATTTGATCAAAAACAATATCAATATCGTTTAACAAGCACCATATTTGCCAGATATGGCTTCGTGTTACTTTTTCCTACTCCTCAAACTTAAATTGTCGCTTCATGGAAAATATTTTGAGACGATTGAAGTTATCAAAAATGCTTTCAAGAAACGAAAAAAACGTTGGCATATGTGTATCGCCTTCAATGCTGATTATATTGGAGATGGTTTTTGTTGAAAGTTGGCAACCCTTTTGCAATGTGAATGTCATGTAGCTATCATGTATAAGCATTTTTATATTTTATTCATTCCCTTTTACGTTCTCGATGTGAACACTTCTTTTTAACTTAAATGTAAAACTTAAAATTTATTTCGCTGAATTTAATAAAACAAACTGAATTTGTATACTTTAAAGTAAAATAAAACAGGTTATGGGCCCAGAGGCATAACCACAATGAGTAACATGATCCAGATCGAAAAATTGGATGATTCCAACTTTGATAGTTGGTGTGTGCAAATGCGCAGCGTGCTGGTGCACAGTGGACTTTGGCGCATAGTAGACGGCGAAATAAAAGGGGAATCGGCTGCGGACGAAAAGGCAAAGGAGAAATGGATTGCGGACGACGAGAAGGCGCTCGCCACCATTATTTTAAGTGTTAAGCCAACTCAGTTGGGGTACATCAAAAATGCCAAGACGTCAGCAGAAGCGTGGAAGAAACTTCAAGCTACCTACCAACCAAAAGGCCCAATACAAAAAGTGAGTCTGTACAAACGTTTGCTGAGCCTCCATATGTTGGAAGGTAGCAACGCAACTCTTCATTTAAAAACATTCGCGGAAATTACTGAAAAACTTGCTGAAACGGGCATAGAAATGAAGGAGGAACTGCTCGTTATAATGCTATTGTCTAGTCTGCCTAAAGAATACGAAAACTTCGTAATTGCGATGGAAACGCGTGACAATTTACCTACTTTCAGTTTTCTTAAGCAGAAACTCCTAGAAGAAGCAGAACGTCGCAAGGAAAAAACAGACATAGAAACAAGTAGTCAACATGCGTTCAATGTTCGGTCAACGAAAGTTGAGAAAAAGTCGAATAAAAAACTTTTCAAGGGCAAATGTTTTGTTTGTGGTGTAACGGGCCACTTTGCAAGCCAGTGTGACAAAAAGAGAAGTCATTCGCAAAAACAGCAAGCGTTGACGATGCTGGCAGCCGCAGAGCCGAGAGTTAAGCAGCGCGCATGGTATGTGGACAGCGGCGCAACTTCGCACATGTGCAACGATAGAAGCTTGTTTGTACGGTTTGAAATGCACGATGAAGAAATAGCTTTAGCAGGCAATAAATTTATTGCAGCAACTGGAAAAGGTGATGTATATTTCCGACATAAAAATTTTGATTTGAATTTGCAAAATGTGCTGTATTCTCCTGAGTTACAGGGTAATTTCATCTCAGTGAGTAAAGCCGTTGACAAAGGGTTGACAGTTACGTTTGACGAAAACCAAGCATTAATAAGAAGAAGAGACGGCGAAGTCGTGTTGCAAGCGTGCCGAGAAAACAACTTGTTTGTTGTGAAGAATCATACAGAGACAGCATACTCTCTCGACAACATGAATTCGGTATGGCACAACAGGTTCGGCCACCTCAATTACAAAAACTTATGCGATTTGTCGTCAAAAGGAATGGTGAAGGGCATGAATGTTAGCGGCAACACTAGCAACCGTTGTACAACATGTATGATCTGCAAAATCCACGTATTACCATTTCCAAAAGAATCTACAAATATGTCAACGAATTTGCTGGAGTTGATCCACTCTGACGTATGCGGTCCGTTCAGAACTAAGTCTGTTGGAGGAGCTAGATTCTTCATACGTTTATTGATGATAGGTCCAGGAAAATCTACGTGTATTTTATGAAAGCAAAAAGTGAAGCGTTTGAAAAATTCAAACTTTTTAAATTGCAAGTGGAACGTCAGACAGGTTGCAACATAAAATCATTGCGCACAGACAACGGGCGTGAATATGTCAACTCAGAGTTCGAAAACTATTTACAGCAGCATGGTATAACACGACAGCTGACTGTTGCGTATACACCCCAACAGAATGGTGTAGCTGAACGGGCTAATAGAACCTTAGTTGAAATGAGTCGCTCTATGTTGGTACATTCTGGTGTGCAGCAGAGCTTGTGGGCAGAGGCTGTTATGACTGCAACGTATATTCGCAACAGATGCCCTACAAGAATATTGGAACATAAAACGCCGTATGAAGTTTGGTGTGGCAGGCAGCCAAATGTTAAACACTTCAGGACTTTTGGTTCATACGCAGTTGCTTTAAATAAAACGAAGAAATCCAAATTTGATGCTAAAGGTGAAAAATATATAATGGTGGGCTATTCAACAGTGGCAAAAGCTTATAGACTTTTCGACAACAAAACGCAAAAAGTAGTCGAAAGACGAGACGTATTATTTGACGAAAATGTTTTCAGTGGCAGCAACAGCAGCAGCGGTGGTGAGCAACATCAGCCAAATAAACCAGAAGATTATTTGTCAGTATGTATAGATGACGCCATCATTGAAAATGATGATGGTAAGATTTGTAGCACCAGTTGTGAAACAGCTGATCCACAGGAAGAAACAGATTTTGATACGGCAGATGAACAGCCTGAAGAAGAAATTGAAAATCGATATTTTTTGCGTCGAAATAAAGAAAAACCAAGCAAGAAATTGAACATTATAAATACCCTGAAGGAAATACATATTCCGCAAACAGCTGAGGAGGCGATTTCAAGTAATGACAAGAATGCTTGGATAGATGCGATGCAGTCAGAGATTTCGGCACTTGAAAAGAATAACACTTGGACTTTGACTGATTTACCTGATAGCCATAGAGCAGTAGGATGTAAATGGGTTTTTGCTTTAAAACGTAACAAAAACGGCAATGTTGAACGGTATAAGGCACGGCTAGTGGCAAAGGGGTGTAGCCAAAGATACGGTGTTGACTACAAAGAAACCTTTTCGCCGGTTGTAAAATACTCCACAATTCGAATATTGTTGGCTCTGGCAGTTGAATGGAAAATGTACCTTCATCAGGTTGACGTCAGTACTGCATATTTAAATAGTGATTTGCACGATGAAATTTATATGCGGCAGCCACAGTGTTTTATAAAGCAAGATCAACCAGATAAAGTCTTACGCCTTAACAAAGCTCTATATGGACTTAAGCAGTCAGGTAGAGAATGGAATGCCAAGCTCGATGAAGTTTTAATAAAATTTGGTTTTAAGCGATGTGTTGGTGATCCATGCCTGTATCAGGCCAATATAAACAACAATTTGGTGTTGATAGCAGTATACGTTGACGACCTTATAATCGGCTGCAAAGATAAATCGATAGTGTTGGATGTAAAAAGGCAGCTTTGCGGAGAGTTTGATGTTATCGATAAAGGTATTCTACATCATTTTTTGGGTATCGAAATATATAGATGTGGTGAGACAGGGGCCATCAAGCTGAGCCATATACAGTATATTAAAGATATGCTAAAACGATTTGGAATGGACAGTTGCAGACCAGTGGCGGTTCCACTTGATCCAGGTTATCAGGTTCAGTGTACAAGTGACTGCAAGAAGGTTGACCAACAGCAGTATCAATCAATGATTGGCGCCTTAATGTACCTGGCCATAACAACACGGCCTGATATTCTTCATTCAATTTCAAAGTTGGCCCAACGAAATTCTGATCCTCATCATGAACATCTACAAGCGGTAAAGCATGTGTTGAGATATCTCGCTGGTACCACAGAATATAGATTAGTTTACGAAGTGGGACAAAATTCATCCGTAGCAGGCTTCGTGGACGCTGATTGGGGCGGTGATGCTTCTGACCGCAAGTCCTACAGTGGTTTTGCGTTTTTCGTAGGAAGGTGTCTGGTGTCATGGGAGTCAAGAAAACAAAATTCCGTGGCGTTAAGTAGCACAGAAGCCGAGTATATGGCAGCATCCGAAGCAGCAAAAGAGGCGGTGCATTTGCGAAGATTGTTGATGGAGCTGAACTATTGCGAGGGCGAGCCAGTGACTCTGCATATCGATAACCAAGGAGCGCAAAAGTTAGCAAATAACCCAGTATATCACAAGCGCAGTAAACATATTGATATCAGGTATCATCATATAAGGGAGGTCATCCAAAACAAATGTATACACATGCAGTATTGTCCCACCAATGACATGGTGGCAGATATTTTAACGAAAAATTTGTCAAAGACAAAGCATATGAATTGTATGAATTTAATGAAAATATTTTGACTTTTTCTAATGAAGTGATATCCACATTGAGGAGGAGTGTTGAAAGTTGGCAACCCTTTTGCAATGTGAATGTCATGTAGCTATCATGTATAAGCATTTTTATATTTTATTCATTCCCTTTTACGTTCTCGATGTGAACACTTCTTTTTAACTTAAATGTAAAACTTAAAATTTATTTCGCTGAATTTAATAAAACAAACTGAATTTGTATACTTTAAAGTAAAATAAAACAGTTTTCACTATGTCAGTTTTATGACGACATAAAAGTCAATTAAGTGAAATATCACCTAAATAAAATTATTCTAACAGGTCATTCAATAAGTCCGTAGTGATATTATTCAACATAGTTGCCTTCGAGAGCGATACAACGAGTATAGCGATTTTCCAACTTTTCGATACCACTTTTATAGTACGATTCTCTTTCTCGTCAAAATAGGCCTCAATTTCAGCGATTGCTTCATCATTGGACTTAAATTTCTTTCCAGCAAGCTTTCTCTTGAGATCTGAAAACAGGAAAAACTCGCTGGGGGCTAAATCTGGAGAATACGTTGGATGGGTAAGCAATTCGAAGCCCAATTCACTCAATTTTGCCATCGTTTTCATCGTGACACGGTGCATTATCTTGGTGAAACAGCACTTTTTTCTTTTGCAAATGTGGCCGTTTCTTGGCGATTTCAGCCTTCAATCGATCCAAAAGTGCACAGTAATAGTCGCTGTTGATGGCGATTCCTTTTTGGAGATAGTCGATGAATATTATTCCTTTCGCATCCCAAAATACAGACGCCATCACCTTACAAGCCGACTGTTGGGTCTCTGCTCGCTTTGGATTCGGTTCGTCGACTGCTGTCCATTCAGCTGACTATCTTTTGGATTCTTGTGTGTAATAGTGAAGCCATGTTTCATCCATTGTCACATATCGATGATAGAATTAGATTTTCTTGCGGTTTAACAGCGCCAAACACTCCTCTGAAGCATCAATTCGTTGTTGTTTTTGGTGGACTGTGAGTTCACGCGGCACCACCCTTGCACAGAGCTTTCGCATATCCAAATGTTCGTGTAAAATGGTAAAAACACTACCATCTGTATCTTTACAATGTCAGCTAGCTCGTGCACCTTCAATTTGCGATCGTTCATAACCAATTTGTGGGTTTTTTTAATGTTTTGTGGAATAACAGTCTGATTTGGGCGTCCACTGCGCTCTGCATCATTTGTGCTGGTACGATCACGTTTAAATTAAGCAATCCACTTTTGTAACATTTGTCTCGATGGAGCAGAGTCTGGATAATGTTTATCAAGCCATTGTTTAGTTTCCACTGTATTTTTTTCATCAAAAAGCAATGCTTATCAAAACTCGAAATTCACCTATTTCCATTTTTTTTTTTCAATAACAATAATTGCACACAAACTGCTATAACTCACGAATAAATTGCCAGATTGTTGTCAAATTTGTATACGTATCGTTTGAATAAAAATCATATGGAAAAAAATCTAGCAATGCCATCTATGTGTCATCCTATGAACTTTTTGAACGTTCTATTATATTTTCTGTACAGCTCAATGCGGTAATTCAGTCGTTTTTAATTTTTCAACATTATTGAAGGTAGAAAAAATTGCCAAACGTGTTGTCATTTTCCATTTGATTGACATCAACTGACCATTGAAAATGGTCCCACGGTACCCTGAACAACGTAATTCGGCTCTCATTCATAATTCGAGGCTGAATTATGTTCCGAATTAAGTAATTCGCCATACAAAATTTGACAAGCGAATTACCTTTTAAATGCTTGAATTAACATCCGAATTACGTAGAAATCGGTAATCTAGTTTTCTCTAATTTTCATCGAAAATTAATCGAAAACCACAAGCAAAACACAAGAAGAAATTATTTGAGAATGAAAGCAGCAGAAATGAGTATCATTGCGTAAAAAAATAAATAATAAAATAAACAAATATTTATTTTGCACATTTTTTTCCCATTTTCGTTCTCCACAACAAACCAAATAAAAGTAAAATAAAATACACAAAGAACTGCTGTCAAACCGAATAACGATTGCTTCGTGAGAACAGGGTAATTCACATGCCTAATTCATAGGCCGAATTACTTAATTCAGACTGCCGTGAGAACATGCTATCATACTTGTTATAAATAATAAAGAAAACAGCTGATTGCTCATATAAGTCAGTCTGTTCGTTTGCTCACCTAAATCGTAGAGCAAATATTGTATAAATAGTTTTTATACAATAGAAATTTATTCTCCGTAGAAATGCCCATGTGCACCATATTAAGGTATTTGGATCTTCCCTTTTTCCCTATTCTGGAAGACCCAGAATAAATAAATTATAAAAATGTAAAAAAATGTTATTATTCGTACCGTGAAAAATGTAGTTTTCAGGAAATACTACTTTAATAGTCAGTATCAAAACAAAATATTCCATTGATTTGTATTTAAAGTTTGCTTTGGGCACCCATTCTAGGCTTAAAGTTGATTCGATATACAAATTTTGATTTTTAAATGGACGGGCCATGAATTTTTTTGAAATTCAATAATTGTTTCAATTCAAATTATGCACTATATATATAGTTATCGTCCGAAGCATACAATGTTAAAATAACACGAGAGGTTATTTGCAGCGTTTCCATAAATCGCTGTTCAATTATGTAATTAAGTCATTAGTCCTTCTTGTTCGCTGTAAAAGAACATTCAGCTGTATTCAAAACAGCTTAAGACATGTTAGCAATAAGTAAAAAAATAAGTAAATGCTTTCATTTTGATTGAATGTCAATTGTAAAGAAAAAATTGGCACTTACATTGTAGCACAGCTATTCGCTTTATAATCATGTAATGGAAATCAATCAAATTTTATAGGTGGAAAATAAAAAACTCTCTTTCGGCACAAAAAGGTACTTCACAATTGCACGCACATAGCATAAATGTTCACGAATCAGGTAATATTACGATAAAATCTCGCATAACTTAACAAATGAGTAAATCTTTTCAGCACTTTAATTTTCTTTAAACCGAATTTTGTTTTGGAAATAATTTGACTAGGTATGAAAACTCTTGCACAATTTTTTAAAACAGAATTTATTTATTTTTTTTTTTTTCTCTCTCTGGGGGTTGTATATTGAATGCAGTGCAAGTTTGTTTTTATAGGCGACCGTTTAAAGCGAACGTTTTAGCACATATGCGGTTTGCATCAAATTTGCTGTTTTCATGTAAACAGCAAATAATTTTATATGATTTTTATGAAAATTTGTAAATTTATTTTCGTAGAAGTGCGTGGCTGCCATTTCTTTATGCACCTAACTGTTACGATGACTGAATTTTCTGTACTGATTGAAAAATTTTTGTAATTTTTGCAGCAGAATGAGCGAGTGTTGGTTTTTTTTTTGTGTAAAAGCAAGTTATAAAGACATGAAGTTAAAGCTTTTCAGGTCCTGTAGAAAAGCTTTTTCAGCCAAAAAGTGACAGCTTCGGTTGCAATGTCAAAGAAAAGAATTATGTCAAAATGTTTACGGTAAGTTAAAGAAAAGCTGTGTTTAATGAACCATCAGCTGCAGCAGTAAAACTAAAGAGAAACGTTATATGTATAACTTTATTAGAAAGAAAAGGAGCAATTTAATGGCATAATTTTTTTGGTTTAAGGTGCATAGCTCTTTCATTTCAGAATTATAAGCTTTTAAAATTATTTTTCTGAAATATTATCTGAAATCTGATCTGATTATCGAAAGGAAAACACAAAATTAAAATTAAAAAAAATTTCATTAACACAAAATATCTTTCTGGGAAAATTTTTAAGAACAGAAAAAGTTATTACGAATACGTACACCGAAAAAAAACCGACATGTTTTAAAATTGATCACAATGTTATCATTTTTGAATTGTATTTTTTCATATAAAACTTTTGAATATTTTGTTTTTGTGATAAAAAAAAGCTTAAAACAAATTTCGTCAAAATAACAACATAATGTTATCAATTTATGTGTGAATATTTAAAAAATTCAAAAATTTTACATGAAAAATTCAATTTGAAAATGATAACAAAGCATGTCGATTTTTTTCGGTGTAGTAAATTTTCTAACATTTTATTGGACCGAGCGAATGGAGCTTCCATGAAGCAATTTTTTGCAGGCTTCCGGAACTTATAGATTTGAGGAAACAGATTTGAGTAGTGAATTAATGTGCCCCTGTGAAAATATCTGCAAAGATCTCTTTCATTCTATTTGTTTTTGATGTTATTCCATTATGTCCGGACATTATGTTCGGATAAGGTCCAAATGATGTTTTTTATGCTAAAATGATTTACCCTTGTACGGAATATTGTTTTTTTACCATCCGTACAAGGGCAAACCATTTGATCATAACGAGTTTGAATTTTTTTATCTTTGCAGGAATGAACAAAAATTCGGGCGATTTTCCATATTTTGATTTGCCAAAAGTGTCCGGTTTTTTTCCGGGCCTAACTTCAAGCTTATTTTTCGGCACAAACACTCGAAAAATTTACATAATCGCCAGAAATTTGGTATAGAGAATTTTGGGTTTTTTTTTGCCATTTTATCGGCTGTAAGTTCATTGGGCTTAAATTCTGGCAGCCTTTTTTGCAGCATGTTAATTGGAACAGGCCTCAGCAATATGTTGATTGATTTTAAAGACACTGCGAAATATGGGCCCAAAGAAGAAATGAAAAGAGAAAATTATACAGAAAGCAGTAACAAAAAAATTTGGGGTGTTATTTCATCTTTTGCGATCATATCTCATTTTTTTGTGGGAAGATTTTTCATAATAAAATTAAGCCCCAAAAAGTCCGAAATCAGAAAAGAAATTAGGCCCCAAAAAGCGTATATCTGAAGTTGTCAGGGGATATATTTCCCTTGCATGACATGAACATGATTATAGGAATTGTAGAGCTATTCAAAATCAATGGATTTCGATTACGAATTTATTAAAAACATTTCGTACAAGGGAAATATCTACTATTTTTTTCAAGATATTGATAAGATTTATTAATCCTTAGAGATATTAATTCATTCATGTCGACATATAAAAATAATATCAATTTTGGGGTGTTATTTAATAGTTTTGTGTGGTAAATTTTTATTAATTTACAGGTATTTTTCATAAAATTGGGGTATTTTTTCCGAATTAAATTATACCCCAAATTGTGAACCCTTTTTCATTTATTTTTGGGGCCGTTTTTTAAAAAAATATATTTATATTTATATCGATTTTAAAAATTGCTTACTGAAGCTTCTAAAATAAGGCCCGTATTTGGATACTTTGATTAATAAATTAAAAGATTTAAAACTTTGCAACAATCATACCGTCAAATTTTCAATCTTTATTACAATTTTCAATCTTTAGACACAGACGATTGTACGTATATTACATCAGAGAGTTGCATTAAAAAACGTAAAAAAAGAAAATAAAAGGCTGCCAAAAATTGTTTGTCCTCTTAAATTTTTTAAACTGCTTTTTTTCTGCAGATCAATCAAGCCCTTACACACACATCAAGCCGCTGGACAAGCACTGAAAAGTATCCAAACAATTTGACTCTGGTCCATCAAGCCATCAACGAGTCTGTGCGAAGCATACAAACAAATATTCACTAACAAATATTCAGTAAAGGGAGTCACTCCGTTTGTTACAGGCCGTCTCCACTTACAATATTTGATTGCATGCGATCTGTCAAATTGAATTTCATGAAATCCAAATTTCATGATTTAATTTTTAGGTATGCATTTCATCTTATAGAGGGTCCGCCATCTAACTTTTTTTTTCAACTAGTGCTTATTTCGTGAATGGTAACACTTAGCACATGTCTGATTTAACAGATAATTAGTTTTATCCTTCCGCTGAACGAATATGGTTGTGTATACGCTTGAACAACGCTGGGAAATATTGCCTGCGATCGACTTACAGAAGATGCCGATTTTGCCAAAAAAATCATTTGGGGCACAGAAAACCCGCACGCATACATTGAAAAGCCGATGCACCCAAAACGAGTCACTGTTTGGTGCGGATTTTGGTTCAGAGGCATAATTGAGCCATTTTTCTTCAAAAATGAGCAAGGAGTGGCCGTTACAGTCAATGGCCATCGTTATCGGGCCATGTTGAACGAATTTTTGTTCACAAAAATTGAAGAGGAGGATATTGGCAACATTTGGTTTCAACAGGACGGCGCTACGTGCCACACAGCCGAAGCTACACTCGATGTTTTGCGCCCTGTTTTTGAAGATCGCATTATTAGCCGCAGAGCTGATGATGTCGTTTGGCCACCTCGGAGCTGCGATTTGACACCGTTGGACTATTATTTGTGGGGTGCCCTCAAAGATAAGTGTTACGCCGACAAGCCAGAGACAATTGACGCTTTAAAGGACAATATTCGTGAAGCCATTGGTGAAATACAGCTGCACACAATCGATAATGTGCTTAAAAATTGGACCGATCGGGTAGGCTACTGCATGGCCAACCGAGGCAGCTATTTTAATGAAATTATTTTTCATTATTAACCGAAAGGATTGTACATTCAAATAAAAAAATAAATTTGAGAAAATATTCAGTAGTTATTTGGCGGACCCTTTAAAATTTAATTTTAAGCATGGCGTCAAGCAGATTGTTTCAGATAAGCTCGCTTATAATTGGAACTTTTGAAGTTTCATAAGCAACCGAATTGTTTATAAAAGTTTATTATTTTTATAGTTTCATTCATCCGCCACTTCATTTTATATTTTGCACTGTTTTTTGCAATTTTTGCGAACAATTGCAAGCAATGCACACACACACTTAAATATTTTGACAGCTCATTTCATAAAATATGTTTAATGAAATATTTCATGAGACAAATTTCATGAGATGTGAAATGTCATGAAACGAGCGGTCTACACTTGCGATATCGATATCATGAAATATTTCATGAGATCAAATATTGTAAGTGTAGACGGCCTGTTATGCTCATAAGAATGCGTGTTGGCCTTTTTTTTTAGAAAATTATATACAGTAGCCAACAAAAGTCTACATACAACATACAATTTTTAATTTCTGCAAAACTTAGGAATATTAACGAAAAGTTGACATGTGCAGTTTAATTAGAAATTATTTAGTAAAAACAAAAAAACTACAAAACTTTGATCTTTACAAAGACAAGACATTGTCAATAATACGAAAAAGTTATTGAAACAAAAATTTCCATACAGGATATTGCGATCTCCGATTAGGAGAAGCGATAAATTTTAAACTCTTTTGCTTGATGTTAAAATACGGACTTTTAACATTAAAAAAATTGTTTTTTAAAGATGAGAATCTAATCGGTTTTGCTTATATAATGGCATCCCGAAACGAAAGTTCAATTATCGTACGCAAATGCAATCAGTTCGTAAGTATCCTTTAAATAAATTGTGAAATGGGTAAAATTGAATCAAGTCAGAAAAAAATTAAATCGACTCTTAATCTGTGGCCATCGATCTGCACCTCGAACAATTTGCACCACGAGCGATTTTCTCGGAGATATTTAGGCTCTTTTATAAAAAAAATTGGTCCAAAATCTAGAAATCAATGGCTTAAAGGTAGCCTATTATATCGATCTACTTTCTTCAGCATCACCACTCGAGTAGATTTAGCCATGTCCGTATGTAAGTCTGTGTGTGATGACGATTACAGACGTAATTTTGGAGCTTTCGTTATGAATTTCGATGTGTAAGCTTACATTTAAAATATAAAGATCAAGTTAAAAAATTAGTCAAATTGTTTGAATCAGACAAATTGGCCAAAAACATTTATCGAATCTCTTAATTTTTGTGATGAAAGGATATTTGTAACAATCAGTCGATTCCTACAGATAGATGCAACTTTGCGTGTGTCTGTCGCTTCGAGCGAACGTTCATTTTCGTCGCTGCGAAAACTCAACCTATACCTAAAAAGTAAAACTGGAGGGGAAAGGCTCAATGGTCTAGCTCTGTTAAATGATCACAGGGATACAGAAGTGATAATTGAGAACATCTTTAATTCAATGGTCCAAAATATAATACAAATAGAAATTGTACTCTAAAGATTATTTAATGAATGAAACAAATTTTTGTTAAGTATATAAATAATATAATAAGATCCCAAAACATTTTTTTGGGTGCGCCCCTGTTTTCCAAAGTTGAAGTAAGTGAAATTGAAATTAAATGTTTTGCAGCACATATGTATATATGTATATACGTAACTCCAGATTATTTGTCGAAAATACTTATTTTATCTTTTTGATTAGTTAAAAATAATTCTTTTTTTTTTTGTATATTGTACTAAAATCTCTAACACATTGTGCCTTATAACTTTTAGAGATAACTGTAATCGTAAATTTAAAGCTTAACATTTTCTAGACTGTATAGCTGTGATTTCAATTTGTTCAGGGTAAGATACCCTGGTGGATTTTATTTTCATGCATCGAAATACAAATGATTCCACCTTACAGTTAGTCATGTTCGAATTTCGTCTTCATATCATTAATGATGATTTTTTTTTTTTGTCTTTATTTAATATTGGAAATCGTTTATTATACACTCATTTTATTTAATTTTTTTTTTTTTTTTCTTTACAGAAATCACTTCGGCACAAGTGGGTGCTCTTCAGTCTGCACATAATGGAAAATAAATCGTTGATACGCAATGATAACATCAATACGTTTCCTTTTTATTTATTTATATATAAAATTGATGTCATTTGATATTTGTTAAAGGCAAGTACTTCGCGGAATTTTTGTTGATACAACAAAGTGTATCATATAAATGTCTGGAGTTTAGTTTTTTTAGTCAAAATATTTATCTTTACATAAATATGTAGGCATGTATCAACATAGAATGTCTTCGATAAGAGTGTTTATGAAAATAACTTCTAAAATTTCTATAGAAAATGCTAAAAGAAAAAACAAAGTTGTTGTGTTTTTTCTGTGAGAATACTTTGACACGAAATGATTTAAAGTCGGTATAGTTCGCTACTCGTTGTTAAAAATTATCATAATGGGCCATACTATGTAACACTTTTTCCACACACTCCTAAACCAATCCAGAAATTTTTAAGTAAAAAACAAATTTTAAAAGAATAGATTTTTTGAACGTGAAATGCCCTAATACCAGCTTCATAATTTTACAAAGAGTATTTCCTCCAAATTTTCCAAATTCAAAATTTGTCTTTTAATTTCTTATAAAGAACAATATAGTAAAAATCGTTTTAAGGTTTTTAGAGATTGAAATATTCACGTGAAATAAATATTTTTTTTAAAAATATTTTAATTTATTAATATCAAGTTTATCCAGCTTTATTTAGTACAGTCCTTACTCCAATTTATTTCTTACGTTGAAACATTAAATTTCCATCCAGTCATCTAGATTATAGTTTAATTAAAATTTTTCACAGAATAGCAACGCTTATTAAACGCTTATCTAAACTAAGCGAAAAACCCATTTTAAAATCATGAACTATCATATTTGGTTTAAAGTTACTCATTTTTAATTTACTCGTTTTTGATTTAAAAATGCGCAATTTTGAAATAAAAATAACACCTTAAAATAAAATTGCCATCTTTGAAATAAAAGTGCATTTCTAAATGAAAGCGGCAGTATATATACTTATAATTCCAATTTCAGAGCAATTGAAATACAATATTGATGTATTATGCGAATATATTGTGAATAAAATTCCAGTGCCAGTGCGTGACTTCAGTGCTCCACCAAGACTGATCGTTATTCGTTCGTTTGATGTTAATAAGCCCGGCTCTGACGTTAACGATTTAAAAGGAGGTGTAGCTGGTGGTTCAATTCTGTCTCGCGTACTGAAAGTTGGACAGGAGATTGAGGTGCGACCGGGCGTTGTCATGAAGGAAAGTGAAGGCAACATTACGTGCAGACCGATTTTCTCACGTATTGTTTCGCTATACACCGCACAGAATGAACTGCAATATGCAGTACCCGGAGATCTGTTCGTTGTTGGTACAAAGATTGATCCTACACTCTGTCGTGCAGATCGTTTGGTAGGGCAGGTGTTGGGTGCTGTTGGTCATTTGCCTGACATCTATATTGTGTTGGAAATTTTATATTATTTGCTAAGAAGATTGTTGGGTGTTCGTACGGACGGCGACAAGAAGTGTACTCGAGTGGTGAAAACTGGCCAGAAAAGAAATTCTTCCGGTGAATATTAAAAAGTCGTATGGGAGGGGGGTATATTTTCACACTCTTAGGAGCTACATGGTTAATTAATATTTCACGACTTTGATTCACGTTATTGTTTCTAGCAGAAGAACTAACTTAAGTAGAACTTATTTTGATAGCTCATTTCAAAAGCAATGAAATCACCTTTCCATGCGTATATCAACAAACCCCACCAACTTAACCATTACCGAGCTGTGATCGTGTGAAGATGAAATCAATCGGTTGAAATTACCAAAGTTCAACTTTGAGTGCAAATTTCTCAGAATTTTGCGTAATAAATGAAATTGTTTTAAACCAATTTTGTAACTTATTCAATTTTCTTTTCAATGACACCAAAAACATAAACATATCTTTAAAAAAAAAAGAGATGGCTGTACTAAAAAAATTATACCTATTAGAAAATAATGATAAATAATAATATTACAATTAGTTATGCAGTAGATAATATCATTGTTTTTTAATAAGTATAATTTTTTTAGTACAGCCAACTTTTTTGTTTTTTAAGATATGTTTATGTTTTTGGTGTCATTGAAAAGAAAATTGAATAAATTACAAAATTGATCCTAACAAGAAATTTCATTTATTACGCGAAATTCTGAGAAATTTGCACTCAAAATTGAAATTTGGTAGTTTCAATCGACTGATTTCATCTTCACACGAGCAGAACTCGGTGACGGTTAAGTTGGTGGAGTTTGTTGATATGCCGTTAGAAAGGCGTTTTTATTGCCTTTATAACTATCAAAATAAATTTTATGTAAGTTAGTTTTTCTGCTAGAAACAATAACGTAAGCCAAAGTCGTGAAATATTTATTAACCCTGTATCTCCTAAGAATGTGGAAATAGATCCCCCTCCCACAAGATTTTTTGCTCAGCTCGACATATCCTTTCAGCTCCGTAAATAGTTGCACTCAATTGCGGGACACCCTGTATATAAACTTTATTTTAATACTTGTTAGATTTATAAAATCTAATTTGAAATATATAAAAATAAAAAAAAAATATGATCTTAAATTTATTTTGCATTTTTAATACGTGTATCACGGGTAAGCTCTAAAAAGGTAAATAATGAACGATGTTAAAGTAAGATTTTACGTTTTTGTAGTAAAAATAAAACATTTTTAAAATAAAAATGTTCTTTTTATATTAAAAATTTTCTATTTTAAGATAAAAATGTATATTTTTAAATTCAAAAATTTTCAACTTTAAAACAAAATTTTTTTTATTTCAGTTTTGAAAAAAAAACAATTTTATTCTAAAAATTAAATGCATGTTCAGAATAAAAATAACATTTTTGATTAAAAAATTTCACTGTTCAATTTTAACGTTGTTATTTTTAATTTTACGTTGTTTTTTTTTTGGTGTTTATATAAATAGGCGTAGGCAAAACAGTTTAGAACCATTTTCTCCTGTGTTTCTCAGCCTATTTTGATTGTTTTTTTGTTAATGAATCAGGGAGAATAGAAAATGCTAGCTGGAATACCCGTCGTCGCACGGTGGGTAAAATGGAGGCAAATATCTCGCATGAGGGGTATTTGGAATGTTACGGGGTTTTAATTTTTTTTTGTAATTTTGACACATTTCTTATGCAGGAAATTGGTGTTGCTTGTTAAATTACCGTATGATGGTGTTTCCATGGCCAACCAAAGATGGCGCTTTTTCGAAGAAATTTTTATATATTTTACCGTGCGTTTAGACCACCTGAACAAACTAAAAATTCATCGCGAACAATTTATTGCGATAAAATCTTCGTTCGGACCAACTGTCTACACCGCACGAACATCAATCGCGAACGAACATTATCCGCCATCTTGTATGTTCAGGTGGTGTAAACACAAAATTGGGCATTCGGCCGAACATTAATAAATACATGGTTGAAAGCTCATTTTTTTTATATAAGTAGTAAAATTTCTACTCTTTTTTTTTCAACAAACAAATACGCCTGACAATCATTGAGAAACATAAAGTCGCGATTTTATTTTAATATTTAAATTTATAAAAGTGTAAAGTAATTATAGTCTCATTTGTGTTATTTTTTCATACTTTCTGGACCCTTAAGGGGGAGAGGTGGTTTGAACACCTAAAATATCCCCCTTGGCTAAGGGCCTGGTTTCTTAATTAAATAATGAAGCAAACTAAGAAAACGAAACAAAAAGAAAGAGTTTTTTTTTCAATTATCTTTTTATTAAAATTATTCACTTTATAGCATCTTTATTTTTTCCCCCAATCATGGTCAAACGAACTAAAGTACCGTCCAGAAGAGTTCTAAACAAATTAACCTGAAATAATCCTTAATTGAATCATCATAAATAAGCTTTCATAGCAAAAAACTTGAGTTTATTAATAAAGTTGAATAAATGTTCATTAACAAAACAAATAAAAGAGCTATAAACAGGTCTGTACTCAATTGAGTTAAGGAGACGTCCCAGTGAAATCGCTAAAATTATAAATATCCAACCGATTTTAATGATTGTTTTTTTATTATACTGAAAATTTCGTGCAACATATATTAAAACTATAATAACGTATTCAAGTTACTTGTTAGTAACAATCCAAAAAAAATGTCAAGAAGAAAGTATGTCAGAATAACAAGCAGATTAAATAAATGCGTATAGCAATTAAAACAAAAAAGTTATAAGCATTTTTCTAAAACCAAAACCCGATAAAGAGCAAAATACGAAAAACTATAAACAGTTAACTTTTTATAAAATTTTTTGTTATAAAAGTTATAAAAATTCTGTCATTTCAATTTAAAGTGACAAATTAAGTAAATTTGTTGAAAATTGCAACACCGAATACATACTGAAGTTGGAGAAAATGCGAAAATACGATATCAGATGAAAAGGCATTTAAAATTTAACTTGTTCTTTTTGGTTTCTTTTTTTGTTTTGAAAACAGATGGTTTCACCACGTGCAAGAGAAAAGTTCAACCATTCGAAATACGCAATACAATTTTTATACCCCCACGCGTACCGTATAATAGGTATATTAACTTTGTCACTCCGCTTGTAACACCTATAAGGAGGCATGCAGGTATAGAGATAAGTACAGGTTGTCGCAAAAGTAACCCAGTAGAAAATGGCAAAATGGGTTCACCGAGATCTGATCTTTACTTGAAAATAGTCCTGATTTTTTCCATACAAGTGTCCGCCTCTTCAGACCTGAAATTTGGTATTACTTTTTTTAAATATTCATCTATGATTTCTGGTCTGAATATCAATTTTTATTTCAAAATTTTTTATTTCAATTTTTATTTCAAAGTTATTAAATCTGGCCTGAAATTAAAGAGGACTGATTTTTTGTATTATTAAAAAATTTAAAAAAATTTTTGCCAACCATAAAAATGTTTGCATATTTTTATAGCTTGGATATTTGAGAATATCGTCCTAAAAGGGTTTTTTGATATTAGAAATACTTTAGGAAATATGTTCAAAATACTTTTTGAATGCAACGGTTTGAAGCAACCACCGAATTTCATTCAACGCGTTCTTTAGTAGGTAATAACTTGTTTGTATACGCATTTTAAAAATAAAGGAATACACATTTTAGAGCTTAGGATGAGCTCACACTTATGTGGGTGCGAGGACATTCTGGCATAGAACAGAATGAAAAGGCTGATTCATTAGCAAGAGAAGGATCAGCAGAAGAATTCTTTGGACCAGAACCACGTATCGCCATAGGCGACAACATGGTGGCAGGCCTTATTAAGCAATGGACGAACTCGGAACACCGTACAAGGTGGGAAGAAGCTGGTAATTGCAGGCAATCAAAGGCGGCCGTGAAATGGTCAAGTAGTGAGGCAGCAAAAGTCACCCGATACAATCGGAAGACTTTAAGCTGGCTTACTGCACTGGTCACAGGACACGGTCCCTACATGTATCATCTCAGGAAGATGACTCTGACCGAGGACGATGCGTGTAGGTTATGCCTAGAAGAGCCGGAAACAGCAGCACACATTTTGTGCCAGTGTCCGGCGTTGGCAAGCATAAGATTGACCATTCTGGGACGTCCATTTATTGACGAAGCCGAGATTGGTCAGCTGACCTACAAGGACATGCTTGAGGTGACAAAGGGTGCTTATATGAGGAGCATGCTCACTTATGAGTGCTCCGAGCAGTAGCATCCTTCGTCAAATAGGGGACGAAAAGGGACCCACAGTGGTCTGATTCGGCCAATCCCCGACTTATTATATATATTATATATACAGAGCTTAGGCATTCGAATGTTGGCAGCGTTTAGTTCACTTTGAATTGAGTTATAAACCGGACGCGCGCGCTCGCATACAGTTTTGAAAATAACAGTTTTGATAAAAATTTTTGTTTGTGCTTAAGACAATGGATAGAAAAAGTAATAGAAATAAAAATAAAAGAAACATTGGTAGCAATCGAAAAACTCGTCCCTTGCACCGCCAGTTTCGTGGTAATCAACACGAAAGAGATGAGGACACCGAATTCACAAGTACATCGGCAAAAAAATTTAAAAATAATGAAAACGAAGACAAAAGCATTGACAACAAAATGGAGAATTGCATTTTGGAGTTTTATACAGTTTTCTCAAAGAACGTTTGAAGAGGTCAGAAGCCAGAGCTCAAACTGCCCGAAGAGCACAAAGAGCCGCTGAGTCCTCATTTTTTTAAGAAGAGGAAGGAGTTCTTTATGGGGCTGGCATTGCAGTATAATATATGTAAGTATTTCACAAAAAATGTTTTATTGCCTAAAATTTTCTTTGAGTTTTTTCAAAATCAGGTTTTTGAACTTCGAAGTCACTTTTCTCCGGTTCTACTGAACTGATTTTGATGAAACTAAGTGCAATTGATGCAGAATTGTCGAATTTCTTAAACTGCATGCTCATTTTTCATTTTTAAACTCGTTTATCTCGAAACCACGTTTTTCAAGCTTGCGGCCCAGATTACGCCCGTAGTTCTGAACCGATTTTGATGAAACAAAGTGCAATCGACGCAGAACTGTCACCGTTCTAGTTTCTACCTCAGTCACAATTTAAACAATTTTTAACTATTTCTTTTTTTACACTAAACTACAAAAAACAGAACCAAAATCGGTTTTTCATTTTTTAATGACCGCCATTTTGTAAAAAATAATCGAAAAATTGCGGTAGGGACCAGAATTACATCTGTTCTGAATCTAACGCCGTTTACTTTTTCCATTTCAGATGATCCGAAATCGAGTTATCCGGACCGCAAGCAGCATACCTTTTTTTTCGACGTCCAACTTTGAAGGCCGACAACTTTTTGAACAGCCCTCGTACAAAAGAAAAAAAAATTTTATTTAATCTAATATGTTCTTAATACAATAAAAAAAAAACACAATTTAAATAACTCTTTGCGTTTTCAAATGATAAGTTTATCAAAAAGGGTCTAAAAACAGCCTTCCAACCAGGAATACTCCCTTAATACATAAAAGGCAAACCTGCTGTTCCGCACTTAATATCGCTCAAACTGTAACTATTTTTAGCAATTATTACAGTCTTCTCCCAACATATACTGTCCTGAGTACTGTTCAGCCTGAAAGTATGCCCAGAAAATTTATTTGATACTTATCAGTGACAGAGCAGTATGCTTGCTTTTTATGCATGTGCATACTTTCAGGATGAACATTTTTCAAGACAGTATCGGAGCCGCCAGATGAAATTACCACCAAAATTCTCATTTTCTCACACTTAATTTCCATAAATTACCACACCCGCAAAATACCTTAAAATAACACAAAACTTCCACAAAATACCACAATACCTCAAATTACCACAAAATACCTCAAAGTACCACAATACCTCAAACGCACGTGGGAAAAAATACCTCAAAATCCCTCAAATTACCAAGATATACTAAAATGCAGTGATTACCATAAAATTACCTTGATTCTGACAGCATCTTAACATAATTACCAAGATTTTACCATATTCAATAAAAAATATTAATTTTTAAAATTATTTAGTTCTTTATTTTTTAAAAACATAATAAGCATCTTTTTCTTAAATTTTAATTAAATACAAATATATACACATAATAATTTAGTTAAAATAGATATACACAGAACTTAATTAAATTATTTTTTATACATTTCGCTAAAATAGTGTCAATTCATTCCACATTAGAAAGAATGAGGAAGGCAAGATATTTAAGGAAATTTAGGGTATTGTGGTAATTTGAGGTATTTTGTGGTATTTTGAGGTATTTTTTCCCCACGGGTGGTAAATATCGCACGTGTGGTATTTTCTTCCCAAGCGAGAGATTTTTACCACAATATACCATGGGAATTACCACATCCCACAATCGTTGAAATATACCTTTTCTGGCAACTTTGTACAGTATACCACCTTGTTCAAAAAGAAAGGTTAATTTATTGAAAAAAATTAAAGTACAAGTTTATTTATCCAAATCAATATTGTCGCCTTCAAAGTAGTCCCCGTCGGCTGCAACACACTTATGCCAGCGCTTTATCCAGTCACGGAAACCTTTCTGAAACACGGTTTTTGGTATGTCCTTCAGAGCGTTCACCGATTTTTCCATGACCTCTTCTTTGTGAAACGCGTTCCTCGAAGCGCTTTTTTGACTCGATCGAACAGGAAAAAATCACACGGAACCAGGTCAGGTGAATTTGCCGGATGCTGGATGGTTCCATGAAAACAAATCCATGATTTGTTTTGCCACAACTGCGGACTTTTTTGGCGAATTGCTTCACGTAAACGTCTCATAACGCCCAAATAATACTGTTTATTGACCGTTTGACCATCTGGCAATTCATGGTGAACTACACCATTGTAGTCCATGAAAACAGTGAGCATCGCCTTCTTTTTTGACTGAAAACGATGTGGTTTCTTCGGTCTCGGGAAGAACGAGAACCTTTTTTGCCTGAAAAAGGCGTGGTTTCTTCGGTCTAGCGACTCGCCTCATGTCTCATCACCAATAATGATGGATTCGATTAATGATTTGTCGTTTTCGACCATTTTCAGCATGTCTTTCGCGATAGCAACTCGGTCTCTTTTTTGCATTAAATTGAGTTCTTACGGTACCAACTTCGCAGCGGCACGTGTCAAGCCCAATTCATTCATCAAAATGTTCTGAACGGATCCAATTGAAATGCCGACGTCCTCTGCTATCTCTCTAATCGTCAATTTGCGATTTTTGACCAACATTTCTTTGATTTTTTCAACGTTTTTTTCGGTAGTCGAACACGATGGCCGCCCGGTACGAGGGTCGTCTTCTACTTCGACTTGGCCACTCACAAATCGGTTAAACCACTTGTTTGCCTTCTGATACGATAGAGCAGAGACACCGTAACATTTCACCAACATTTTACGCGTATCGGCGCAGTTAAAACCATTTTTCACACAAAATTTGATACAAACTCGTTGCTCAATTTTTTCTTCCATCGTAAAAATCGAAGACACGAAAAAGTTGTTGTAAACAAAACACTGCCACTTTACCAAATGTCAACGAGAGACGCTGATATTTGGCAGCCTTGTCATAGACACATGTAGCAACCTACTAAAAAAATTTTCGAATCGGACAGTTAAGTCCGGTTCACAGTGTGAATGAACCTTTCTTTTTAAACAAAGTGGTATAGGGAGGCTTTTAATTTTCTGTAAGAGCAAAGTGAATAATTTTTTATATTTTTGTTATCTACTACATCTCAACCAATATAATAGATACAAATGTTAAGGACATCTTTATTGTAATTCCAATGCAAAAATGAGCGCAAGCCCAAAATCTGATAAGTGTGCTATTTCTTTTTCCATAGCTGTATGTGGGATAGCTTACATCGTCTTGAGTACCTCTATCAAATCTAAGCTCTCTATGGTATATAGTGCCGCGTGTGTAGAGTAGCCGGTCAGAATATAAAAAAAAAATCGATAGTGGAAAATACTTGGGCGCGTCAGTTTAAAGTATAGTGGTTTAATTACATGCTGAAAAGTATGCATTTTTATAATCTGACTTTCCAAAATTTGAAATTCCAAAAAAAAAAGTTGTCTTGATATACTCGAGCGCGGTCGAATTTTTTATTTTAAAGGAAATAATTCAAGGGTAAAAAATAATCTGGTGATTTCCACAGGGGAGAAGGGGAGCAGGGGTGAACCTTCACATTGCAACACTGCCTTAACCAAGCGAGGCCAGCATTCGCCAGTATGACGGCTAAAGTCTTTTGAATGGGAGCATCGTTCGGATTCACATAGCATTTCCTCTGAATATCTGACGCGCTCGAGTAAATTTTCCCACCATTTTTAACCCTTCCGTACGGCCAGCCCCGTTAGATTAACACATCTTCGTCTTCAGAAACACAAGAGACATATATACACTATCAATATCTGACGCGCTCGAGTATTTCCATGTGACTGTTTTTTTTTTACATTTTTGCAAGCTTAAAGACGCTTCCCCACCAGTGAAAGGATAAACATTCAAAATCCAATAGATTTCCACGACGCTGGAGTAAATCCCCATTTAGCATCATGAGCTCCCCTACTATATCTGTGGCCACAAGCGATAACTAATCAACTCAAAATATCGTAAAAAAGCGATATGGCATTTTCTTTATTGCCAATCTTTGAAAGAATGCAGAAATCCATTTTTTGCACAGAAGAGATTACCACTTATGTGTGCAAATATTAATTTTGTAAGGGTTCATAAATATCAGAATAAAGGGTCGTAGTTAGTGCAATTAAAATATCGTTTTTTACGATATTTTGAGTTATGTCGTTACTGCTTGTGACCACAGATATTATCTATGCCGCCAAGGAGTTTAGTCGTTATTCCTTGTAGCCACAAATATATCATCTCGTTGATATATAAATAAATCTATGCATAGTTTTAGGCAACAAAATATAATTAACTGGACTATTCCAGTATCACACTAACATGGCTTTAAGCCAATACTTTTTATATAGAACTTTTTTACTTTTTATATAGAAAATTAAAAAACAAAATGGCCATTTCAGCCATTGAAAGGACTTTTAACGAGCTTCTTATGATCAATCTTGTTGTGTGTGTTGTGAAATGTTGGAACACAAATGATCGAGAACTGGACCTACAAGCTTTAAGCGTGGAACAGAATGCGATGTAGTTGTAGCGATTCCATGTAGTAACCTCATCAGCTGTTCAGTGTGTAGCACGCTACGCCAAAAATTATGTCCAGAATGGCGTGAGCGCTTGAGAGAACAATTATTTATAAATTTTTACGATTTTACAAATATTGTTAATTTCGAACACTTATTTCGGTACCGACAACGTTTGCAATATCGATTTGATATACCCGATCCTTAAAAAAAGCATCATTAATACAACTTTCAGAGCAGTGTACGTTAGTAATCAAAAGTTAAAGTTAATTCAACTTGCGCTACAACTACAGCTACGAGCCACAGACGTACAACGTATTCAAGGTGGTACCATGGTGGTAACCATGGTGTAACATGGACATGGTGGTACCATGAATATGTAATGCTCAAAAATCTATAAAAAACATTTCATACGAACAATATACTTTTTTTACATATTCATGGAATTGAAATTGGCCTTGAAAAAATTTAAAAAAATTAGCCTTGAAAACTCTGCAATTTTGTACAAGTCAAACTTTTTTTTTGTGATTTTTCGTTTTTTGTTTTTGGGTAATTCTTCTAAAAATTTGTAGGCTTTTTTCGTTTTTGTGGGGTGAAATTTATTGTGTCATTTTTCATTAATATTTGGGTCGTTTTTCATTGGGCGATTTCTCATTTTTTTCTTTGGGCCATTTTTCTTTTGGGCAATTTTTCATAGCGCCAAAAAACTATATATTCAAAACCTACAAAAAAATGTTAAGGGCATATTTTACAGACATTGAATTGGTTTTCTTAGTGGTGTAACTTGCTAAAAAAAAAAATTTTTAAAATTATGCCAACAATTTTTATTTTTTTATTTAACCAACGACGTGCAAATTTGAAAATAATCGAGATCGACAAAATCAGTTTTTGGACAAAAGCGTCCGATTTGACGTGGAATCACCGATATACGAGTGGATTTGGTAACTTCAAAGGCAATTTTTAAATTTTTTTTTTTAATCGATTTTCATAATTTCTCAATGGAACGCCTCCTTAAGTGTGTTTTAAGCATATTAAAGATAGTGACTCCAATATTAGTTACGTTTTTGCATAACTAATTAAAACTAGTAATGTTTTAATAATTAATTAAAACAATATTTATAACTCATAATTGCAATAATAGAAGAGAGATGCGTTTGTGAAATTTATTAGTAGCCAAATATAAATAAAAAAAAATTAAATCAGGTTCTATATATCACTTTAACCGGAATGCTTTAGACGCCTAATCGGTTAGTTAATGGTTGCTCTGATGGAGTCTTATTAGTTACTTTGTCACCACTTAAACGCAACAAACGAAGCTCCGAATTTTCAAACAGAAATAAATATTACGCTAATTATAATTAGCGTTCTCACGACTCAAAACGATCGTTTGATCAACATGTAACGGCACCTAACAGTGCGTAATACCGATCAAAACTCTTATCAGACAGACTTTGCACGCCAAAATGTAGCATTATCGTTGTCGCTTACTTAAGTGTTTATGTTAAAACAGATGATTTCGAATGAAGTGTGATTTTTTTTTAGCATATTTAAACAGTATTTGGAGAGTCCAAGCGCAAGCAAAAAGTCGGTTAAATTATATTAGAATGGTTAAATAAGCGTGTTGCTTAAATATTCAAACTTTATACAATTTGTTTATAAGAAAAATGAGAAAAATTTAATTAATGTGAGCTGTGAAAATGGAAGCAAAAAATTGTGTTGCACCGTGAGAACGAAAACTTAAACACAAGTGTTCAAAAGTGATCAGAGTGTTTAGAAAAAAAAAAGAGAAAGAACCATGAAGTTAAAATTAGCCAACCAAAATAAAAATTGGCCAAGAAGAGAGTTAGTGTAAAGAGGCAATTTTTAGCGTACACTTCATTAAGTAGCGTTATGTGCACAAATTGATTTTTTTTTTTTTACATAATCTATACATTCCAAAATAAACTTTATTGTCGCATGGTCATTATTTTGAGTGTCATTTATTCATGGATGATTGCCTACAGTATTGAGTAATATTCTTGAAATAACTTATTACAAATGCCGTTATGTGCTGCTCAAATAAAACTCACAAATTATCTGTCAATGCTCTGTGTTTAGAAAAGTCACAAAAATATTAAAAAAATTTAGTAAACATCACACAATAAATAAAAAAATATATTAAATAAAAAAAATTCCAAAAATAATTTTGAACAAACTTAAATACGTGAAAACATGGCTGCTGTACTTTTTGTTGTTACAATACCCACAGAGGAGGAAGAGGAGCGTTTAAAAAATGAATTTATTGCTCGAAAATTGGATCTACGCTCCGATCGCATCGATCCGAAATTCTCACAGCCAACAGCAGGTACAGGAACTACAAAAACAATGCCTATTGCAGAGGTAAACGATGAAGATGAAACGTCCAGCATGTTAACGTTAGATATTCAAACAACGCCAATGACAACAACAAATCTGCTGAATGGAACGCGTTTTGGCACCTTTCCCAAGCGCCGAAAATCAGATACAACAATGCTACAAAAGCCTACGATAGATGACATGTTGGGCGGTGACAACGCAAAGCCCTCACCTGCAACAACAACAACAACAACAACAATGACGACAACTGCTAAAAGCCAAGCAGTTCTCGAAGAAATGGTTGCTGCAGCTGTTGCTGCTGGTGTTGGCAGTGGCGGTGGTATCAGTGCACCATGCAGTTTAAAAGATCTCGATATAGAAGCAAATGTAAGTTGAATAAAAAAAAAGAAGATATAGTCTAAGCTATTTATTAAATAACCATCAAATTTGTGCTTAGGATGTTCCACCAAATATGCGTAAATCATGGGATGGTTTGCGTGATATTCTATCCTCAACTAAACGCAAGGCCAGTAAAAGCAAGAAAATGATGATGAATCCCTTCGATTTAAACATACCAACAGACACATGCATGGAAATAGTATTGCGTGAAATTTTGAAGAAGTACAATGTACTCAATGCTATTTGGACTAAGGATACGGAGGGACGCATGCATCAGGTAAGAAATGGTTCCTTTTTAGAAGTTCAATAAAATTTTTGAAATCTGAATAAAGCTGGAAGTTTATTAACTGCGTTTGCATTTGCGTCCATCTACTCGCTGGCACAATTTACGCCAGGAATTTAGAGTAGAGTTCAATGAATGCACACTGGGGCGGCCAAAGTCATTTTTAAAAATGAGAATTTGGAAAATTTTTTGATGCAGTTTTAATCTTGAGGATTAAAAGATTATAAGTATTCCGTTAGCTCAATCAAAAGCCAAGTACTTCGACTTTATTAAAAAATGTTTTAAAAGAATATGGAGCATAAATTATTTAATTTATTGACGTTTAACGTTGGTTCTCTAAGGGCTATGTTATGCTGGCGGTTATGGGCAAGGTTCATTAATAAAGGTTAAGTCACTTGAGAGAAGCTCGGTCGAACTGTCAGAATGGATAAAAGGAAATCAAGAAAAAAAAAACCTGAATCTGTACAATTTTTAGCTAACAGCTACTTTGACAGTTCGAGCAAAGGCAGAAAAAGAGTGCTTTTCTCTCAAGTGACTTAACCTATATTAATGAACATTGGTCAGGGCACGTCATGGGCACGCATTGTTGTTGTTTCAATGTAAATTGAAAAATTGAGAGCGAGAGAGAGAGAATAAATTTTGCCCACCACGGTCACCAAATGATTCGATAAAAATATGAAACCATGGGATCAAAACAGTGTTGCGTTTTGGAATTATTCACAACATTTGTGTTTACGCATTAAAATAGTACAATTTCAGTGCGAAATGTATGAAAGCAGTAATGAATCCTGCCTAATAGCAACACTCAACCATGTTCAACGATGATATTTTTTTCGGATAAAGTACTAAAATTAGCAAAAATTATACTAATGTTTAGGATCATATGACCGTCAGCATAACATACTGTGAGCAAAGAGCTCATCAAACGAAAAAAGAGCGCAAAAAGTGGCGTGACCAGGGATCATTTGACCGCCAGCATAACATCAACCTAATTGAAACTATCCGAAAAATATACCTTCCCAAAATTTTATATACAGTTTGTCAAGAATGAGTTTTTACATTGAAAATAAATTAAATTTTTCGATTTCAATAGCAAAAAGTAGTACTTCTTATTAATTTTTTATTTTTTTTTTTTACTTTTCACATATATACACAGCGCTTAAAGAGCATTAATGAAAAAAACCACAGGTGCGTCGTTGGACACACGAGAGAAGCGAAGCTTTTTCGCAGTTACATTACAGATTTGATAGCTTAATAATTTTATCTTTTTAATATATTAACTTTGAAACACAAAAATTTAAAATAACATAAAATAAATTAGATATATGTATACAGAAAACTTATTTACTGTTTAATTTTTTATTGTTGAATGTCAAATTTCCACGCCAATTCTCCACACATGGTTGTGAACTTGGCTGCACTGAACAAATTTTTCCCTTCGACAGCGTACATTTTAGATACCTTGCCGATGTCATGCATGCGTTTGTTATTTCCATTCAACGCACTTGTGGGCATTGCCAATTTTCTTCGTGCTAACAACACCACAAACGCATTCACAATACAAACACACCGATGCTGGAGACACCTTGTGGCAAATAAAAGCAAATTTTTGATAGTTGTAGCATAGCAAATACACAATCCTCTATCTATTGTTAGATGGTGACGATCTACTGCAGCATAGCTTCTGTTATAATTAATATTAAATTAAAACAGTTTCTACCAAGTCTTTGTGGCCTGGTGGATAGTGTGTTGGATTCTCATTTAAGAGAACGAGGGTTCGATCCCCACAGGCGAACCAAGAAATATTTTTAGTAGTATTTAATATTAAAGAATAAAATGTTCTTGTAATAAGCGAAATTTTTCGAAAATTTTTCAGATTTCACTCCAAGCAAATCACAGAACGAGGAGTAAAAAGCTTCACTTCAAAAAAAATTTGCAAATTCCTTGAAAAACAACAACCAAGGCCAAGGTTCATTAATATAGGTTAAATCACTTCAGAGAAAAGCACTCTTTTTTTGCCTTTGCTCGAACTGTCAAAGTAGGTGTTAGCTGAAAATTGTACAGATTCAGAGTTTTTTTTTCTTAATTTCCTTTCATCCAATCTGACAGTTCGATCGAGCTTCTCTCAAGTGACTTAACCTATATTAATCAACCTTGACCAAGGCAACAAAAGCAAATAACACTCTGTTTTGGTATTGTCAAGAAACTGTTTTTACATTTTGCTTTTTCAATTTCTTTATAATATACTTCGCGAATAACTTCAATTTACTGTTACTTCTGCTTTGCAATGACATCTTTAATGCTTTCGTTTAATCATTTAGTGAAAAATCTTTGCTTTGTTCGCACCTCAAATTTAAAAACTGTGTTTTTAATATGCCTGGTAAAAGATTGTCGTTTAATTTGACACAACTAATATATTTTAAATACCAATTGGGTAAAAGTGTTCAAGAATTGTCTGAAATGTTTGTAGTAACACGCTACTATTTAGAATGTAATAAATCGCTCGGAAAAAGAGGTTAGATTAGAACAAAAGCATGGAGGTGGGCCTAAAACAAAAATTGCTGGACGTGCAGAACGCTATATGATCAGGAAGTTGGTCCAAAATTCAAAAATTTCTGTCAGAAGTCTTGCAAAGGAGCTTAACGAAGAGTGTGGAATTGTTGTTTCTCATGAAACAGTGCGTCAAGCCTTACTGCAACAAAAATACTTATCAAGATCAGCACGCAAAAAACCATTGCTGTCTGAACAAAATGTTGAAAAACACCTATCTTTTGCTTTGAAGCACATTTCCGAACCAATAGATTATTGGGACGACGACGAAAGATAATGTTGTATTGCAACGATGGACCTACCAGAGTATGGCGCAAGCTATTGACGGCTCTAGAAAATCGTAATATAATTCTCACTGTCAAATTTGGTAAGATGTCCGCTATGGTTTGGGGTGCATTTCAAGCAGAGGAGTAGGAGACTTAGCGTTTATCGAAAGCACTATGGACGCCTTGGAAGGTCGCAAGGGTCCAGCCGGTACCAAAAAAGGGCGATGCTCTTCGCTCGCCAAAGTTATGGAGAGCGTAATTAACTTCAACCTTATGAACTATCTGGAGCACAATGAATTGCTTAGTGACCGTCAATATGGTTTCCGTAGGGCCCGCTCTACTGGTGACCTTATGGCGTTCCTAACAGAAAAATGGAACCAATGCGTTCACTTATTCAGTGAGAGCAAAATTGTTGCTCTAGATATTTCTAAGGCATTTGACCGAGTGTGGCATAAAGCGCTCGTGTCTAAGCTAATTGCATATGGTGTCGGTGGTAACTTTACTCGGTGGATCACGTGCTTTCTGATGAATCGAACGATCCATGTTGTAGTCGATGGCATATCGTCCAGAGAGCACGCCATCAATGCAGGTGTACCGCAGGGCTCAGTTCTATCAACAACTTTGTTCCTGGTTTTTATCAACGACCTTCTGTCGTTGACTCACAACCCAATTCAATCGTTTGCGGATGACAACGGCATTTGCCATTCATATTCATTTAGAAATCGCCCGAGCTCTTTGTAGATTGAGAGGAAGAGGCAACATATGAATGACACACTTAATAATGACTTGGGAAAAATCTCCGAGTGGGGTCTTGCTAATAGAGTAGAGTTTAATGCTAGCAAGACCCAGTGTTGTCTGTTAACCCACAAGTGAATCAATTGCCCCTTAGCTCCCCTCAATATGAACGGTGTAGATCTTACGGAGTCAGATGCTCTTGACGTTCTTGGCATTTCAATACAAGCAGATCTTCGGTGGAATGATCACATTTTTGATGTGTCAAAAGAAGCAGCCAAGTGCCTTGGTTTTTTAAAACGGTGTAAGAAATACTTCAGTCCATCTGATCTTCGTTTGATCTATACCTCATATATTAGGCCGAAAATGGAGTACAATTCGCACATTTGGGCAGGGGCTTCAAGATCATATTTGGAGCTGCTGGACCGGATTCAACGACGTGCGATATATTTGATAGGGGATGAAAATATTTCATCTTCTCTCAACTCTCTTGGGCATCGTCGCAATGTTGGTTGCCTAAGCCTTCTGTGCAGGTACTACCATGGGAAGCGTTCAAGGGAGATACATGGCCTGACGCCACCAGCTCGTGTGTTTCCTAGATCCACTCGGGCTGCTCTCCAAGCCCATCCCTTTACCATTGCCTCTTTGCCCAATAGAACATCGCATTACCGAGATAATTCGTTCTTCGGTCGCTCAGTAAAATTGTGGACAATCTCCCTGCGATCGTGTTTCCCGGCAGGTTCAATCTGTGTAAATTTAAATCAAATCTTCACCGACACTACTCCATCTTTCCGCCCTCCAACTAACTATCACCCTTCTTCCGAATCAACACAATGCTTTCGCATTTATAGGGGGCATCCCCTGAGTGCTGGTTAAGTCTAAAAAAAAAAAAAAAAAAAATATTTAAACATTTTTAAAAACACCTTAGTCAGTATGATTCCCGACAAAAGCCCAATTGAAAATTTGTGGGCCTATTTGAAGAAAAGAGTGGCTAAAAGGCAGCCAAAGAATGTAGCAGCATTAAAAAAAGGCAATAATGGAGGAATGTCAGAACATACCAAACAGCTACGACTTAATAAAGTTGATTAATTCGATGAAAAAGCGGCTCCAATGCGTTTTTGACGCTAACGGTTATCATACAAAATATTAATTTCAGCATAGAATTACGTATTCATTATAGCCTGTATTAAGCCTGTATTATAGTTTGTAAACAGTTTCTTGATATTATTAAAATAGAGTCTTATATGTTTTTGTTGCTTTAGTTGTTTTTCCATTGGCTTTTTGTTTTTTTCATTAATGCTCTTTAAATGCTTTCTATATATGTGAATAAGTAAAAAAAAAAACTCAAAAATAAATAAAAAGTACTACTTATTGATTTTGAAATCGAAAAATTTAATTTATTTTTAATGTAAAAACTCATTCTTGACAAATTCGCAATTCATCGCAAGGTGTTGGTATTGCGATTAAAAAAATAAATAAAATATTCGTCATTATTTATTCCAGATGTTTTTATTTTTAATAAGTACAAAATAAGTACATAGAATAAATATAGGTACACAAAAAAAAAATATGAAAATATGAAAAAATTCATGAGTAATTTCATTGCACAAGAAGTTTTATTTATAAGAGATTAAAAATTAAATTTAGCTTACAATTAAAATTATAAGCAAAATAATGGAAATTTGTTTATTATACGTAACATAAATTAGTTTTGGAAAATATTTTTGTTTCAACAAATCAAAAATCACAGATAACAGAAGCAAAAAATATTAAATATATCTTAGCACACATCGCGCGAGCATTACATAACCGTCACAATTCAAAAATCACAAATTTTCAGGAGAAGCAAAAACTGTTGAACCTGCAGATGCAACGAAACTAACATAAGTACAGACAAACTGAATTTGTCCAGTTAAAGAAGATAGTGATATAAAATTAATAATTGCAGTAGTTAGAGATGTGTATTGTGAATTGATTTATGAAAAAATTGCAATTCCGAACATTTTGAGTTGTGATGATTTTGTACACCGTGTGCAAATGAAAAGATAATGCTCTTTTCACCAAATAAATTATTACTTAAATCATTTTAAAAATAAAAAGAATTTGACATATTAATAAAAATTCATTTAAAGTAAAATTTTTGAAAATGGGCTTAAAATTAATCGTTTTTTGTCAAAAAGAAGTACAAAAAGTTAAAAGAAGTACTTTTATGCGTACAGCGCGCTACAAGAAGAAGTACATCGAGCAAAACTCCAAAAAGTAGTACGGTTGGTCACGCTAGCCGTACATAATAATCCACGAGTGTTGTCAGCCTCATCCGATGATGCAAGAGGTTTAAATGTAAAGCTAAAATATATCTTTGCAAGGCTGCACAAGTTATTTTGCTGCAGAATCTTTTCGCGACGAATTTCCTTTTTGCATTCATCAGTGACTTTCATTGAATTGGTGCTTAGTAGATTCACCAAAACTGCGCAACTAAAGCGTACTTAAAAATAATAATCCAATTCACCAATTCAAAGAGAAAAAGTTAATGATGCTTTTCATAAATGCGTTTAGGAACTCACTTCATCTTTTCAAATTATACTGCATCAGTAACTTTTTAACCATAAAGAATACAAAAGACGTTTATTCTAATGAAATGAATCCCTAAAGGCGAATTTACACGATTCAGTAGCATTGTTCACTTTGGATGAATCATCCGATTTGAAAAGTGTAAATTGAGCTTCATCTTAAAATGAAGGTGATTGTCATCGACATTCATCAGTGAAAGAATCCTACTTTTGATGAAAGTGAAAGCAAATCGTACTTTTATGTGTCATCCGTAGCGAAACACGACAATCCTAGAACTTTTATTTTAATTTCGTTTTATATTATTTTAGACGGCATTGCATTTATTTTTTTAAACATCAGTAAAATAAGTCAGCCAACGAATAAATTTTGACATTCAACCTCGAATCATCCCAAAAGTTTAAATTTACACTTTGGATAATGTAAATTAAAAATTGATTCACTGTCATCATTACACGTTCACTGTCATCGTTTTAAGTGACATGTGTAAATTCGCCTTAAGCTAGCTTATTAACATGCATTAATAAACTTTGCAGATTTTGTTTAGTTTAACCCAAATTTGACCAAAAGTATGGGTACGATTGTAACGTAGCAGTTTAAATTTCTGCACATATAGGAAGTTTTCAACCAGAGATTGGGGTCAAACCCGGTTTCGAGTTACTCGAAAACATGTCAAAAAATAATAAAAAGCTCGACACAAATTTACTAACTGCGAGACATGAAAATATTGATTGAACAAATTTCTGTCTTTGCGTTTACTTTTCTTTGGCGTCTACTATACTTTTGATAAAACATAAAGTTGTGTAAATGACAAATACAGCTTATTATGTTTTGTGTAAGAAAATGTAATTTTATTTAAAAAAAAAAAAATTTTTAAAAATTAAAAATTCGAAAATTAAAAATTAAGAAACAGAAATTAAAAATTATGAAATAAAAATTTAAATTTAAAAATAAAATATTGAAAACTAAAAATTTAAAACCTTAAATCAAAAATAAAAATTCAAATTAAAAACTAAAAAATTAAACACTAAAGATTAAGATATTAATATATTAGAAATTTCAAATTTAAAGCTTAAAATTAAGAAATAAAAAATACATATTAAAAATTCTAAATTAAAATCTTACAATTTATAATTAAAAGTTTAAAATATAAAATTATAAATAAAAAATTAAGAATTAAAATTTAAAAATGAAATATTAAAAATTTTAAACTAAGAAATATAAACAAAAGAAATAAAAGTCTAAAAATTAAAATCCAAAATAAAAATTAAAAAAATAAGTTACAAATTAAAATTTAAAATTAAAAATGAAAAACTAAAAATACAAAAATTCAAATTAAAAAAGAACTAAAAAATAAAATTTACAAATTAAAAACTAAAAATTTTATATATTAGGAATTTCAAATTAAGAGCTAAAAATTAAGAAATAAAAATTATAAATTAAGAATTCAAAATTAAAATCTTACAATTTATAATTTAAAGCTTAAAACAAAAAATTATAAATTAAAAATTAAGAATAATTATTAAATAATTATATTATTCTAATTAAATTAATATGGAAATTTAAAAATAAAATATTAAAAATTTAAAACTAAAAAATAAAAATTAAAAATCTAAAAATTAATCCGATCAAATCCAAAATTACAAATTAAAAATTAAACATTAAAAATAAAAAATTAAAGTTAGGAATTAAAAATTAAAATTTAAAACCTAAAATTAAAAACTAAAAATTAGTAAAATAAAAATTCAAATTACAAAATAAAAACTAAAAATTCAAAATTAAAATTGTATGTATGAGAAAATGCAAATTAAAAGCTAAAAATTAAGAAAACAAATATAAATTAAAAATACAAAAAATCTTACAATTTATAATTTGAAGTTTAAAATAAACAATTATAAATAAAAAAATAAGAATTAAAAAATAAAATATTAACAATTTAAAACAAAAAATAAAAAACTAAAAATTAAAAACTAAAAATTAAATCCAAAAATTAGAATTTAAAAATTAAACATTAAAAGAATAAAATTAAAGTTAGAAATTGAAAATTAAAAATCAAAAACCTTAAATTAAAAATGAAAAACTAAAAAAAATTCAAATTAAAAAATAAAAAAATTGAATTTAGAAATTAAAAACTAAGAATTTTATACATGAGAAATTTCAAATTTAGAAATAAAAATTATAAATTCAAAAATTAAAATCTTACAATTTATAATTTAAAGTTTAAAATAAAAAATTAAAATTAAGAATTAAAACTGAAAATTAAAAATAAAAAACTAAAAATTAAAATCCAAAAATTAATATCTACAAATTAAACATTAAAAATAAAAAAGTAAAGTCATAATTAAAACAGTATTCTGGTCGGGGGGCAGACCATAGTTCCTCACGCTTTTTCTTACTCCGAATAAAAGTTGCATATTTTTTTGTTTATTTTTTAAGTTTTTATTTGAACGATTGAACGAATTAAATCAAAAAATCAAAAGGTTTAATTTAAATTTTGAAAAAAAATATTTATTGAAAATTGTATACAAGCACTGATGTTTTTTTTTTTGCCCTTTCGATCCTCTTTTGGAAGGTGAACATGTGATTCCCTATTATCTCTCTTTAATTTTAATAATAGTAAATAGTTAATAAATAACAACAACAATAAACGAATGTAAATAGTTTTATCAAGTTATACAATTTTATTATTATTATCACTAACTTTTCCAAACCTATATTACACACATTTGCTGCAGTTTCCATTTCTTAAAACTCAATTTCAACAAAGCAATAATGTAACTTACGCATGATTTAAAACAAAAACACAAATAAAAGTAACAAATGAGTTTTTGAGGTTATCTAATGCAAAAGAGACATAGAGAGAGAGTTGCGCACTATGCTGCGCTCTCGCCTTGCAGTCTGTTCGATAATCTCACGCATACACACAGAGCAAACGTCACATAGTTATGTGTCGATCTTGTTCCAAAAACTTAAAATTAAAAATTTTGAACTTACAAATTAAAAGTTTAAAATAAAAAATTAAAAACATGGCACGAACATTATTGCATTTAAGAAAAAATATTCTGTTCACTAATACTTCAGTGCTACATTTGCATTTATATAATGCATTTCTCCATTTTTCTTCTGGCTAGATGAATACAAATTTTATAAAAACTTTCTATAACTCTCTCACTTTTCAATTGGCTTGAATGCTGTATGGAACTTTTTTGTACAGGTCATCTTTACGATCGAATTTGATGAAACCTATGAAAACATTTTGGAAAAATTTTACGATTGGGGTATTGGTGATCGTGAAGGCTCAACGGTATCGGTTATGAACTGTATAGCATCGAAAACATATGAACGCAAAGATGACTTCGATTTGGATGAAGATGAATTCAAAAGAAAGTAAGTCATGCATAATACTGTGGTGATGAGTTATTAATTTAGTAATTCTTTTGTTAATTTGACAGAAATATTAATGCTCAGAAGCAAGGCGCCTGGGAGCGTTTTATGAACTCTGTGCGCAGCCGCTTGAATGTTGCTCAAATTGTGCGCGATGTGCGTCAGGATGCGTCTATAACATTTGATTTCCTTGTACTACTTGTCTCAGCAGCGTAAATAACTCAAGTTCAACTGTTTTTAGCAAGTGATTCACCATGATTTTACTTTAATTCAAACAGAATTTTAGCTTCTTTTGGACTAGTGGAGGACAGCACGATATTTTTAGCTTCAAGCATGTTGATATCACCGCTTATGGTAAGTTGTACTTAAATGACAATTATAATTTAAGCAATTATAAAAAATTATAATACAATTATAAAAAAATTTAATTTTCTCAAGGGTCCTATAATTGCTGGCATCTTTGGTACCGTTATCAAGGATCATTCATTGCGTACTCTTGGTGTTAAAAATGAGCTGTTCGGCATATTTGCTGCGACACTTGTGGGCTTTGTTTTTGGCATGATTGTGTGCACACTCGATGAACGTTATAGCGCCGGTGAAGGTTTAACCAGTGAAATGTTATCGCGTTGTGAGTTACATTCACTGTTTGTGGGCATATTTACGGCTATACCATCAGGTGCAGCGGCGGCTATATCTATTTTGGGTGGAAATATTGGCTCGCTGGTCGGTGTGGCTATATCTGCTTCGCTTTTGCCACCTGCAGTGAATTCGGTGAGATCATATTTGTTATCAGCATCCCAAAATCACCTAAAGCCTTTAGAAAATTTGGGCACCAAGACAAAAGTTTAGGTTTTATTGCAACATTTACATTAATATATGTTTTTACTTCTCTGCCTTTAGGGTCTTCTTTGGGCCTTGGCTTGTATCTATAAGTTCTTCGAAACTGATGAATCACGCTTCAATAACGTTGTCAAATCAAATCTTTATTCAAACAATCAAGCTACAGAACTTGCAATTTTGGGTTCCATCAGCATGTGCCTCACTATATCGAACGTTTTGTGTGTCTATATTATGGGTATATTGGTGCTGAAGGTTAAAGAAATTGCTCCTGTTATTTCACGTAATAATTGTGAATTCTGGAAGCATGACATCAAAATTGCACGCGATCTGAATAAGATTGGTTTTGATTCGGATGCGGCAATTATTGATGAATTCGCTAATTTACCCAAGGAGGATCAAAAGGTGCTCGGCATAGACTATGAGTTGCTGCGTAATATGCATTTGGATGAGGCTACATATCAAAATACTTGGTCACCCATTGGTAATCGACATCTGTTTGAGTCCAGCTATGAGCCAATGCGTGAAAATTATTCGACAGTTCATCGCATCGAACGTCTATACTCCACAATTACACGGCAGCAATCTGTAAATGACCGGAAGTATGTTGAAACGGCTATTGATATAAATGGAACATCTTCTTAATTGTCTCTTTGTTTTTACAGGCATAAATTCAATTTTGCACGCCGTCCGCCAGGTCGTCTTAGTGACATAGGAGCCACCTATAGACCATTGTCTGGAAATGTAAGCAATAACAATTATACATTAAGAGTACAAATTATAAGAACCTTGATATGCCTCTCGGCGTATGTGACTATCTTAAAGCAAAATTAGTTTTAAATATAATAAAAATCATTTTCAATAATCCACAGCTGCCTCGCTGCGCCACCATGCCAGAAAACTCAGCCTTTCCGCCCAATCTAACAACACCTACAGCCGGTCGTGATAGCAACAGTTCCGAAGCGTTAACCACAAATCTAACTTCATCATCCATGAGCGAGGAGCGTAAACGACGCAAGTTTATTGTAACGCCTGCAGTTGATCCTTTGCATTATTTGGATGAGGTATCGCTGGTGGACGAAGTTGATGTCTAAGTGGCACACAATATATTTCTAAATGTTTTTCTTTAAATTTGTTTTGCGTGATTATTGAAGTTTAACATTGTTTTCCTTTTAATTTTGTAGTGCATTTTTTGTTGAATAATATTGTTTCATTTAATATAAGTAAAATAAATTAATTACAGGTTAAGGCAGTAGCTTTTAAGTTAGCAAGCATTTGCTTACATTTATTGTATGTATTTTTTTTTTCAAAACAAAACAATTCAAACTATTGTGCATTAATTTATGATTAAACTTGATATACTTTATTATAAATGCAAGTCTGTGGGTCCTTGACGATCGACTTTAACTTGTGAACGTTGGCGTTTGACTAGTAAACGTTCACGTGCCGCACGCTCCTGCCTAAAAATTAATGTAAAATATTATTTTAATATTAATTTTAATGATATATGCATAGGTTAATGTAAAAGAATTGTATAAAGCAAAAGAAACAATATTAATAAATACAAAAAAAAAACTATATTAAGATCACATTAAGTCTCAAGTTTACACAAGCCCGAAGAAACAAAAATCCTTATAATTTTATTAAAAGAAAATTTTATTAAATAGGTTCCTGTTATTAGGTTAAGAAATTAAAATGCTTTTCTGTTCATTATACAGGGTTTCTATATTAGAGATTCATTTTCAGTGAAAATGAAGCAATACAAATTGGCCAGTTAGTCCTCGAAAAGAATTTGACCGAACTTCTCAAGACCAATTATGTTTCAGAGTTTCTGAGCTTTTTCTTTCTAACCTATTTTCAGTCATTAATAATCCTTACTATCAACCTATTAGTTTTTGTTGTGGTTTTAAGTGTAAATAATTAACCAAGTTTTGAGTTTTTGTGCGACAGTAAACGATATCATCTTTTTGATAAAATTAAGGATAAGGAAAAGAGGAAATAATGTAGTGAGCAAATAAGTCCTAATTTGCAGGAACATTGAAATTAATTGCCCTTACCAAGTAGGGACAGTTAATATAACCACAAACAATGTCATAGAGAAATATTAACGACTGAATAGTTCACCTTGTTTCTAGAAATTTTAAATTTAACAATATACAACAAGCACTATACGATGGTAGCGATTCAACAAAATTGAAAGATCGCAGAGAAAATTTTAAATATTTTTTCTGTATTCGTTCAAGTTTTAGTTTATGAGGAGCATAGTATGGATTCCAAATAAAAGTAGCGTATTCTAACAGACCTATTCTTGAAAATTTACAATAGCAAACCAGTATTTTTCATATTTCTATGTGTTTGTTGTAATTTTTTGATTTTAAAACAAAATTTGTAGCTCAAAAATAATAAACTTTGAAAAAAATTGTCGCATGCTTTTCATATATTGACAATTTCATTGACAAATTTTGTTTTTTGAGATTCAAATTTTGTTTTGAAATCAAGAACTTACAACAAACACATAGAAATATAAGAAATACTAGTTTACTATTGTAAATTTTCAAAAATAGGTCTGTAAACATGATCTTAAGAAGCACAGAAAAATATTCTTCAAGGTATAAGGACCACTTTTTTCGACCACTAATTTTCAAATTAATTTCTGGAAAAAATATCAAGTTTTTTTCGCATATACACGGTTCGGTTAAATGGAAATTCAGAAAAAATAATTTTTTTCAAATTTCCTGTTTTTACCTTTTCAGGTAAGCGATAAGAAAATACCTCTTTTGGACAATTTTTGAAAAAATCTAAAAAAAATATATTAATGTATGTAATGTATAATAAAACTATTTACGTAAGCAGGCAGTCAAAACACTAATATATGAGGATCAGTCGGTTTTGGTAACTATGTGTTACTTGTGTGATAAAACATTGAATTTTTCGACCAATTGGCCTGTATGTATACTTTTTTATAATATTTTCACGTAACATTATTTTATTTAAGATTTTGAATTTTTGTATACACATTGGGCCAGGTGATCGAAAAATCGGCCTATGTCCAAAAAAGGGTAAATCGAATAAATTTTAAAACTTTAGTTTTCTTATAGCATCTATTTCGAAACGAACGTTGTGAAAGAATAGACCAATATTTTTTGGTATGAAAAAATGTATCATTATAAATTTTGAGTGAAGAACTATTTTGGCAAGCTTCGCTACTAAAACAGAATAAGAAACTTCGAAAAATCTGTGTATATAGCTTCAACTTGGCTAGCATCAGCAAATTATGACATAAAAAAGTTTGTAAAGACAGCTAAGTTAGTAGTTATTGACCGTCCGTGAACAAACCCATGTTTTAAAGATGTAATAATCATTTTCAACGAAAAATCTAATTTAGTTTTAAATATATGTTCAAAATGCCCAGATGTGTTTGCGGACGATAAATTATCCTGTGAATTTTCATGTATCCTGTGAAAGGTTTAACAAATAGAAAACGTTTTCAATGATCAAACCTAACATACAAACCATTCCTGTTTTGATCAATTGCTAAACAACTTAAGTAAGTATTTTGCATTGTAAAAATATGGTTTTTCTGAATTGAGATAAAATCTTTATTTCTGATGAGTAATATTTTGATGAATTCAAATTTGAGTAAAATAAGGCCTTATTAGTCTTCAAAATTGGCGTGATCTGACCGGAAGTGCGACAAATTTTTGTTGTTATTGAAACCTTTCATTACATCGGTTTTTTATTTAAGGCTTAAGAGATTAATTTTAAAGGTTTTTTGAATAATTTTTGAATAATTGATTTGTTCAATTAAGCTCTGCTTGCTCCGCATATGTAAGGTATGTCCCTTATATCGTAAGGTAAGTCAAATATATCTAAGACTATTTTATAAAATATTTTTGCATTAACTTAATTTAAAACATCTCTTCACTAACACTGCTTCCAGCAAATCTTATTTCCTTTAAATATACCATATTACTTACACTTAGGGAACATCTTCTTGACTTTGAATTAAAATGTCCAGAAAATGAAGTTCTTACCTTCTGCGCACTTTTTCGAGTGTTTCCTCACTTGGTGCCGGAGCCTCTACTTCATGTTCTCTTATAACCGTGCGTAGCTTTTCCAGAGCATCAGCTACATTCATTTGTTGAGAGCGCGTCAAATCGCTCTTTATAATGAAAAAACCATCTTTGTTCATTTTATTTTGAAGCTAAAGAAAAAAGACCATGAATCAATTATTCTAAGCATAAAGGGCATGTTTGTTAGATATTCCCTACACCATCCAGCATTTTTTGTCGCGTTTTTTCTGGTATCCAATCTGCGTCAGCCACTTTAAAACGCAAATCAACTTTAGTATTCACGGTATTCACGTGCTGGCCTCCTGGACCGGAGCTACGACTGTAGGTGATATCGAGCTTGTTCATTGGTATAAAACCAGAAAATTTATCTCCATTAGTGAGAGGCTATAATCAAGTAGTACGATTTATTTTTAAATTATATTATGTCCTCTCAAATGTTTCATAATACTGACTTGTGGCGGTGTGAAAATTTGCTGCCGGCTGTTTGGATAGATTTTATCCAGCGAGATATCACTCTTATATGACAGTTTTCTGCCTAATACAACGGCTGATACGCAACTCCTTTCGTAGCGTGCATGACGCAACACAGAAATTAAAAGTCCACCACTTTTGTTCATTTTAAACAGTTAAATTATCTTAAATTTAATAGAACCACCAAAAAATGTATGGCTAGAAACAGTCCAAAGGAAAATTCACATCTAAGCAGCTGTTTGACTATTACTAGTTATGGTACGAAAAACTTAATACTCGATAAAGTTATCTTCACAACCAGTGTTACTTGCATTTTCTATGTTGAATGTCACATATCAAACAAAATGAGTTGTTTTTATAGGTAAATGTTCACCAATCATGAAATAATAATTTACAAGGTAGGAATGCCTGTTTTTTTGTCGACCAGCATTTGTCAAAAGCGCATAGAAATAGCGAAAACGAATAAGTAGCAAAACAGATAAAAAACTATACTTTAAATTGATTTTGACAAGTATTGGTTGATGCTCTGAGGAAATAGAAAGTCCAGGCTACCTTGTTAATTATTATATCATATCAGCAATTTTATTTTTTATTCAGCATGTCAGTGTATATTTCAGTTTACAGAATCACTTAAATTTAAACAGTGTACACCTGTTGCGAGATTCCAAAACGCCTTAACTACGATTATAGCTTTAGTTAACTAGCGAAAACTGTCATTTACTATGAAACTGTGCATGCATAATAACCGATAACGACAGGTTTGATTATCGTTAACTGTTTGGGAATCCTGCTACCGGAGTGAATATAAAATTGTTAATTTTGTGTTCATACATTTTGTACACAGTTACGGAATAGAGACCCTGGTTCAACAAACAACTGTTGACAACACCTCCTTCGAGGTTGTGAAGGACTTCGTCTACCTATGATTCAGCATAAACTCCACCGATAAAATGAAGGATAACTCCAACAGATGTTACTTTGGGCTCAGTAGACGATTGAGAAACAGAGCCTTCTCTCGACGAACAAAAGTCGCGCTCTATAAGTCAATAATCATGACCGTCCTGTTATATTCAGCACAAACCTGGACGTAAAGCAGCTCTGATGAAAAGACTTTGGGACCTTTCGAGAGAAGGATCCTTAGCAAGATCTTCTGACCAACCTGCGTCAATGGCGAGTACCAAATACGATGGAACGATGAGCTGTATGAGCTATACGCCGACATCGGCATAGTAAAGCGCATAAAAATCGACCGAATTCGCTCATGTTGAGCGGATGAAAGCTGACGATCCAGCGAAGAAAATATTCGATTCGGTACCCAGTGGCGGTCAACTCAGAAGAAGACGACTGGATCTCTATTGAAACGACCAAATAGAGGACCACCTGACGAAACATGCAACTACCAACTGGTGCCAGCAATCGCAAAATAGAAATGGCTGGCGCAAATTCTTACACTAGGCCAAAACCGACTTATGGTTGTAAGCGCCACCAAAGTAAGTGACACACGATATACTATGAATTTATGTTTTGACAGTTCATTTTGTTGCTTATTACTTACTTTCATTCTTCAATTTATTATGTATAATATTAAAATATATAAAATACAAATTAGAGATGAAACCGATTTCTACGTAATTCAGATGTTAATTCGAACTGAATTACCTTCAAATCAGGTAATTCGCTTGTCAAATTTTGCATGGCGAATTACTTAATTCGGAACATAATTTAGAATCGAATTACTAATGGGAGCCAAATTACGTTGTTCAGGGTGCCGTGAGGGTATTACTTGTTTGCGACTAATCAAAGCTTTTTATGAGTGAATTTTAGATATCGAATAAATGAATATTTTTAAACTATCGAATAACTTTAAATGTTTATTCGATATTTCCCATCACTACCATGGATTTTCCGGAAAGTTGCAAATAAAACACGCTAATGTAAACAATTAAGCAATTATTGAACAGCTGATGCAAAACGTGCAGTGTGTATTTTTTGATTTTTGTTTTTATTACAAGAAACGAAAACATGAATAAGGACATTGAAAACAAGGTTAATAGAATAAATAATTAGAATACAATTAGAGATGAGTTTTAAACATATACTAAAAATCTTCACCAAGTCCACAGTGCAGGATCCCCTAAACAAAGTTATTCGCGAACAGAGCGCAGAAATAGTTTCCGGAGGAAATGTTTTCTACAATCCAGTGCAGGAGTTTAACAGAGATCTGAGTGTGTCTGTGCTTAATGTTCATTTTAAACGCTTGGTGCGGGAGCGTGCATTAAAAGCTTTGGCAAAACAAGGCAGTAAAGAAGAGAAACACGACAACCTGCTGAAAGAGGCGGGTGCAATTAACAATAATAAATATGTTGCTGGCACCAGATATGAAGATGGAATGCGTATCTTAGAAGCTCTATCGGCAACTGGTTTGCGTAGCATACGTTATGCTAAAGAAGTGGCTGGAGTACGCGAAATAATTGCAAATGATTTGTCTAAGCAGGCAGTAGAGTCAATGCGTGAAAATATAAAACATAATCAAGTGGAACATCTCATACAGCCCAGTCATGCAGATGCCATGTAAGTAGTTGTAGAATCTACAGTTTTCTTTTTTAACTAAACTATTTTCCGCTGGTGGCTGTAAAGGACTCTTATGTACCTCTCCAACTCTGAAGGAAAACGTTTTGATGCAGTCGATTTGGATCCCTACGGTTGTCCAAATCGTTTTTTGGATGGTGCTATTCAATCACTAGCTGATGGTGCTATTTTGTTGGTTACAGCCACTGACATGGCGGTGCTCGCAGGCAATGCACCTGAGGCATGCTTTGTTAAATACGGCTCAGTGCCGTTGCGCATGAAATCCTGCCATGAAATGGCTCTGCGTATACTATTGCACTGTATTGAAGCTCATGCAAATCGTTATGGCAAGTTTATTGAACCGTTACTAAGTATTTCAGCAGATTTTTACATCAGAATATTTGTTCGCATTCACGTTAGTCAAGCAAAGTGCAAATTTAGCATGAGGTAAATAGAAACAAATTCAATTTCTTCTTCCTCAAATATGCTTTTTTTTTCTTAGTAAGCAATCAATGATTTATCAGTGCACTGGCTGTGATACCTATACGCTACAGCCTTTAGGTTCCATTAAACCAAATCCCACCGAAAACAATCCCAATCAAGTAAAGTTTGGTATACCAACAGGGCCCCCTGTTGGCACCAATTGTATGCACTGCGGCAGCAAACACCATGTATGTAAAAAAGTGGTCTTAGAAGTGCTAAAATTAAAAGTCAACATTAACGCAATGATTTTATTGTAGCTGGGTGGTCCTATCTGGTCTCATCCTATACACGATCCTGGCTTTATAGAAGATTTACTGCAAGAAATTCAGCAACAACCTTTGTTCAAACTGGGCACACAAAAACGTCTAGTTGGCGTTTTAAGTGTAATTTCCGAAGAGCTACACGATATTCCGCTATACTATACTTTAGATAAACTATGCTCTGTGCTCAAATTGGAAATTATGCCCATCTTGAAATTTCGCTCTGCAATTCTACACGCTGGCTATCGAGTCTCTTTTTCACATGCTTATAAAAACTCCATCAAAACTGATGCCCCAGCTGAAGTGTTGTGGAATATCTTGCGTTGTTGGAGTAAAACCCATCCAGTCAAAGCTGAACGCATGCTGGATGACACACCGGTTAAAGCCATACTCAGTAAAGAATGCAACACGGACTATAATTTTAACGAACTACATCCACAGGCAAATCCGAGTAGTCGTAAGAATGCATTGACACGCTTTCAAGCAAACCCAACCGCACATTGGGGTCCAGGCACCAGAGCCACTATTATGTAAGACTTCTGGAAATTTTTATTACTTTTGCACTAATATTTAATATATTCAAATTTTCAGGGTTGGTGAAGATAAGATTTTAAAAAGCTTTCGTAATCAAAACAAAAAGCAGAAGCAAAAGTTAAAAACAGCAGATGTAAACGAAGAGATGACCATAGCTGATGATGCAGTAAAACGCAAGCATCTTAAATTGGACAATAATGTCTGATTCATTTCATTTCACTCAGCTTTTGAAAAGTCGGGAATTTTATTTTTTTTTTTAGTTCTGTAGCCTTAAACATGAATTAAATATCATTCGCCGAAGTAAAGGTTGAGCAAAAAATACTAAAAAAATTTTTATTTCAATTAAAGTACATTTGGCCAATAAGGCAAACATTCAAAATAATAAACATTGTTGATGAAAGCACAAATATGATGCAAAAGTTACACGCAACTTTAATAACGAAAGAAGTTTCCATCAGCTGGCTGACGTGAAAATCCATTGTTTACCAGTTGCGTGTGAGGTCCACTGTTAATTAGTTTGACGCTATGTGGAGAAATCTTTTCACGAATGCCACCTAGAATTTAAATAGTTTTATATGCTTCAATTTTTAACTGAAAATATTATTTATACCAATTTTTAACGGATGTCCCAACGCTTCTGGAAGCTTAAACTTTATTGATCTTGTATTGCGTAGCACTCGAAAAGATTTGCTCGGCGATGTCATCTTCGACGACGTACATGTTTCGATCTGCAAAACTGAATCGACTTTTTCGGGAAACATTTCACGCGCATGATCGTAACGTGACTGCAATTGAAAATCCAACGAATCTTTTGGTATTAGAGGCGTTGGAATGAATCGCTTGCATTGGCGCACCGAACTAAGCGTTTGATGATAGAAAAGTCGGTCGTGTGGCGTCAGATTTGCATACCAAACAGTACCTTCTTGCACTGGCGGAGGGCTTGGCATAGGACACAAAAAGCCTCCTTCACGCTCCAGGAATGGTGCATATGACTTGTTTCGAATCTTCATATTTATTATTTTTAATATTTAGAATTTTTAGTTTTAATTTTTGCCAAAATTACTTCTACAAATCTGTTTGTTAATAAATCGAATGTTGTCAAAATTGAAGGAACAGCCAAATGCTGGTTAATAAAAACAAACTTTTTGTCGTCATAGTTATATTAAAGGATTCACTTAGTTGATATGGTTATTAGTTACAAAGTCAACTAATACAGCAATATTAATTTTTAAATGCATTTTCCCCTAAGAAAGCATTTATAAAGTACTGAAAATAAAACGTTATCCGTTAGTTGGATCCCATTCCTAATGTATTCCACTGCTAATGCTCTTCATGTAGGTTTTGAAGACTATTCTAATGGTCTAGGCAAACCATCTAAAATAACACCTCAACCAAAAGGAATACTCTGCGTTTCGTAAGAAAAGAGCCGTTTTCTTCTGAAGAAATTCTGGAGAAATCTGAACGTTCATACGTCTACAGTCTCCAATATGCGCGTTAGTGAGAACCTACTATCTAGGAGTGCAAGAAAAGGGCTTTCTTATCTAAAAATAAAAAGCTATTGAACTTTGCTAACGAACATCTTGATTGACCAGAAACTAAATGAAGCAATATACTTGGCTCAGATGAAACAAGTATAAACAAATATAAGATATAACTGATTTTTAACATATAACACAAAATATCTTTGTAAGATGAATATTAAAGGCTGTAAGTATATTCCAAAGTGTCCTCCAAAAACGTTAGGATGTGCTTGAAAAAATTTGTGGAAAAGACCCCCAAAAATGACAAACGTGCTGTAAGACGTAATTCTACGTCAAAAATATTTTTACGTTCTTGAAAAAACGAAAATGGTTATATCACGAAACACTTAGAAGACATATTAACACAACCATTAACTATAAAATATAGTTTTATATATAATATAAAAAAAAAAGTTCTGCGTTGACTGAACAAAACTAGCTATCTTTTGTTAAAAGAGGAAAAAAGTAAAAATTTTTGATTTTCCCAAATACAAATTGTAAAAATCACTAGTGGTATTCAATTAAATCCGTATTTGTGGTGTAAATAGCGTATGTGCCGCAAGTTCATACAACTTACCACACATACGCAGTTTACATCACAAATACGTAATTCATTGAATACCACTACTATTTTTATACTTTTGGTTAAAGAAACTATTTCAAACTATTTTGAAAACATTATTCCAATAAATTTTACATATAAACTGACTATATAATTTTTACTTATTTTTACTCAAATATAAAAAAAAACATATATGTAATAAAAATATTCATACAAACTCTGCATGAAATGTGTACAACATTCAGAAGTTTTATTTTTCCAATATTATTTTAAGTCTTAAATGTGACCATAACATTTTTAAAGCTAATAATATTTTGGTTCAACACAAGCATGTATTTCAAAAAGTAGTAGTCAAATGTATCTTTATTTGTTTGTACAATGAAAAAGTATGACATTCCGGCAACTGCGTGATTTTTATGTCCATACAAAATTGCTCTTTTGCTCTCCTCGTCAAATAAGAGTATACATTCTTGTGAGTAGACGTCAAATATCTGGACAATCTAATAATAATTGAATAATGGGTACAACATGTTGTGTCTCTGATCAGGTATCAGTTTACGTTCCTTTTTTATTTCTGTGAACACAATTGTTTTAAAAGTGATCAAATAGGGGAAAAATTATGTTTTCTCGTTACATTTTGCGTTATTTATTTCATTTGTTATAAAAGCACACTTATTCTAGAAAAGCCAAATTTTTAACTGGAAATACTCAATACGTTGAGCAAATGTATCAAAAATATAAAGTGCGGCGAAAGACAGACATTTTCACATGTTGTGATTAGACACTGATATTTTTTCGTTCAGCAGACACACACTAACCGGTTGTACAAAAGTTGTACCTACTGAACGCAGTCAATAAAATTTGGCACTAATCAACAGTTGCTCTCTCCCTGTCAGAATTTTTTGACAGACCCGGGGCAATTTAAAGTGTGGTGAAAAATTCGCTTCCACCTGGTTTTCTTACACCATGCATGTTCCTATCTATTCAGCTAAATTCCTGATTGCCTGACTGTAATTAAAAATAAGGGGTATTCAACGAAGTATTAATCATTTAAAAACAGTTTTCCCTAAAAATTTTCCGCTGTTTTTTTTTACTTTTGTTATTCTTTGAAATGTATAGGATGTCATTGTTTTAAAGTTAAGTTACCAGTTTTGATTATAACATCTTTAAAATATTCTCAGAAAGTTTCGAGTCAATAAAATAAAAATTGTTGTAGTTATAAGCACAATCGTCCGAAGAGAAGATAATGAACTCATACATTCAAGTGTATGTTTTTAAACTAAGTTGCCACAAAAATTGAAAAAAAAACTACCAAAAAATACACCAGGCACCAAACTTCATTTCTCTTGCGCCGAAATTTTTGAATTCAAATACAAGTTGAAAAAAATCATGTAACTACTTCCACAACTTTAAAATCGTTCCTTACTAAACTACGAATTCCGGCTATATGATTTAATATTTGCTATCCAGAAATTCAAAATATATATAATTATAATGAGAAAACAAAATTTATCTAAAATAAACCATAGCTTAAAAATAAAACTTTTAATACAGGATTTTTTCGATTAAAAAACTTTAGTAGGCCCTTAAGTCTTTAGATTGTGTTTAACATAAAACACATTTCGATAAATTCATAAATTAAAATTGGAATGCCAACTCTGAAAGGTTCCACTTTGGACCTGGCACCAAAAGTAGTATTTTTGTCTAGTAGTTGCTTCTAATATAATTGGATATGTTAGTTTTCACACTCAATACTATAGTTTCGGGAAACTATTTAAATAAAAATTATTTTTTAATTTTTCTTATTTTTTATTAATTAAATTTTTAAAAGAATCAAATGAACTCTATTGAATTGAAAAATTATCAGAATCTATCAGAATTGAAAAAAGACAAAATATCCAAAGCTAAAATCTCCAAAGCACAAAATATCCAAATTCAAAAACTTAACCGCCAAACCCAAAATAGCCGAGGACAAAATCTCCAAAAATGTCAATTGCACCATTTATGAACTCCCACGAATTCCTCCTCACTGGGAGAAAATTCATGTTTGAATTCTTTAACTTACTTATATAAATTTTACACAATTACACGAAATATAAAGCCAGCATTTCGCCTTTGGGCGTTCAATACCGCATTCGAAACCGACCGCATTGGTTCTTATAGGTGTGTTTCCGTACTCACACTGTGTAACTTGTGGGACACTATTTTCTGTTTCCGTACTTTCTGTGCTTAAAATGGGAGAAGAAGAACAAGCATAAACCCGCTCTCTCGAGCACACAAAGTGCACAGAAAGTGCTAGAACTCAAGACTCCGAGTAAAGTAAGAACAAGCATCAAGAAGAACAAGCATCAACTTCACAAGCAAATTGACATAATTTTAATTGGCATGTCCGCAGTCAGAATCAGCTGTTTTGTACTTGAAACTTACTAGAAGCTGTTTCCGTACTTTGGCAACTATTCTCACATTTCATTTTTACTCTCTCAGTTTGAACTTACACAAATCTTACACAGTGTAGAGTACGGAAACACACCTTACATTTTATACAACCTATGTACTGAGTGCTGCTGTTTAACGCAAAAGGGCAATCGTCAAGTTAATGTACACAAACTTTGAAATTTAACGAAATAATTCTCGCATTAGTTCTTGTATATGATACTATCTATGTACTGAGTGTGTTGCTGTCATACTGAAATCGACATGTTAATGACAAGGTTGATTTATAAGGTTGTCGCAAGGGAGAGAGCGAGTGCCCATAATTGTCAAATCGAAGTTGACATCTCATAGAAAATCTGCAAGTGCTCTCTATTATCATCCGTTTTTCTTTCGTAGTCATTCGCAAAATTGGCTGGTTTTGACAATTATGGGTACTGAGAAGAGTGCGATTAGCCCTGCGACAACCTTATAAATAAACCTTGGTTAATGCCCGTATGTTATTTAATATTTTTTTACAACTTTTGTCATTGAAAATTAAAACTAGAGCAGTTCAAATAGTACAAATGCATGGATTTAATTGGTGTGAGTGAGTACACATATAGTACGAATTGGAGAAAAATTTGTAGGACGGACTGTATTTTCTCTGCCGTTTCTTTCAATTTGTTCTTCGTTGAGTTTCGTTCAAATATTTACTGTGCTGTTAGTAATAAATTTGACATCTTTAGAGTAAACAAAACTATTTAATATAAATGTATGCTGAATGGGAAGTGATGTGTATAGCTAATATTAATTTATTTAATGCAGCTGCTCTTCAAAACACCAGAAGTAACAAAGTAACAACGTTTATCCTTTTCTTACAATATATGTCTGTCCTGCTCACGCGACACTTGTATTCAGATTTTAAAATTGGACAAAAAAAATTAAGTATCATACGGGGATAATGAACACAAACTTTGAAATTTAACGAAATAATTGAAACGGTATGTCATTGCTTCTTTTTGGAAAAGCTTTGACGTGTGTTAAGCCTGTATGATACTTAATTTTTTATACTCAATTTTTGTCTTTGAAAATAAAAACTAGAGCAGTTCAAATAGTACGAATGCATGGATTCAATCAGTGTGAGTGAGCACGCATATAGTACGAATTGGAGAAAAATTTGTAGGACGGACTGTATTTTTTTTTTTGCATTTTTTTTGCCGTTTCTTTCAATTCATTCTTCGTTAAGATTCGATCAAATATTTACTGTTACTGTACTGTTAATAATTAATTTGACATTTTTAGAGTAAACAAAACTATTTAAGATAAATGTATGCTGCATTGAAAGTGATGTGTGTAGCCAATATGAATTTATTAAATGCAGCTGCTCTTAAAAACACCAGTTGCTGGATTCCCAAACGCTTTAACGACTATTGTCTCTGTAGTAACTAGCGAAAACTGTAATTTACTGTGAAACTGTGCATGCGCAATGACCGATAACAACAATTTATCGCGAACTTTTTGGGAATCCTGCTACAGAAATAAAAAAGTAACAACGTTTATCCTTTCCTTACAAAATATGTCTGTCCTGCCCATGCGCCACTTGTTTTCAGATTTTAAAATTGGACAAAAAAATTAAGTAGCAAGATTAATACAATAAATAATACAATAAATAATACATAAATAACACAAAAAATTTTATTACTGCTATGCAGATTTACATATACGAAGACTGTATTTTGTATACTTGCAGTTATTTTGGAGTCAATTGAAAAATTGAACTAGTAAATTTCTAGCTCAATTCGAAGTAGCTCTGATAAAGTACAAATGGCGTTTAGTGAAGAACGGTTCACTTTACTTTTGTTTTCAAAAGTATCGCTGAAAAAAATTTAATGGAATCTGATCACACGTTGTGGTAGAAAACACGTTGGTAAAGAACGCGTTCTGGATGTTTCTGGAGAAATCGGTTGTTGCTCTGTGAAATCATTAAGGCTTTAGTTCATAAAATTAATAAGCATATTTTTAAAAAGTTATAGCTCAGATTCAGTAAAAGATATCGGCCATCTTATTTTTGCACTGAGAAGCAGAGGGATCAAATTTTTGTAGACTCTTGACATGTTTTGTCATAACATGTCGTCTACCTATCCTCCGAAGTCAAAAATTGTGAATTTCCCAAAAAAATTTTGTTAAATATTTCAAAAATATATAAAAAAAAATCGAGGTAAGGATCGATACTAATAGCAGTACTCTTTATTCTATAAAAATTTCCATACTATACCATAGCTTACCAGGCCACAGGACACTGGTATTTTTTCGCACTTTTAGGCTTATGAGAGTTCCTAATTAGTATTGTTTGCAACATTAATTTCTTATTTATTTCAGTGTTTTATTCTATCCAACACAACTTTTCCAGTAGTAATTTATAACACATTGCGGCGCTTTCGCTTGTCTAAAAAGTGTTTTGTAGGCGTGGCAGTAAGTGACCGCTCTGATTGACACAAGTACTCCACACAAAAATGTTTAACCTCCTGCGACTACGGGTTTGAGAGCCGGGCTTAATGGATTAAGAATTTTTAACTGCATGGTTCAACTGAAATGTTTGTAATACGTTATACGAAAAAATTGACTTGAATCTAGTCTACTTAATTGAGTTGTAGTTCATAATAGGGGCCCCTAATCTTGGAAAATAACGTCAATAATGTTATTTTTAGACTAAATCCAAACTTTTCACAGGCACTTTTTTAGCTGCATTCCCAAAAAGCAAACGATAATAATAGTTGTCGCTATCAGTCATTTGATTTGATCGTTATCGCCTTGATATTTTGCTATCGCTATTTTTAATCTATAAATTTTTCTGGTCCTTAAAAAAATTCACAATCCGCTTAAACAAGCTTAACTAAAAAAATGCATTTTCCACAAATTAAATAACAACGCTTTTTTAAATTAATTTTAAAAATAAAACTTTTTTTATTTGAATCATTAGCTGTAAAGGAAAAATTCATAAGTTAGTTCGATAAATTCAAGCTTACCAAAAAACATCCAAAATTCAGAGGATGAACGCACTCCCATAGAAACCATATTTGAAGGAAAATCTCTTGCCTTGATTGCCAGTAAAAAAAGTTGCTCTTCTGGAATGATACCTGTGCTCTGGAATTTCGTAAACTTAAAATCGAATGGTACCAACAGCAAACTCGAAAGAAATTTAAGAACGATGCCAGAGGTCAGCAAAACAATTAAACATACACATAGACAGGAAACCCGCAGCAACCATGTTAGTCGTGCAGCATACTTAATTAATACTACTCGAAATCATGCATGCAGCAAATCGACTGTATGCGCTGGTGGTGTTGTATATTAAAAAAAAAATTAAGCCCATTTAGTCCAGTCGTGGACTAAGTCTGGTACAGAAAGTTTAAGTGTCTGGTACTAATGCGGCTGGTTAACAGCAAAGCTTGACTGCATAAAATATGAAATATTCATAAAATGTAATAAAACTGCTAACTGCCAACAGCTCGAAATAATTACTGCGGACCAGCTACTTTAACAGCATAACACCAACCCAACAGCAAAAGTTGTATGCAATTTACTTTGTTTTTAAATTTCTGCCGTCTTGTTCGTTCGTTGCACGTTCTATTGCATGGAAATATCATTAAATTTTTTAAGTTTTCAATATTTTTGGTGCCATTGCAGTTACTTTAATTATTGTTTTTTTTTTGTTCTGTCTGGACGCTACGCAGCAGCAATGCAGCAAATTAAAATTTGTGTAGAATAAATTGTTGTGCTCGAAAACGTTCATGTATGTTTGTTGCTAAACAAGCAATAAAATTGCCAAGATTTTGTGTGTACTATAGAACGAACAGGTTGTAGCAGCAGAACGGACAGCAAACAGCAGTTGTGTAGCAGCAAAGACGCATTTGTTTTAATTGCAGCCAAACAAGTCTGCCTCCTGCCTGAATCCCCTTCAATCTCTTTTTTTTACTCTTTATCCACGCCCTCTCCACAACAGTATTCACCTTATATCTCCCACACTCTGCCTGACAGCAACAGTTTGTGAGCCTGCATTAAAATTTATAGACATTATTATATCTTTTATAACATTTTGTGGTAGGGTGAATAAAATTAATTAAAAAATTAACAATATTGAATTCGTTGAAGATATTTGTAAGTTAATTTAAATGTATTTCTGAAGCACACGCAATGACGTGTTTTATTTAAATTTTATATTTAGTAATTTCGCTGTTATATTCAATATTGTGCAATTTTTTTCTTATTTTATTTTTTATTGTCTTTAGAGAGGCAAAAACAAAAAGCAAATAAAGAAAAGTTAGAAAAATTCCAAATGCTTGGCACCCTAATTATGGTATTCTCTCAAGTTTTATTGCTTGTAGGCAATAATTTAATTTCTATATACATACTAAACAGAATTTAGAGTGAAATACGCGTATTAAATGCTATATATTAAATAATTGGTTTCAAACAATTTATTGTGTTGAATCAAAAGTTTTCTTATTATGTTTACAATATTTTGCAATTGAAAAGATATATAATAATTCCGCATCTGCGTCCTAAGTTATATTTTCAAAACATTTTTGAAGAATTTGCAAATAACTGAACGTAACTGCAAAATCATGCATTGCATATTTGGAGATTTATTTTCACTGACTACTTGAATATTCTCAATCTTTGTTTTAGCATTGAGTTCAGAGAAAAATTATGCCATTTATTTTAAGAATAATATACTCAATTTGAATTTTTAATGCATAAATAGTATGATATAAATTATTTTTCCCCTTATGGTTCGGGTTTGTTTATCAATCAGATTAAAAGTAAGCAAATTATAAAATAATACAGTAAGAATAATGGTTTGTATTATTATTATTGAAGTTGTTTTAGTGAAATAAAGTTTTTGTTATTTTTGCTTTAAAAATTTAGTAGTAAAGTTCATTTGTCTACTCTCGTTTAAATTAAAAGTAAATTATATACCTTGGTGTTGCTGTAATGCAAAACACGCATACAAAGTTAGTTCAATGCAAACTGGTCAGATTAAATGCGATCTAAAAGAGCGATAAAGGAAATATTAATCAGCTCAAATTAATATTAAAAAATTACTAAGTTACCTTATATTAATCGCTCTACATATACTTGTCCACTCACACACACTACACGCACTCGTTGGTTGCGCTCGTCGCTAAGCTTATTTAAGAACGGCTACGACTGCGCGAAACGCTTCGCCCGGCAACGGCTCCGTTGCGACTTTGACTGCGACTCAACGATTTGCGTATGGGACTGCGTGAGAACTTAGTGCGACGCACTGGCGAGCGACTTCCAGCAGAACGTGAACGTGAGCGTGGCGAATATGATGGTCGACGACGTGGACTACGACTTGATCGACGACGTATTGGTGAACGTGAGCGACGTCGTCCGCCACCACCGCCTCCACCACCACCACGACGATTATTATTATTACGCCTGTTTGGTGATGTGGGACGCCCATAGCGTGCCATTTGAACACGCAACTCCCTGCCATCTAACACGCGACCATCCATGGCCTCCAATGCGTCCTCAGCATCACGCTTATCATAGAATCTATAAAGAGTAGAGAAAAATTATTGTTACAAACTTTTGTCACAAAGTTTACAGAATGTATTATGCTTTAATATTTAATGCTGAATTAAAATTGTAGTTCTCGTAAGTATATTAACTAGGACAGTTTCGTAGTTAACTGTTGCAAGTTTAAAACATTTATATTGCACATTTTGTGATAATTAGATTACGTTTTTATTTCAAGAAATCTCTTTTTAAACACATGTGCGTAATTAAATTATATATACAATTCGTTCTACTTATTTGTTATGCTATTTATATTGGTTATTTAATAGAACATTTTTGAATTGAATTTTTCAGTTAATATGAAGTACAAACTATTGTCACAAAGTTTAAAGAATGTATTATGATTTAATATTAAAGCTGAATTAAAATTGTAGTTCTCGTAAGTATATTAACTAGGACAGTTTCGTAGTTAACTGTTGCAAGTTTAAAACTTTTATATTGCACATTTTGTGTTAATTAGATTACGTTTTTATTTCAAGAAATCTCTTTTTAAACACATGTGCGTAATTAAATTATATATTCAATTCGTTCTACTTATTAATTATGCTTTATATTGGTTATTTAATAGAACGTTTTTGAATTAAATTTTTCCAGTTAATATGAAGTAGATAAAATTTTTACAATTTTTATAAGTATGTATAAGATCTTACATGCATATTAATAGAAAATAAATTAAGATAAAGTGTATCTTTAAACGCTCACTGAACCAACTAAGAATTGTATTTGTTGTGTAAAATTTCAATAAAAACTATCAACATTTTATGGATATGAACTAGTCTTTTAATGTCATTGCTGAGTTGTGTTGTTTTCATTTTTGATAAGCAGTTTTTTTTGAGTTATGCAATTTGATCATTATTTTATTACGACTAAGCACAAAAAAAATTAAATAAAGGTAACTAGATTTTACATTTTTTATGTATGTTTCTTAAGGAACATACATAAAAATATACATATAAATCTCATAAATTTTAAGCTTTCCGCTGCATGGAATAATACAAAATATATACTATTTTTTACTAGTCAAAAGTAAGCCTTTGCACAAAATAAAAAAGACAACAATTCCTTGAACTATCTATTTCTGCTTTCTTATATTTCTTGTATTTTCTTCAATCTATTTTGTTCTATATTTATTTATCTTTATTTATATATTTCATTCATCTAATTTTCTAGATTTACAGATAGATTGCCATCCTCTTGGCAACTTCAGCTCTAGCACAATAAACACTTCTCTACGAATGCATACCAAACCAAGTTGTTGCGAATTAAACAAACTCGGCTAATTTCTAGTAAAATCTTTTATTTGATGCAAATCAGGAGCATAAAAAGAGTTAGACTTATAATTTCTAAATAAGAATACAATTTAGAAGTTATAAAAAGATACTTATGCTAACTTAAGTGCCTAATTATGTTTGGAATACATGGTATTAGGTGTAGCTGATAGTTAGGTGTAGCTATCAAGTTTAAATATATTGATGCAATTATAAGTGAACAATTATTAAATATTGTGATTAAATGGATTTAATTCCTAACCTGTTGCACACCTCGTGGCTAGTCAAATTGGCAATATTTTAACTTTATCTACTTGACATTCATACATTGGCACCGAAGTACAGATTTGCCATAACGAAAATTTTAATTCAAAAAATGTTTAATTCACATTGTGTTTTAAAGGTTAATAACATAAGGTTCTAAGAATTATTATTTCTAACACAAGTACACAAGCAAAATTATACCGCTCCATGTTTCCAAGATCTAAAGAAATGTTAAATAACTATACTTTTTTATATACAGACGGTTCGAAATCACAATTCAAATGGAGCTATAGCGTCACTTACGCAGACGAAATAATAAAAATATCCACACTTCCATCTTACAGCACGGTATTTACTGTTGAAATAATAGCAATAAAAGAAGCAATCGTCGAGCACAAAACAGAAAAATATGCTATTTGTACAGACTCCTCCTTATCTTCAATTGACGTAATATCCAATACCGAAAACAATGATTACCCCACCCACATCCGTAACAAAATGACTGAAAATTATCCAAAAATGATCTTATTCTGGATTCCCAGCCATGTGCTCATTTAAGACAACGAATTTGCAGACCAATCTGCCAAAAACGCCACAGTAGCACCTTTAGAAATAAATTTGTATCTAAACACTTCAACATACACCAAGATTTTTGGCAAAAAACCTCTGATCTGAACATAACACATCCAAACATTAAGAGGCTAGACATACTTAAACTAGAACTAGAATTAGGACATACAAAAATAACACATGGGCACCTCACAAGTAACACTCCTCTTCCATACTGCCCATTCTGCAACTGCCAAAATTCCATTAATGTCCTTCATTACCTCATTACTATAAAAAAATAATATTCTTATCTTAATAAGCTTTCTTAAAAAATATAATTTGTACCACCTAATCTTATTTAAAATTACCTAATTAAAACGAACGACACTAATGTAAAAAAAATAACATGTTAAGCAAGCAACTTAAGGCCACAGCAGCCATAGCTACTTAATTTTTATTGAAACTAGCTTAGTATTTGTAATTATAAGTTATGTTATCAATAAATAAAAAAATATGTATTGATCTGTTTCTCAGTATTTTTTTTTTTATTTTTCTACATTTATCTATTTTAACACATTCGCGATAACGTGTACCACCGGTGGTACATTTGCAAATTTTTTTTAATGCTGTCGTGTACCATTCGTGGCCACAAAACATCGAAATTCATATGTGGGAAAATGTTTAATAATTAAAAAAGAAATCCTTATTGGAGGCAAATGACCGGCAGAATAGGTTCTTAATAGAAAGTAGAATATTAAGTATACTACAGGTGGTACGCAGGCGTCTAGAAATAGCGGAAATAAAGAAAACTTTAAAATTCTCTTAGACAGTTTATTCTTAGAGTTCCGCACACATATGTTTTTTGCGTACATTTAATAAAATGCTCAACAAAATTTATCATAAGTTTGCTTAAAATCCTTTCAAGAGTTCAAATGGACATTTCGTTGTTTTTTATATTTTATTTTAGTTATTTATTTATTTTTTTCGAATCTATATATTAAGCAAAAACCAGCCAACTTCCTTAACGAAAAAAAAAAACGAAATGGCCATATTTTGTGCGTATGTTAGATAGGACAGATTCGTAGCTAACTGTTGCAAGTTAAAAACATTTCCTTGCACTGTTTGTTAAAATTTTAATATTTTGATTTAAACAAGAAATCAATTGTGTTAACTTCATGATCCGGAGTAAACATTTTTAATTTATGAAATTAAAATGAAGATTACGAAGTTTATAAAGCTTATCGTAAGAAGCTCATTTACAATCCAAAAGTTGACTCTCTTATAATTTTATATTAGTACTTTGGTTTTTATTATAACTGTTTTTGCGCTTAATATTTTGGAAAACGATTGGCAATTTTTTTGTCGATATGAACGTATTTATAACCGTGTCGACTTTCATAAGCAACATTTTTCGGGTAGCAAAAAAAATCGTGTTTGATTTTATGTCGTGTTTTGTTTTAGTGGCTCATTCGCGCCACTAGTTATTGAAATTTTTAATAAGTAGAAGTAAATAATCATAAATATTTGGATTATATTACTTATAATATTTGGATTACTTAACGCTTTAGTTGTTTAAATTAAAAATATTTGTTATATAATAATTTTCTAACTACATATTTGATATGAATAAAAGTCGTGTTGTCATCACTTTTGAAAGCAATGAAAGAAAAAGGTAAAAAAATTTTAAACTTTGAAAGTTGAGGACCTTTTTTACTTTTGAAACGATGGGTCAAAAGTAGGGGGGAGTATATAAATATACTTTAGGGGCCACGCCCATTTTCTTTACTTTTACCCATTTACTTCTTAATGTGTACTAAAAGCCCATAAATAAAATGCTACAAAAAAAGGTCGGTCTCAAATGGTTTAGGAAATAAAAATCGTAAAGTTTGAAAAGTTTACCTATTTTCGTATACGAAAATATCCATATTTTTTTATACAGATGAGTAGTTTTTAGTAAATGGCTCATTCCAAATAAGGCTGTGGGGCTTTGGGACGTTTGGAGTATTTTGGAGAAAATGGCTTTTAGTCAAGAAATATTTGTGGAATATTTTTAAATTTTTTTTCTACAATAGTACTACTTATGTCAATACCAAATACATTTATATTCAGCCTAATTATGAAACATTTTTTCCGGAAGTTGTAAAAGGGAGTTTCCGTTTGTAAGGTAAAGTTTAAAAACTTTTTTGAAATTTTTAATGCAATTTTGTTCATCAAGCTTCAATATTCATGTGTAAAATAAAAAATTAGATGTCTTGATCTGCTATCTTAAAAATTAAAAATTCAACTCCCCCGAGTTGAAACTACCTTTTACAACTCGCGGGAGAAAATGTTTCATAATTGGGATGATTAAGATTAAACACATGCAAGAGTTTTCTAGAATCATGCATTCAAAAACGTCAAGCATCGGGACACAACCAAATTTTTTTGTGAGATAACATTTTGTAACACAAATCTCTGCGTGTTGGATACATTTACAAGTAAACATTTTGCTTTTAATTTGGTGTAAAGCATTACGCCTTCATAATACGGTTTTATAATCTTCAGAGGTCAGTTCAATAAAAAAATATCTCCTTTATATCCCGTATAACATCAGGACACAAATTGTAAGGCATTGAGACTTTTTCGTTTTTTTATGAATAATATCGAATTATTTAATAGAACATACATTTCAAAAATTAATTTCACTTTATTTTATCAACATACAAAAGAATTCTAAAAGCTTCAAAGTAAAAAAAGATATTTAGATTAATTCTAAATAAGTTCTCCCGGGAGAATTTGTTCCCACCTCTCATTCCCCTATTAAAAATAGGGAAGGCCCATTTCGTTCTTACTGGATACAATCACGACCATAATTAAAAAGGAAAGCGTTCGAGCTTTCGACAAATTAACATTACAAAAAAGTATTATATCAAAGGCTGTATGTAATAAGAACCTCGTGTTCAAGCCAGCCTTTTATCAATACTATTCGGAATAGAATAGTATTTTAATAAGAAGTGTTTTTTAATATGGACAAAATTAACTACATATTGTGCAGTGATTAGATTTTTATTTTTGAAAGGTGTACAACCAAACGAAATTCATTAACAACTATTTGAATGTAAAGGACTCTTCACCTTCACTTGCAACACTGTCCAACTGGGTTGCTGAGCTAAAACGTGGTCGTACAAGTACATAGTGCATCAACCCCAGAAATAATAGCAAAAATACTGGATATTGTTTTGGAATATCGACGATTGACGGAGAGATTTAGTTCAGGCCGTACCCATCTCATTAGACAGTGAGCCATTTTTTAAAAACACATTCGAATGAGACTTTCTCAGCTATATTTGGAACGTTATAAAAGGAAGGTCTATTCATCACTATGGATGAGACTTGGGTCTATGATACTGAATCAAAACAAGAAGCTAGATTGGTGTGAACCTGGTACTTTGTCTCCCAAGCGAGTTCGTGTTCAAAAATCTGCAAAGAACGTTATGGCATCAGTTTTTTTGGCATGCAAGGGATGGCAGGGATTTTGTTGTTGGATTATCACCCAAACTGGAAAAAATATTCTTAGATTCGTGAAAATCCCGGTTTGCATAAGAAAAAAGTCATCAGGACAACGCACCTGCTCGCAAAAGTCAAAAAATATCTCTGAAATCAGTGGATTCAAGTACGAATACTTCTGCCTTCTCACATCTCAAAAAAATTCACGCATTGAAAACGATTTTCATCAAACGAAGAGGTGTAATATATAATATAATAAATAATAAGCAGACAGAAGGGTATTTTGGAGCACTTCCGAAAGGCCACTACAGCGATGGCGATAAGGAATTTTTTCCGCAGCGTAATTCCCAAACACCTTAACGTTTTCCACTGCAGTTAACTATAAAAACGTGCATTTTGTACTGGAAATCCAACTAGTCAGGTATTTTTAGTTTATATTGAAGCATTTTCATTAAAAAAGCCGGTTCATTTTTTTATTTCACTTTTAATATGAGAAAGCTTGTCAAAATTACGTCATATGGCAACACTAATTGTATGTATTGTGTAGAATTTTAGTATATTCAAAGTTTAACGCGTTCCATTTTTAAAGTTGCAATGGTAGCAAGTTTAAAATAATATCGATTAATTTAAACCCTCCATTAACCTCATGTGTTATTTTTGGTTCCTGAAATTGTATACATATATTTTTATCCATAAAACTTACCGAACAAAGGCGAATCCTCTGCTTTCTCTTGTGTATCTATCACGTGGAATATATATATCTCCAACTTCGCCGCATCTTTCAAAAACACGACGCAAATCTTCCGGTGTGGTGCGGTAAGTTAAATTATCAACCTAAAAATTTTTCGAAATTTTATTAATCAATATTTTTAAAAACACGAATTATTATTTAGAGCACAATTTTTTACAAACACTTCCGCTTACGAAAATAGACGCCATTTTACATTAAGAAAAAATGGACGCCGCTTACGTGCAACTACGCAGCCATGACGTTTTTAGCGATAAAGTGAAGAGATATGAGAAAAAGCTTACAAATAATCTGTACCTAATTTTTACTTACCTTTAACGACACCATTCCATCAATCCTTGGAGGTGGACGGTTGGCATTAGCGCCACCACTTCCACCTCCTCCACCACCGCCGCCACCGCTATGACTCATTACAATTATTTAATTTTAATTTATTTTAACACCTTCGCAAATCTTCTTGAACCGCAACCTTATAAATTTGAATGCACAATTTTTGAAGACCACGTAATATAAGCTGTACACAGAAATAACACGTCCACACGGAAAGGAAGTTAAATCACGAATGAGCGAAAATTGCCACATTTTTTGTAATAGCACCTTCGTTAATCCATTTAAAACCATGCAAAAGCGTTAGAGTAAAAGAGATAACTGTATTCAAGTACACTATACAGTGCTCACTGTTTGAAAACTATTACTTTTTATACCAAAAATCTATTACCACATAATGCAGCTTATAGGGCCGTTCATACCCAAAAATAATAGAAACCAGATTACGGCATGACAGGCAAAAAAAGTTGCACCGTTTTGTGCAACACATAATGTCTTTCGTGACGTAGTAAGGAAATTATTTATTTTTTATTTAACATATAATGTTGGCAAATAAGAGTCAAATCTTATGGGCATTAGAAGCCCAGAGAAAAATATAAAATACATTGCACGAGAGCATAACAACCATTACTAAGATACAGATAAAATTTAAATAAAATTTATATAAAAATAAAGCAATTAACATTTTACAAATTTTGGAAGAAAAAATCATTAATAATATAAAAATACAATTTAAACAGAATTTATATAAAATTTAATTAATTAATTAATTTTTAAACATTAAACAATTTTAGTTCAAAACATAAAATTGAATACATTACACATAACAACCAATAATAAGATGAAAAGCAAATTTAAGCAGATTTTATATAAAAATCAAAAGAAGTTACAATAATTTGTAGAAATAATTTTGACCAGCAGTAACATAAACGACAGAGAAAATAAAATTAGAGATAGGGACAGAGAAGAGTGGGATACAGAGGGATAGAATCAGTGGTTAAGAGAAGTATTTGAAAATTAAATGCTTAAAGGTCTTATTGTTTGGAATACTTTTGATGCTGGGTGAAAGTGAATTCCCCAATCTGATCGCGCATACGAAAAACAGTAGACTGGGGTTAATGAAGTTGTATCTTGGGACCACAACGTTCCTACTTCTACTTGACCTGCAGAACTCAAGTTTATCAAAAAGATATCGTGGGGATCGCGAGTAGATAACTTTGTGTAAGAACATACAGTTTCTTGCCTTAAGGTAATCGAATAAACTCATGCCCAAAATTAGGTTACAATATTGCGAGATATGGTCAAATCTTCTCAGATCGTAAATATAGCGGGCAGCGTTATTGAATGCAACTAACAGCTTGTGAGAGACCTTGAATCTAGCTGGCTATAAACAACTTCAGAGTATGTTATTATTGGGAGCAGCAATTGTATCGAAGCAGTCATACGGAGGTTTCGTAATTCATAATAAACTTTAAGTTTCTCTATTTCTCAAACTGATTTTCTTTAATCGTAAGAAGGAGACGGAATATAGTTCTATTTTTCAGTAGCAGTTCTGATCGTTTATGTTTTGCAAAGTGCCGGCCGGCTTACACTAGTCAATACTTGACTAGGCAGTGTTTTGATATTCCCTTTTAAACTTGACACTTCAGTTTACAATGTTCATTAAGTGTTTCGTATATTCTTTGAAATTTAATGAAAAATAAGAACAAAATTTAATAACAGAGCATAAAGTCAAAACGTTCAAGTCTGCTCTTTCTCATTTCCTTATGTTCCTTTTGATTTCAGCTATACGTTTATGAGGAAGACAGGATGAACATGACAATTGGCGTTATTGAGTTTTAATGTTCCTTATCCTTTTTATTTTTAAACTCTAATACGTGAATGTTCTCCTTGAATTTTAATTATTTTTTAATATGAATTTTTCCAATTTGATTTTTAGTTAAAACGTCATTTTATTTTATTATTTATAGTCAAATTATTCCTTTTTCTTTTATTCGTCTTAAAAATACTATCTATAAATACGATCTTAAAAATACTAAAAAATCTAGTGTCATAACAGCTTAAGCAAGAAAATATTGTTTGATCTGACAATATTTCGGTGGTGGGCAAAATATTATGACCAACAAATATTATTTTAAATGGCGTTGAATGAAACACACACACGTGCTATTTAGAGCATTAAAGACTTTAGAGAAACTACAAATTTGTGAAAATACAAATTTCTGTATAAGTTTAATAGTTTTACAATTTTATCTCGCTTCCACTCTTCAGTTGCAGCCAATTTTTTTTTAAAATTTCAGAGTTGATATGTCAAAAATATTGCTCGCAAAAGCAATATTATATGCAAAGCCGTGGGAAGTGGGTAGGTGACAGTGTACGTGAGGCAACTTTAAAATTTTTTTAAAAATCAGCTTTACCATTGTCATTTCTAAATGTCAAAAATTCAAAAATAAAATGTCGAAAACTGTCAAACATAAAAATTTAAACGTCAAAAATGCATTTATGTCAAAACCTAAATGTCAAAACAGGTTTTTCAAAGAAGAATTTACTGACAAAAAACGAATTAACTGTCAAAAATAAAAATTAGCTGTCAAAAGAAAAATCTTAATTTTTTCAGTTGAAATTTGAATCCCTTATGCGTGATATGAAACAAAAGAAAAAATCGTTTTAGATGCAATTTTATTTTAATTCATAAAAATAATACTTGATACAAACATAAATCAGCCATAATTACTAAAAAGTATGCCAAATTTATATTTTCTCTTGGTTGATGATGATGGGAACAGGGGGCGAACCTTCACATGGCAACGTGTCTGACCGCCTCAACCTGGCGAGGCCAGCATTATCCATGTCGAAATCGTCTCAAGTCGACTCAAACCTCCACGTGGTGTTCCCTGGGCAACGGCAAACTGGCATCCGTCAGTTTGACGGCTAATTTGAGCGGCGGGTCACTCCATAGACCTTAAACATGGAATGTGCGCAGGGTTTGGGTCCCGCCACATTACTTCTGCCCAATGAAAACTAAACCAGCCTCGGATAAGAACCCCAATTACGTTGACGACCACCGCAAACGAAAAACGGACAATGATTTACGGATATGCACCTGGAATGTCCGAACCCTTTATAGGGAAGGTGCCATTATCCAACTGGCGGAAGCCCTCAAAACGATAAAGGCTGACATCACCGCCATCCAGGAAATGCGATGGAAAGGGCAAGGCTGCTCTAAACAAGCACACTGTGATATCTACTACAGCTGCCATGCGGAGAGGCGCGAATTTGGATGTGGATTCGTTGTTAGCCGGAAACTACGTCACCTTGTTTCCCGGTTCACACCTGTCAACGAAAGATTGGCCACGATCCGCATCAAGGCAAAATTTTTCTCCATCAGCCTTATTTGCGCGCACGCCCCGACGGAGGAAAAGGACGAAGCCGTCAAAGACGCTTTCTACGCTAGTCTTGAGGACGTATACGACCACCTTCCGGTCCATGACGTGAAAATAGTCCTCGGCGATTTTAATGCGAAAGTCGGAAGGGAAGGCATCTTTGGCTCCACTGTCGTTCAGTTCAGTCTTCATGAGACCTCCACGAACAACGGTCTAAGACTGATTGACTTCGCCGCGGCGCGAAACATGGTAGTTAGTAGCACCAGATTTAAGCACCTCGACATCCACAAGGCCACTGGCTGTCCCCGGATCAAAAAACGCGAAACCAAATTGATCATGTTGTAATCGACGGAAGGCATGCCTCTAGTGTTCTAGATGTGCGTACATTTCGGGGGGTCAACATTGACTCCGACCATTATCTTGTTGCAGCCAAGATCCGCATGCGATTATGCAATGCGAAGAACATACGCACAATAATGCAACGAAAGCTAGATGTCGCTAAGCTGCAATTACAACGGACTGCCGAAGTCTACTCCGCTCAACTCTCGGTTAAGCTCAACCAACCAACCTCTGGACCCGACGAAGCCGGCGGACTTTGGGCGCATATATCCCACTCCATGCGCGCTGCCGCTGAAGAAGTCATTGGTTTCCGGCGCCCGCAACCTCGGAACCAATGGTATGATCAGGAGTGTCGCATTGCGACTGCAGTAAAAAACGCCGCATATAGAAAAACGCTGCAGTCAGCTGCAACGCGAGCCGTGCGAGAAAACTACCGCGAAAAGAGGAAGGAAGAGAGGCGCCTTTTCAGACGCAAGAAAAGAGAGCAGGAAAAGCGTGAGCGTGAGGAACTAGAGGTATACCAGGGCAAGAAGGATGCACGAAAATTCTATCAACAGGTTAAGCGTCTAACCCAAGGTTTCAAGCCCGGAGCATCCACTTGTAGAGACGAAAATGGAGATCTGAATACGGATACGCAGTGTGTGCTGAGATTGTGGAGACGGCACTTCTCCAATTTACTTACTGGCGACGATTTCACCAATGCCGCCCATGGAGAGCGCAGTCCAGAGCTACCAATCAACAATGACGGAGTGGAAGTACCACCACCTAGCCATGATGAGGTTCGAGTTGCTATCCAACGACTCAAAAACAACAAAGCAGCGGGTGCTGACGGCCTGTCAGGTGAATTGTTTAAAACCGGCGGCGATGAATTGATAAGGCGCATGCATCAGCTCATCAGCAAAATATGACTAGAAGAAAGCATGCCCGACGATTGGAACCTCAGCGTACTGTGCCCTATACTTAAGAAAGGAGACCCAACAATCTGCGCAAGTTATAGAGGTATCAGTCTTATTTCCATCGCATATAAGGTTCTCTCAAGCGTACTATGTGAAAGATTAAAGCCGATTACAAAAACACTGATTGGCTTTATCAGTGTGGCTTTCGACCTGGTAAGTCCACCATAGACCAGATTTTCACGCTACTACAAGTCCTGGAGAAAACCCACGAAAATCAAATTGACACACACCATCTCTTTGTCGATTTTAAAGCTGCGTTCGATAGCCCTAGAAGGGATTGCCTATACGCAACAATGTCTGAGTTCGGTATACCTGCAAAGTTGATTAGACTTTGCAGAATGACGTTGAGCAACACACGCAGCTCCGTCAAGGTAGGAAATGACCTCTCCGAAACCTTCAATACCGAAAGAGGTTTCAGGCAAGGCGATCCACTGTCTTGCGATCTCTTTAACATCATCATGGAGGGTATCGTACGAAAGGCCGGTGTGCATCGTAATGGCACCATTTTCTACAAAGGCGTCCAGCTCCTTGCGTACGCTGATGATATTGATATTGTCGGCAGAACCAAGAGAGATGTTACCGCTGCTTTCGCCGCTATCGAAAAGGAATCAGCCAAAGTGGGTTTGACGATAAATGAGGGCAAAACAAAATATATGCTGTCTACAAACAAGGGAGCTCGGCGTTTAGACTCCCACGTTTCATCCGGCAGCTATAACTTTGAAGTAGTCAAGGAGTTCGTTTACCTTGGCACCGCCATTAATACCAAAAACGAAATCAGCCTGGAGATAAAGCGAAGAACAATAATTGCTAATAGGTGCTACTACGGGCTCAGTAAGCAACTAAGTTCCAGAGCCCTCTCTCGATCGACAAAACTAACACTCTACAAGACGCTCGTTCTACCTGTGCTGCTTTATGGCGCTGAGGCATGGGTAGTTTCGCAAACTGACGCAGCCGCTCTGGGGGTGTTCGAGAGAAAAGTTCTTCGCAAAATCTTCGGTCCTGTTCGAGTCGGCGATGACTATCGCATCCGAATGAACCACGAGCTGTATGAGCTCTACGATGACATTGACGTAGTTCGGCGTACAACTGTACAGCGACTACGCTGGCTGGGTCATGCCCATCGTATGAACGACGAAGCTCCAGCAAAAAAGGTGCTCGAGGCGAAGGTCGCTGGTCAACGACGACGAGGGAGACCATGCCTCCGATGGATGGACCAGGCTGAGGAAGCCCTAACCGCACTTGGTGTATCCGATTGGAGAAGGCGCGCGCAAAGCAGAGGCGCCTGGCGAGAGCTGGTGAGGTCGGTTGAAACCCGGACGACACGGGTTGTTACGACCAACTAAGTAAGTAAGATGATGACTTTTTATTATTTTTAAATCAGAAATCCTTCCGCATGCACGTGAGCTCATCGAATTTCTTAAAGTCCATGGAACGATCTTAAGTGTGTTCCTAATATTTTTGCAGTTTTAAACAGCTTATGTGCATTTCAGGCACTTCTGCATTTTATTTCTAAATAGTTTTTTGAATTGAAATTAATTTTGTTTAACACAATTTTTATATTTACCTATATTTTCGTTATCTTCTTTTATTATTTTTCTAGCTTGGACAAAAAATGTGTATGCAATTAAGTGCCACTCAATTGAATAAGCATTCATCGAACACGGCGCAAGGCAAAGCTAGTGAAGACCCGCACCATAAGCCAAACATAAACGAACAGAGCTGGAACGAATGAAAAACAGCTGATATTACATGTAAAAAATGTTGGCAGATGCTGCTCGGCTGCAGCCGTCGTCAATTAATCTATTCACAGTTTAAACGTATATTAACAGAGCGTATTAATAGCATTTGTTATTTGTGAAACTGTGAGCACCTCAGATTGTGACTGCCGTATTCAATAAGTATGCAACTCTGTTATAATATGCTGTAGACAGGGCATAAAAATACGAGGCACAAAAAACACGTCCAAGGGCTACTTGTATTTACGCGTGCCTGGACCCCTTTTCCATTGATGGTCAAGTTTTTTTGACGTTCTCTTTTGAACTTGACGAAAGCGTTCACATTGGTCAAGACTTGAATTCAATTTCTTGTCTTCTTCCTTGTTTTCTTAAAAAATAAAGCGAGATAGGTAGCAAGCAAACTGAAGCAAACTGAATTTTAATAAATTTCTATTAGCTCCTTATTCCACTTAAACGACATTTTTGGCTATAAATATATATGATTATTAAAAATATCTACAAAAACTCATTAAATAACTCACACACAAATTTTACTGCAACTGAAGTCTAACAAACTCACATTGATATGCGAAAAATAAAATAAAAAGTACTGTCAACAACGCGAAAATAACAAAAGGAACATGAAAAAATTGCCGGTACAGCTTCAAGTTTTTTCCCCTTCCGTCGCTTCCGATGTGCGGCGAATTGCCAACAAACTCTGAAACTTGACTTCAAGTTTTGATCAATGTAAAAGGGGTCCTGGGAATTTGCGTTTGGATGCAAAACAACAACAACAAAGCAAAAGACGCTTACGTAAATTGACGTAAAAATAAAAAATCGTTAACTAAAAAAGCCTGCGTACTCAAACTGTGAGCAGCCTAAATGTGTTTAGGCTATTATAGCAAACAGTTAATGCAAAAGGGCTTGGAACTATCATCATCATCAAGGGTAAGAGAGCAAGCTCATGTTCAAGATTACATTTAACGCATGTAAGCTTCCGATTGCAATTGCCAGCAATATGCCCATTGTTGTCAACGCCTACATTGCATTCTTTTAGTTTTGGTCTTAGGAGTCTCCCACTGAATCGACTGGGGGAATAAAGAAATTAGGAAAAGTCCCGTTTCAATATTGTTTTGTAATGAAAAGGGAGTCGAAAATTTCGAAACTCGACTCATTGCATTAGGAGCTAAAACGTCAAGAGCATATTTAATATCTGTTAAATCAGTTAAAAAATTAAGACTTCGCAGTATAAGACTAACCTGTCTTTGATCTTTAGGTGTAAAAGAGTAAGAATAAATGTTTTTTTCTTTTAACAATGCCATCATCCTTGCAGGTACTTTAATATTCTAAAGGAGAAGTTTACTTTTGAATTTATTTATATTTTTTATTTTTAATTAAACCTTTGGATCTTAGGCTTCCAATTTACTTGCTAAATGTTTTATGTTGACATTATATAAAATAGTCGGAGGACTGGCAACCTTTTTAGGAACTGATACCCCATTGCTAGCTGATGTTTTATTTGTTAAAACAGTCTTATTTTTGAAATTATTTGTACATTTAATATCTAAGTCGCCTAACATGGCGAATCTATTTTCGGAATTACGAGCATTATTATTGTGAAGTTATTATTATTAATAGTAGAAAATTTAACTGGTGAATTTATAACATCAAACCTGGTTGGTAATTTTGCTGCTTCCGCAACGTTGGCCACCAATGGATCTTTTTGATCTTTTAGAAGAGATTATAGTGAAACTTTTATCATCGTCCCCTGGAGAAATATCTGAGTTTTTGCGCTGCCAGAAAAGTTTTTGGTGAACAAGGAATACTATTTCGAACTTGAGTGGGATAGCTGAACGAGAACCTGGTAGGTATTGTTCGGAATTTTATATTATGCGTGGAGCTGTAAGTATTTGGAGCACATTAAGTGCTGCTTTCTCAATGCCCGGCACTACTAGCAGGCATGGATTGTTAGAATATTATATTATTCGTGGAGGCGTTAGAGTTTAAAGCACAATAAGAATCAGCAGCAGGACAATCAGTAGGAAACGAATGGTAGGTAGCAATCTGAGGAAAGGCCACAGCAGCAGGACAATCAGTAGCGGGAAACGAATGGTAGGTAGCAATCTGAGGAAAGGCCACAGCAGCAGAAATAGTAGCATTTGGATAGTGAATAGCAAATGATGAATACTTGGCAGCACCAGAAGGAGACGGATGGTGAGATCAGGAATAAAGTTATGATTGCTTGTCCACGGTTGTCCAGTGGAACCTGCGCTCGTCATATTAGGGGATTTTTTTCTGTTTTTTCCCCACCTCTAAAGGTCCATGTCGAAAAGCGAGGTATTTTATATACAACTGTTAGTACACCCTACGTAAATTTAAACTACAACTACTACAATAACTCCTTTTACAACCCTTAAAAACTGCCACAACTTTGCCGTTTCAAATTCACCTGCAAATTCGATTGCATCATCCTTTGAAGCTTCGTGCGCTTGCTGTTGACTTAGTCAACCTCGGCTGCGCATGTCAATGCAATGTTTTATTTAAATTAGTATTCGACAAAAGGCACAACGGCGAACAACACGAGAAAAATACAAAATAAAACGCATCGCCAATGTAACATTCTTTAAACAAGTCAAATGTCATTTATTACACACAATTAATATTTTAATCATATCAAACAATTCAATAAATATTTCCGAACATTTTAAACATAACAAATCGATAAATGAATCTGCAAGTCTTTTATTATCCTTTGTTCAAGTACTGAGATATTCTCTTAAAATATCAGATTATGAAGTAATTATCACAAAGTTTTAAAGAACTTAACGAAAGTAGACGTAAACTGCAATAAATTTTAGCAATTTCAATTAATAAATCAAAAATTTGTATAATAATTCAGTTCTTTACTTATGAGTATAAAAATGTTTCTTTTTCTTCCAGACATAATAATTATTTTTTTCACTTTGAATGTCAACGTTTTACTTGCTGAGCACCAAATATGCTTCAAACACAAGCACACAATCATAAACAAATGTATTCATTCAGTTAATTTTTCTAAGTAGAAATCTGGGGCCCTACTCTGTATTGCGATGCGCTAATCAATGCGATGCGAAAATCAAATGCGATACGTACGCAAATCCGTACAATCAAATTTTGAGAATTTTTTTTTTTGTCGCATCGCAATATAGAGTAGGGCCCCTGGTTTTGGTAATTTGGATATTTTTCTTTTTCCGTGGTAAATAACGCACATGTGAAAATTTTACCACGTGACATTTTTCTCATATAAAGTGGAGACTTTTACTTTGTTTGTATAAAGTTCTTCGATTGCACGAACGAATCTTGTTCATGCAGTGGAAAGACTCGTTAAGATGTACAGAAACGTTATTTATTTACTATGCAGTTTTCTTTTATCGAAAAAAATCTACATTGTTCCGTTCTTTCCTCAAATTTTGCACTTTCAATGTTAAAAAATATTTAACATTATCTTGTTGAGCTCAGTTGTCACAAGCCAATAAAAACTTTAATAAATTAATGCCGATAAATTAATGTCGGAAATAAAACGCAGCACAAATTGCTTTAAGCACCGACCTACCTCAATTCATGATACCAGGCATGATCCAATTACGACAAACAGAGGCACTTCGTGCTTAAGTTATAGCAGCAATTAGTAATATGTTGACTTAACAAAATAATGGCACACAGGTGAACGACGCTATGCGCCTGATACCTTAGGCGCGTTAATGTTTGATGAAATTGGGAAATGTCGTACAAGCAGTTAACTCGATATTTGATCTACTTTATTTCATGCAGCTGTTGGTCGCTATTTTGTGACCAAATGATAATGCATAATTGCCAAAGCTCAATAAACAATGTATGTATGTATGTGTGTTAGTATGTGGACAATCGCAATGTAACAAAAAACTGTCAATTTTACAAAATTATAATAGTGTAAAATTGAGTGATAATGTAAAGATTTTGGAAGCCAGATTTTGTTAGGAGAAATAAGGAGAAGTAATAAAGAGTCTGAAAACGGAGAATGAATAGAGTCTGAACATGTAGTATGTTAATATTTCCCAGACACCAAGAAGTATTCTTTCTTTTCTTTGAAGCGGACCAGTGTGGAGCCAGTACATATTAAAGTAAGTATACAATCGGCTGGTGAGCCATTATAATACACACCCAAAATCTTTTGGCAACCTCACGGCTGCCTATTCATTTGGTAGCTACCCTGCCGGTTAAATATAAGGTAACCTTTTTTTTTACTAGGGAAATTGTAGGCTAATGCGTTCTTCTCGACTAGGGAGAAGACGCCTCACGTGTTAATTCAGGTAGTATTTTTAGGTCACGACGAAGGACCTACAGATATCCTCATAGGGAGGAATCCAACAGGTACACATTGACTCGAAAATTTTTTTCAAAAGACAATACAAGTTCCAAAAAATTTAAATGTATTTTAATTTATTGGGTATTTTTTTGGAAAAAAACTTGCAGGATGTTTTATCTTTATAAGTAAAGAGCGCTAACACGTATTTGTTACTCTTTGAATGAGTGTGAAGAGTGATAGTGCGCAAAAACTTCATATAAAAAGATATTTAAACACGCTGAAGGTGGTCACAAAATCGCCTTAAGGTAATAGGTATAAAATGAAATAAAAAACATTTGTTCCTTTGTTTTTCAGGAATAAAAAAAGCAGTTACTGAGTCATAATCGTCAAACGATTCGCTTTTATGTATATATGAATCTCGCTTTTTGTTTTCGACTTTGCTCGAGGCTCATTTTTTTTGGTTTTTGTTTTTGTTATGTTGTGCTAGCTGAACAAAAAGGGAAAAGTGGAGTGTTGAAACTCTTGCAGCACAAACGCATGAAAAGAAAACTATCAAGCAATACATAGCATCGGGAATAATTTCTTAAAAACTTTACACTTTAATGAAATATACTTAAATCCCAGTACTTTTGGAGCTTACCTGGAAACATAAATTGGAGCTTCAAATTTATATAATATATGTTCAGATGCATACATCGGACCACCTTAATTTTACTCAACGAACAACATAAACAAAGCATGAATGTGTATCATCACTTAAAAGCTGCTTTCTGGTGTAGACGAAGGTCGCGATGACACACTTTTGCTTTGTTACTCAGTTCTGCTGTATTTGCATTTGTTGGCATTAATTGTTATTGGGTCAGCAACTGAAACATATTTGCGCTGACGCAGAATTACACCAAAAACAACTTATTAAGTTCAACATTGCTAGCAACTGAAACATATTTGCGCTGACGCTGAATTACAACAACAACTTATTTTAATATTTCGTTTTTTTCTTGTTATTGTTATAAATGCATTATCAGTAGAAATGTATAGAAGCCTCTTACAGCAAACAGTAAAAAACAGTTATAATTCAACTCACAAGCAAAACCACGAGTTTGTACTTACCATCATCTGCATCAAAAATTGTACAAGGTTCAAGTGCCTGTGCAATTCTACAACAATTCCTAAGGTCAATATTCGTACAACAACCTGTATTGTCAATAACTATAAGGGCTATGTTATGGTGGCGGTCATATGATCCTCGGTCACGTCAGTTTTTACGCTCTTTTTTGATTTGATTC